>NW_020871044.1:35000-42500 GCF_003789085.1 Penaeus vannamei
GGAGGGGTAGGGGTAAGGGGTAGGGGGAAAGAGGGAGGGGTAGGGGGGAAGAGGGGAGGGTAGGGGGGAAGGGGGGGGGGTAGGGGGTAGAAGGAGGAGTAGGGGGGAAGAGGGAGGGTAGGGGGAAGAGAGGGAGGGGTAGGGGGAAGGGGTAGGGGGAAGGAGGGAGGGGTAGGGGCAGAGGGGAAGGGGTAAGGGGGAAGAGGGAGGGGTAGGGGGGAAGAGGGAGGGGTAGGGGGGAAAAAGAGAGGGAAGGGGTAGGGGGGGGAAGAAGGGAGGGTAGGGGGAAGAGGGAGGGTAGGGGGGAAGAGGGAGGGTAGGGGGAAAGAGGGAGGGTAGGGGGAAGAGGGAGTGGTAGGGGGAAGAGGGGGGTTAAGGGGGAAGAGGGAGGGGTAGGGGGGAAGAGGGAGGGGTAGGGGGAAGAGGGAGGGTAGGGGGGTAGGGGGAAGGGGAAGGGGGAGGGAGGGGTAGGAGGGAGAGGAGGGGTAGGGGGAGGGGAGGGGGGGGGAAGAGGGAGGGGTAGGGGGGGGTTAAGAGGGAGGGGTAGGGGGAGAGGGAAGGGTGGGGGAAGAGGGAGGCGGGTAGGTGGGGGAAGGAGGGGTAGGGGGGGGGGGAAGAGGGGAGGGGATAGGAGGGGGTAAGAGGGGGAGGGTAGGAAGGGGGTAAGAGGGGTAGGGGGGGAAGAAGGGGGGCAGGGGGTCAAGGGAGAAGAGGCGACATAGTTTCGAGGGGTAGGTTTGGCTGGGGAGAAGGGAGGGAGGCAGAGGGGTAAGTGGGTTACCACTTACCGATTTTGGGGGATGGGGTTAGGTTGTGCCCGCGTTACGGGGATGGCGAGGGGTAGTCAATTCGGGGAAGAGGTGTCGTGTGCGGGTATGCCGTGGGGACAAAGGCGAGTAGGGGAGCACGGGGTACATGCTTCGGGGAAAGGGGACTAGGGTAGGTTGTTCATCAGTGGGGAAGAGGGAGGGGTAATGGCACTCGGGGGGGGTGGAAGAAGGGTATTGTCCTTTCTACGGGGTAGGATGGTCCTATTCTTCGCGAGGGTGGACAGGCTTGTGTCTGCTAGGTGAGTGGGGGAAGAGGGAGGAGGGCAAGGGTAGGAGTTTTCTTTTGGGTGAGAGGTGGGGAAGAGGGCGGGGGGGAGGAGGGTAGTTACGATATCCTACCACGGGGAGAGGGAGGGGTAGGGGAGGGGAGGGGTAAGGGGATGGGGGGGGCAGGGGGGAGTGTGGCGGGATTGAGGGAGGGGTAAAGGTTTTGTGCTTCGATCGGGCCTTTGCGAGTATGGAAGAGGGGTCGGGGTAGGCGGGGGAAGAGCGGGGGTATGGGAGGGGTAGTGTGGTCAGTTTGTGGGAGCGCGTAAGGCGGGAAAGCGCGGGCGTGTGTGGGGCAGGGTAAAGTGTGGGAACTTGAGGAGGGAGAGGTAGGCGGTCTATGCGCTTTAGCAAGGTGTTTGCAGTGTATCAATCGGAGCGACCTCGTCACGATGATGTGTGTGATGCTTATAAGTGTATGACATAGTGACATCATGGGACCGCGCTGGGATTCTCAAGTGCTGATATGACTATTCTTTCTAACAGTTGGTTTATTGATTGGTATTTGATACGGCTTTCTTTAAACTTAAGTCCGTGGTAGGTGGAATAAAGGGGGATGGGGTAGTTCGGTGTACGGGAAAGAGGGACCTCGTGAATGGGTAGGTGGGGGAATAGGAGGGTACGGGTGTCGTGATATTGACTTAGGTGAGGGTATGGGGTTACGAGTTGTGGGGTGTGTGTTGGTGTGGTGTTCTTTAGTATTAATCTTAGGTTCTTGGGCTTGATGTTAGAGTGATGTAGTAACTTCAACGTAGTGTGTTTATCCTAATTTATGATCAGGGAGAAAGAGAGAAGGGACGAAAGAAAAAGGGAAGAAAAAAAGTAAAAGAAAAGAAGCGAAAGAAAGAAGAAAAGAAGAAATAGAAAGAAAGAAAGAAAGAACAAAGACACCAAAAGGTAGAAAAGGAGCAAAGAAAGAGACGGGGGTAGTAAGGGGCGGGCGGAAAGGAAGATCAGAGAAGATAAGAGATAAGAGCGAAGCGAGCGAAGAAGGAAAGATAGGGAAAAGAGAGCTTGGTAGAAAAGAGAAAGAAAGAAAGAAGTAGAAGAAGAAAAGAAGAAGAAGACAGGATAAGAGGGAAACGAAGGGGGAGGGGAAAGAAAAGAGAAATGAATGGGGAGAAAAGTGTCAGAGAAAAGAAAGGTAAATTACGAAGAAAGTAAGAGGGAAGGAGGAAAGGAGGGTAGAGAGAGAGATGGATCCGATGAGTAGGCAAATTAGATAGATAAGCATAGAGAGAGACAACGTAACGTCATGGATAGGCAGGGGATAGAGGGGAGAGGGGGCTATGTGGAGGGTTTATGCGCGGGGAATGACATGGCTTAACATATTAACATGTGATTTATTTTTTTTTTTTTTTATCGGTTTCCCCGTACTCCAGATTCATGTGAATCGGGAGCTAAACTAAAGGTATAGATAATGATGGTGAAAAAGCAGCAAGCACGGTGATGAAAGGAAAGATAATAATAACCTTGCCTCCGGCTATGGTTCCGTCGGAAAGTATAAGCAGTAAGAATTTTATCAGAAATGCATATTATGTATCTCTCATTAGGACTTCTCCCTTAAGTGGGCATCACCACCCTGGTGCGATTTCTGTCGATGACGTCATCAAAGATGGCGGCCGCTCGACCATGAAAGTTGTTAAATCTGTTAATATGGTCTCAGTTTGCGCGGGACTTTCGCTGTTTTTACTTTAGAACTGTTCTACGCTAATATGTTTCTGGACGTATTGTGTTAATTCAGAGTTCTGTGTACCCGGGATGCATCCTAGCTACGGGTGTTATTTTCGCATGGTGATGAAATGAAATGAGGATCCGGAATGGAGATTTGGGAAAGTGAAAGAGTTATGCCTGTGAGAGTGTCAAATGGCACTGTAACTTCAACCGTGTGGAAAAACCTCGCGTCTCGTGTAATAAAACCGATGCTACAGTACTTAAAAATGGCAAAGGAAAAAAAAAAAAAACTTGGTAGATGCAAAAAAAGATGCGAAATGACATTATAACTAATCGTTTAAACTCATTAAGTGAGCCAGCAGCGTTTTACTACCATGCGCCACGCAAGACCACCATTAAAAATCACCTCTGAACATTCACAGTAAAAATGAAACTGATGTAAAAAAAAAGGGAAAAAATGAAGCAAGTACTTCTGATCAAACGAAGAGAGAAAAACAAAACAAAACAAAAAATATCTTTAATAAAACAACAACGACACTACAACTCGGACGCTTCTCATCACTAACCTGAAGCCAGAAACATCTTGGGCGCATTTATCCAAAAGTCTAAGTCTTGTAAGTACCTAAGAACTAAGGGGAGCCACATAGTAATGAAATAGTGTTTTTTATTTGTAATTACGATCTGTGTATAGCGACTAAGGGGCTGGGCTTCTGTGTATTTGAAGGCATTTGCAGTGATCGTATAATTATAATAACTATGATAACAATGATCATAATAATGTTGATAACAAATGATGATAACAGCAACAGTAATGGTAATTTCATTGTAATAATATTTATGATAGTGACGGTAACATTAATAATCTTAGTTATGATAATAAAACAACAACAATAATAATGTTGATTAGTCATAGTAATAATAACAGGAACAATAACAATGATTACGATGATGATGATAATGATAACAAACATAAAGGTAAAAAATAATTGCCATTATTATTATTGTTCCTCTTACTATTCTTCTTATTCTTATTATCCCGATTAGCATTATCGTTAATAGTATCATTATTACCATTATCATTATACTTATTACCATCATTATCATAATATTTATTACCATCATTATCATAATACTTATTACCATCATTATCATAATACTTATTACCATCATTATCATAATACTTATTACCATCATTATCATAATACTTATTACCATCATTATCATTGATTTAATTTCCCTTATCATTATCATCATTATCATTATTATTATCATCATTATTATTATCATTATTATTATGATCATCATCACCATCCTCATCCTTACAAGGGGAGGGGAGGGGCACCTGCCTCACCTCCAGATCTACCAGTTATGGAAAAAAAAAATCCTCATTAACAAAAACAAGTCATAAGGAACGGAAATCCCATATTCTGCGGTTACTCTGGATATCAAAATTTATCACTTATGTTTTTTTGCGTGTTTGTTGTTTTAAACATTTCAAAACAGATGAAACAGATATTGATATATGTCCTTCTAATGAGATATTATTGCAGAAGGTAGACTTTGTTCTTAATGATAATTTGAGTCAAGATGAGGACCATACCAGGAATTGAACTGAAAGAAAAATAAGAAAAAAAGAGGAAGAAGATAAAAAGAAAAGACGAAAATATATACAAATATATATAATCATAGTCTCAATAGTGATAATAACAATGCCAATATTGATAGCAGTAGAAGATAAAACTCAAGAAAAGGTGAAATCCTGTGTAATCACGTGGGCGTATTAAATACCTACTTCGTGGCTTCGCAATTGTGGGGTCGTCTCTTTGCAAACTAATTTCAGAAAAGAAAACTTCAGTCGGCAGTACATTCTCCCGACTCCAGCGGGGTACACCGTTGCATAAGATGATAGACAATCAATACACGAGAAACGGAAACGGGAAGTATTGATAACAACCCCAAGTTTCGCATGGAAGCCATCTTTGATAACTTGCTGGAACCAACTCCGCATTTCCAGAAACAAAATCCCACATAGCTGTAACCATATCCTGGATTTTTTATTTATTTATTTATTATTTTATTTATTTATTATTTTATTTATTTTTGTGAATGAAAGAAAAACAATGAACCGTGCCTAGAAAATTGATCTGAAACCTATTCACCATTTGGAACTTTTAATGCCACGTGAAAGAACGCATATGGGATACTGGAATATAAGATATCAACTAGTGGAACAATACTTACTGTAGCAAAAAAAAAAGAAAAAAAAAAAAAATGGAGAACTAGCGTCTGGAGGAAAGGAAGATATAAAGGTAAATCTTCATAAGTCTTCAAAGTACAAGAGAAAGCTTCCAGCAGTGCAGTTATTTCGAAAAGGGTCATCTTGCAAATCTTCAGTCGAACGCAGCATTTGGCTACATCATTATTAGAAGCCCATGAATATTTCAAAAATGCCATGCGCGAATAAAATGCTCAGAGACATTTGTTGGGGTTATACTGTTATATAAATGTTCAACTTTGGGGTACTGGAGATGTGGTTCTCATTTTTGTTTCGAAAAGAAACTTGTGTGATGTCATAGACAATAGTTTATAATTTATAATAGATGGAGAGATCTTTTGCGAAACTGGAAATGCAAGAACAAAATAAAAACCGTTATCACAACTATGTATTAAGCGTGCACACACATACGCACACGTAGTATATATATATATATATATATATATATATATATATATATATATATATATATATACATATATATATATATATATATATATATATATATATATATATATATGTTGTGTGTGTGTGTGTGTGTGTGTGTGTGTGTGTGGGTGTGTGTGTGTGTGTGTGTGTGTGTGTGTATATATATATATAATATATATATATATATATATATATATATATATATATAGTATATATATATATTAGATATATAATATATATATATACATACATATAAATAGATAGATAGATATAGATATAGTAGCAAAGAGATAGACCCAATATTGCCCCAATATTCCCGCATACTGAGCCAGTATTACTGAGATAATTTTCGCTGTTAAATGGACGCCATTCTTGATCACTGGCACCTACTACGCATTTCCAGAAACAAAATCCCTCATAACTATATCCAGATCCTGGATTTTGAAAATGTGAATGAAAGACAAAGGGGTAAACATGTATGGGAACTTCATTTCAAACCTTTTTTTCCTCTCTCTACCCCTACCTTTCCTTCCCTCCCTTCGCCTCTCTTCCTTTCTCCCTCATTTGGTCTCCCTTTCCCCTGCGAATAGGTGTAGTATCCTCCCTCCTTACTTCACAAGACACGTGGCCACTGTTCACATGGAGGATATCTGCGGTAGATAACAGAGTCTCCTACACAGCTCCTACCGGCACCAAGCTCGTCTACAGGGTACGGCTTGTGGTGAGCACATTATATCATTAGCTATTTCGTCGTCTTCGGTACGTTATTCGCCCACACAGAGCATCGAGACATCCTATCGCTTACGGAGGATGACCCCTTCTCCCATAATCCTCAGTTGATAAGAAGCACATCAGCCTCTAGTGACCAGTACTGCATACCTGTTCAGCTCTGTACCAAGTCGCTCTTCAAAGCATGCATGTACCGTCAATCGTGTTTGCAATCACCCGTTGAATAGCAGCGGTAGTACATGCCTTACTTGTCGTATTCCTTCCTTCTTCTCTCTCCATATTTCCTTCTTTCTCCTTTCTCCATCTCTCCTTTCTTTCTTCTCTCTCTGCCTCTCCTGTCCTGTCTCATCCTCGCATTCCTACCTTCTTCTCTCTCCAATTTTCCTTTTTCTCCGTTTCTCCATCTCTCCTTTCTTTCTTCTCTCTCCGTCCTCTGTCCTGTCTCATCCTCGCATTCCTACCTTCTTCTCTCTCCATATTTCCTTCTTTCTCCTTTCTCCATCTCTCCTTTCTTTCTTCTCTCTCCGCCTCTCCTGTCCTGTCTCATCCTCGCATTCCTACCTTCTTCTCTCTCCATATTTCCTTCTGTCTCCTTTCTCCATCTCTCCTTTTCTTTCTTCTCTCTCTGCCTCTCCTGTCCTGTCTCATCCTCGCATTCCTACTCTTCTCTCTCCATATTTCCTTCTTTCTCCTTTCTCCATCTCTCCTTCTTTCTTCTCTCCCGCCTCTCCTTCCTGTCTCATTCCTCGCATTCCTACCTTCTTCTCTCTCCATATTTCCTTCTTTCTCCTTTTCTCCAGTCTCCTTCTTTCTTCTCTCTCCGCCTCTCCTGTCCTGTCTCATCCTCGCATTCCTACCTTCTTCTCTCTCCATATTTCCTTCTTTCTCCTTTCTCCATCTCTCCTTCTTTCTTCCCTCTCATTCCTACCTTCTTCTTCTCCATATTCCTTCCTCCTTTTCCCATCTCTTCTTTCTTCTCTCTCCGATCCTCGCATTCCTACCTTCTTCTCTCTCCATATTTCCTTTTTCTTCCTTTCTCCATATCTCCTTTTCTCTCCCCGCCTCTCCTTTCCTGTCTCATCCTCCCTGTCTTTCCCCCTGCTTCCCCTTTTTTCACCTCCTCCTTTTTTCTCTTCTTCCTCCAACCCGTACCCATCCCCCGTCTATCTCCTATATTTCACTCCCCCATTCCTCCTATCCCCCCTCCCTCTCCCTCTCCTTTCCCGCTTCCCTCCTTCTCCTACTCCCCTCTCCCCATCTATTTCTCGAAGTAGGGACTGCATAACGTATCGGTTT
>NW_020871044.1:50000-52500 GCF_003789085.1 Penaeus vannamei
TATTTTTATCATTATTATCAATTATAATTATTTTATTATCATTATTATTATTTCGTATATTATATTACAATTATCATCATTATCAAGTACAATATTATTTTTATACTTTTATTATTCTTACTATCATCATCATTGTTATTACTACTACCAGTAGTAATATTTTAATAGTATTATTATCATCATTTTTATTATCCTTATTATTTTATTATCATTATCATTATACTCATCATCATTCATTATCATTATTATCTATTATTCATCTATTATTATCATTATTATTATCATCATTATCATCATTAATTGTTTATTTACAATTATTAATATTATCATTATTACTGTTATCTTTCTCATTTTTGTTATTCAATCATTATTAAGTATTATGATCACCTCTCTAATAATTCATATCACTACCTTCATTCTATTTTTTTCTACATCATAACAAAACACTAGTAATAGTAATGGTACTAGCAACAATAACACCAATGATTATAGTATCGGTAACAGTACTAGCAACGATAACACCAATAATAATAGTGAGAATAGAAACAATGGTTAAGATTGGACCATGATAATAATGAAAATGCCAGCAATGACGCCCGTTGGATCAGCAAGGACCTCGCAACACGGTGCAATGAGCGCGCCCTTCGCCGGAGTTCAATATTCGTTGCAATGCTGGCTGTGCGCATTCTGGCGAGCGCCGGAAGACTGCAATTAATCGCAATGCCCGTATTATAACTAAGAATGGTAAAGAGCATTATTTTCTATTGAGCTTTTCTTTTATTTTTTTTTAAAAATTCATGTGGGTTCTGCTTTATGATTTTTTTATGATTAATGTCGTTAATTTTTTTTTTTTTTTTATATTGTCGGTATGAATCTATGGTCGTTGCTGTTGCCATGATGGTTGTTTGTTTGTTATAGTTGTTGTAATCATCATCATCATTGTAATCATTAACGCGATCACCTCTTATACCATAATCACCATCATTACCGGCGTTACCACAATCATCATCACCACCAGTATCATCATTGTCATCGTCATCATCATTATTACTACTATCACCACCAAGAATCATCGAAAACATCATCATCGTCGTCATCATCACCACCACCATCATCACACCACGACCACCACCCATCACTACCACCACATCAACAACCACTATCACTACTATCTCCACCACCACCAATCACACCACATACCACACACCCTACATCATCATCACCACCACATCAAACCAACCACCAACCTATCATCACCACAACCACCATACACCGACCAGCACCAACCCAATCACCACTACCGACACCCCATCACCACCAACAACTACCACCACCACCACCCCATCCCACCCACCAATCAACCCACACCACACCACACCCCATCACCACCACCACCATCTCACCACCATCAGCCACTGCCACCACCCATCACCTACCGACCATCGACCATCATCACCACCATCACCACTACCACCTACCATACCACCACCCATCACCCACCACATCATCACCACCACCACCACCAGCATCACAGTCACCACACCGACCATCACAGTCACCAACACCACCATCACCACCACACTCAACACATCACCACCCACCACCACCACCACATCATCACCTATCACCACCACACACTACCATCATCTGCCAACCGACCGATCGCATCCCGAAAACAGCAAACAAGAAGAAAGTGATTCTTGCCTGTTTTGTTATTCCATTTTCCTCCGTTCGTCATTGGGGATTCTCGTTTCTTTCGTTGGCTTCGATCAATTCTTGCTTGGCTTAAATGAGATTAATATGTTGAGAAGTAATTAAGCGAAAACTGTTTTCGGGGGGGAGGAGGGGGAGGGGGAATGGGGGGAGGAAGGAGGGAGGGGGGAGAAAGAAGAAGTCTGCGTCGGTTTTGCTTGAGTGAAGGAAAGGGATGGAGGAGGGAGGGGGTGGGGGGAGGTAGAGGAAGGAAAGTGGGGTGGGGGGGAGGGAAGGAAGGGAAGGGAGGGGAGGAAAGTGAGTGAGAAAGGTGGGGGTAGGAGGGGAGGAAAGGTGGGCTGGGGGAAGGGAGGGAAGAATAAGGTTGGAAGGAAAGTGGGAGGAGGGGAGGGAAGGAAAGGGAGGAAAGAGAGGGGAGGAAAGGAGGTAAGGAAAGGTGGGGGGAAGGGGGGAGAAAGTGGGAGGAAGGAAAGAATGGCGTAGGAGCAGGCCAGGGAATACGGAGAAAGGAAGAGACTGGAGCAGGGGAAAAGGAAGCAAGGATTAGGGAAAAGGGAGGGAGTGGAGGTATGGGGGGGGGGCATGGGAAGAGGAACAAAGCTAGGAGAAAGAGAAGGGAGACCAGAGAATGAAAGTAGGCAATGAGGTAAGAAAAGGATGGAAGAGGAAGTGGACGATAGTGGAAAGAAAAACAAGAATAGAATATTGAATAGAACTTTGCATCAGGAAGTAAAGAATGAAGTTAAGGGAAAGGTAAGATTGGAAGGTCGGGAAAGGCGAGAAACAC
>NW_020871044.1:87500-95000 GCF_003789085.1 Penaeus vannamei
GGAGGGGAAGAGGAGGGGAAAGAGAGGGAGGGATAGAAGGAGGGGGGAGAGAGGGAGGGGTAGAAAGGAGGGGGAGGAAGGGGAGGGGTAGAAAGGAGGGGGAAGAGAGGGAGGGATAGAGAGGAGGGGGAGAGAAGGGAGGGGAAAGGAGGGGAAAGAGAGGGGGGTAGAAAAGGGGAAAGGAAGGGATGGTAGAAAATGGGGGGAAGGGAAAGAGACAGAAAATGGAGGAAAGGACTATATATATATATATATATATATATATATATATATGATGATACAGAGAAGAGGAGAGAGAGAGAGAGAGGAGAGAGAGAGAGAGAGAGAGAGAGAGAGAGAGAGAGAGAGAGAGAGAGAGAGAGAGAGAGAGAGAGAGAGAGAGAGAGAGAGAGAGAGAAGAGAGAGAGAGAAAGAGTGAGAGGAGGGAAGAAAAGAAAAAGAGATCATGTGGAGAGGAGAGAAAGGAGAGAGGGAAAGAGAGGGGAGAGATGGAAAAAAAATGTGCGTCTGCTTTTCATAAGATAAATGTTTTCTCTTTGGAACAGAATGACAGGCTGACACTTCACAGTTCCGTCCTACAGAATGAAACAAAAACAAAAGAGAAGGGGGAATAAAGTGTTGGGAAAACGATGAAAGGAAAGGACAGTCAAACGGAAAGGATGACAAAAAGAAAGAAAGAATGACAAAGGAGAGGAAAGAAACGATGAAAATAAAAATAAAACATCAAGCCAGTACCTATCCTTCCACACACACATACACGCATACAGAGAGAAGGGAGACATATGCGAACCTGCGCAATAATCCAGACGAAATTGGATATAATATTTCAAACAAGATTACAATGAGCAGACTAATATATCCTATTACGCGCATAGGTTACACGCGATTTGCAGCCTTAGGAGCAATGACGTAATGGGAGGCAAGAATACGTAAGCTCCAAGCCTTTTTATTGAACTCGAACTTGATATGATCCGATTTTGATCTTTTAATTTATCTTTATTTACATCTCCCCCTCCCTCCTTCTCCCCATTTTATCTTCTCTTTTATTCATATATTCCCCTTGAGGGAGGGAACAGGTATGGGTGGGGAGGGGAGGTGGAGGGAACAGCCCATCAGGCGATCTACACTCCGCTCTGTAATAAATGATCCTTTTGGCCCCATTTTTATTAATGATGGCCACATAAATGAAATATACAAATATGCCTCCATCAGCTTCATAATGCGGGATTCTCACCTGTCAAAGCAATTGCATGAAATATTCAAGAGATTGATTGTGCAACGTCAAGTACCATAATTGGCTGGTGGAGCGTGGGCCGACCGCGGGCATTGCCTATCCTCGGTCAGTATTCTTCGCTATCCTGGCTATTTACTTGGTCGATTACACCTGGAAATACACCTGAGATAACACCTGTATCAAGTGTTCCCTGCGAGGCCTTATGACTGGGCCTTGTTTCACGTCTGCCGTATGTCCTTTCTTAAAACCAACTGTGATCGGTCGCGTGGTAGTTCGGTCGTAAGATTCGCCCGGTGGTAGTTTGGGATGTGAAATTAGTTAGAGATAGTTAGGACGTGAGAATAGACGGAGGATAGTTCGACCCAAAAATTAGGTTTTTATTTCACGATGTAATGTCATAGATATTCTTCTTTCTTATAACAAACTGTGGAGTCCGCCAAAGGAGGTTTAGATTTATGATTCTAAGAAATGTGGCAAGTGGAAAAGAGGAAGAAAAAAATAACAACGAAAGAGTAATGATAAGATTTAAAAAAAGAAAACCATCTGAAGGCATGAGAGAGAGAATAAAAAACAGTAAGCAGTAAAAGAACCATAAAAAACCAAACGATGAAGCAAAAAACAGAGAAGGAAAGAACGAAAAGAAAGAAAAGAAAAAAAAATGAAAAACAAAGCCAAAATACGTACACAAAAAAGTGTGTATATGTATATAAACACGTGTGTGTGTGTATGTTTGTGTGTGTGTGTTCGTTCGTGCGTGCGTGCATATGCCACTCACGAACCATTCACAATTGCCTGACAGTTACCGCATAACCTTGACCTTTTCGTAAACATCCTTGAGTCACACACACCCACAACCACCTACAGATCACGTGCTTATTGAGGCGGCGCCGAGCCCGTGTCATCTGTTTGCACACCTTGAAGGATGCGGGAAGCACAGTGCACAGTATGGCTGTGCTTTTGGCGGGGGTGGGAGGAGGGGGAGGTATGTGTGTATATATGTGTGTGTGTGTGTGTGTGTGTGTGTGTGTGTGTGTGAGTGTGTGTGTGTGTGTGTGTGTGGAGTGGTGAGGGAAGTGGTGATAGTGCTTGGATTGTGTTTTCTGTATGTGCAAGGGGCCTTTGCATGTGCGTTTGATTTCTATGGCATATAAGTGTTTTTTTTTTTTTGTTTTTTTTTTTTCTCGAGATTGTGAACAGCCACGTAAGAAATCAAAAGAAACGAGCAGGTAAACAATCACGCAAAAAGCGACAAGGCAAAAACAAGCCCGACCGCCTACATCTGCTTTCCCGCACCTCCGCCCTCTCTCCACCCCTCCCTCCTCTCCCTCCTCCTTTCACCTTTCCCCTGTCCTCCTTCCTCCCTCTTCCCACCCCTCCTCTCCTTCTCCCACTTCCCTCCTCCTCCTCCTTCCTCCTCTCTCCTCCTCCTCCCCCTCTTCCCTCCTCCTCCCTCCCCACCACCACCTCCTCCTCCTTCCACCCTCTCCCAGAAACCTCGACCGTCCACACCCCCATCCTTACACCTCCTCCTCCTCCTCCTCCTCCTCCTCCCTTCCCATCTGCTCTCCTCCTCCCTCCTCCCTCCCATTCTCCCCCCCCCCCCCCGGACGTCTCACCGAAGAAAACGTGCCGCAAACTATGTCATTTAGGAGGACATTACCATCTGTTCCATGCGGGAGTTACGCCAATAAAGAATTCATGACCTGGGAGGGAAAAAGGAAGGAGGAAGAGGAAGCGAAGGAGGTGGAGGAATAAAGAGGCGTAGGTGTTGATGGGAGGATAAGGTGCAGGGGGAAGAGGAGGCGAAGGACGGGGAGGAATGGAGAGAGACGGAGATTGTAAAAGATAGGAAGTGGAGGAGGAATGTGGAAAAAAGTGAGGAGGTGAAGAGGGAGGAGAAAGCGAAGGAGGTGGAGGAAGAAGAGAGGGGAAAGTCTTTGGAGGAAGAAGGAAATAGAGGACGGAGAAAAGAGAGGTGGAGGAATGAGGAGGTAGAGGGAAATGAATAAGTGAAAGAGACGTAAGTATGTAGATGAGGGGGGGGGAGAAATGAAGAAGACAGGGAATGAAGAGATTTAAGATAAATGAGGAGGCCGAGGCGGAGAAGGAAATATGAGGAAGTGAACGAGGGCTAGAAGACGTAGGTGGAATGAGGAGCGGAAGGAGGAAGAAGAGAAGTTAAAGGAACAAAAGGAGGAAGAAAATCTAGAAGAAATGAAAAAGGGAGAAATAGAGGAAGTGGAGAAGGAAGCGGAAAAAATGGAAAGAAAGGGCAAGGAAAATAAATGTAGAGATAGGAGAAACAGAAGAGCAAGAAGAGATAGGGAGCAGAGTCAGGTCAATACAGATATGGGGGAATTATGGTTTCATAAATTTGCTTTGATTGATATGATAAATACTTGAGCAGATCGATGTAGACATGATGAATTTGTGCATTACGGTAAACAGACAGACAGGTCAATAAAGATATGATAAATTCATATTCCACGTGGATCATTTATCCTTTGCAACGGCAATTCTAACGAGAATAACGAATAGTAAAATACCTCCCTAGAGCAAGAGAAAACAGAATCTCCCTAATAGATATTCCGAAACACAGAGGCACGGAAGCAAATATTTGCGACCGCGACGGCGACTGGCGAACCCGGCGAGAGATCCGGCAGCGGTTCCCCGGAAGAGACGCCGCGCCGGTTCAGCTCTCGCGTTTGATTTCCAGTCAATCGGCGAGAGAAGCGCGGGCTAAGAAGCGGCTAATCTGGCATAATGGATGGCTGTCGCCTCCGCTACGTGCCAAGGAGGGGGGCGGGAGGGGGGGGGGGGGCGCGAAGGAGGTAGGTGAATAGGTAGATTGATAGATGGACTGAAAGAGGGAGAGAGCGAGAGAGAGAAAGGGATAGAGAGAGGGAGAGAGACAGAGTGAAACAGAGAGGAAGTGAAATATATATATATATATATATATATATATATATATATATATATATATATATATATATAATATATATATATATATATATATATATATATATATATATATAGAGAGAGAGAGAGAGAGAGAGAGAGAGAGAGAGAGAGAGAGAGAGAGAGAGAGAGAGAGAGAGAGATGAAAGAGATAGATAGATAGAGAGAGAGAGAGTGAGTGAAAGAGATAGATAGATAGATAGATAGATAGATAGAGAGAGAGAGAGAGAGAGAGAGAGAGAGAAGAGAGAGAGAGAGAGAGAGAGAGAGAGAGAGAGAGAAGAGAGAGAGAGAGAGAGAAAGGAATGAGTGAGAAAGACAAATAGAGAGAAAGTAAGAGAGACGAGAGGAGGCAGCAGAGGAAGTAAGTAAGAAAACTGAGAGAAAGAGAAAAATATAAACGTGCTGAATGTGTTAAAATACAAAAAAGCGTCAGAAATTGCTACACCAAATCAGAAAGTGAACAAAACATTTTTTTGTTCAATGCTCAAGAATTCCAAACGTGAACGGCCGCAGTTGGGCATGGCGGTACAGCTGGTTATCTCGACTCATCTGCGTGTCCCAGCTGGTAGACTGACGGCGTGGCGGAGGAACACAAACAGCTGGCAATCAAACTGTCAAACAATCATGCTTTGATGTGACTGAGTCTGTGTTTATGTGTATACACTGTCTGCGTATGAATATAAATATGTGTATATATGTATAGATATATATATGTGCGTGTGTGTGTGTGTTTTTTTTTTGTGTGTGTGTGTGACAATATATAAATATATATATATATATATATATATATATATATATATATATATATATATATATATATATATATATATATATATATATACAATATATTATATATATATATATATATATATATATATATATATATATATATATATATATATATATATATATA
The DNA here is from genome assembly GCF_003789085.1 of Penaeus vannamei. NCBI lineage: Eukaryota > Metazoa > Arthropoda > Malacostraca > Decapoda > Penaeidae > Penaeus > Penaeus vannamei. The sequence continues at coordinate 92,609 of NW_020871044.1, forward strand.
TAATAATTATATATTATATATATATATATATATATATATATATATATATATATATTATATATATATAATATATATATACTATATATATATATATATATATATATATATATATATATATACATATATAGTATGTATATATATATATATATATATATATATATATATATAATATACATATATATATATATACATATATATATAATATATATATATATATATATATATATATATATATTATAATATTATATCTGGTATATATATATATGCGTATGCATATACATATACATATATACACATATACTTCACAACATGAACACAGATGCACACATGACGATGTATGCATGTACTTTTGTTTCCTTATTCACTTAGTAGCGTTATCACTCCGCTAATTGTTTATCCTTTTGCGGGTTTAGTGATTCTTTTAGTTGAATTTCATTTGTTTTTTGTTTTGGTTTGTTTGTTTTTGTTTTTTGTATCTTAGTTTGGCCATTGTGCAAATTGTATGAACTGAGAGCGATGAACATTTATGTGTGGACTGCCCATGGCCCGAAGACCAGTTGGCTAAGATGGAGCGGTGATCCACGTGGGGGTATATTATGAAATTTGGTCTGCTATGAAACGGATTTTCTTTTCTTTTTATGGGAATTTGTATTTGTTCGGTGATTTTTTTCTCTCTCTTGGGAATTTTCAGTTTCTTTCATATTTTTTTTTCATGAGGACGTTGCAAAATAAATAAACAAAGAAGTACAAAATATATCTTATGGATTGTTGATTCGATTACGTTGGTGATCCAGATCCACAGGCAGATCTAGGATGCTTTCAAAGGATTCATCACTAGTGTCGGCCGCCGGAGGGAGGATTTTTCATTCTATCTTTAGGATTGAGGGAGGAGGGGGGGGTCTGGTTGGACGACACGATTACACCTTTTCCATTTTCAATTGGGCAAAATGATAGCACGTGACGTTATTAACGATATTGGGCATGTGAGTATAGATAAATAAATGAATAAATAAATTTATATATATATATATATATATATATATATATATATATGTATGTATGTATGTATTTACATATATAAATATATACACACACACATATATATATATATGTGTGTGTGTGTGTGTGTGTGCTGTGTGTGTGTGTGTGTGTGTGTGTGTGTGTGTGTGTGTGTGCGTATGTTTCTGTGTGTGTGTGTGTGTATGTATATGCGTGTGTGTTTGTGTCTGTGTATGCATGTACATACAAACACATTGTCTGTGTGTCTACATGTGTATGAATGTATATCTCTTTGTTATTACAGTTCATGAATATCAACACAAACGCGAGTGTATTTGCCCCGACCGTATCCGGAAGCCGATACACGAGACCAGCATTTTAATCCGGCCTGTGGGTCTGTATGTCCACATGGGCCTCATGAAATTCTGATATGGCAAAACTCGGTCATTGTGCTTGCAATATAACAATATCATAGATAGATATAAGGCAAATATAAGAAACAGGACATAAAATAAGAGATATTAATAAAAATGTGATTAAAAAAAAGGTTTAATACAAATAAAAGAAACAGGACCAAGAAGAAGAGATATTAATAGCAATATGATTAAAAAAGGTTTAATAAAAATATAAGAAACAGGATATAAGAGATATTTATAACAATATTATTAAAAAAGTATAATACAATTATAAGAAACAGGACGTAAGAATATTAATAACAAAATGATTAAAAAAGGTTTAATACAAATATAAGAAACAGGACATAAGAGATATTAACAACAATATGACTAAGAGAATATAATGCAAATATAGAAAACAGGACATACAAGAAAAAGATAGAAACAAGCCACGCACACGCGCACGCACACACAACGCAGCCCTGCTTGCTTGCAAATCTGGAGAGTCGCTAATAATAGAGACGCAAATCAGGGCACTCATCACCGTCATCACCAGGCCTCCCCCCCCCCCTCCTCCTCCTCCGTCGTCGTCTGATTCACTGCAATCACCGTCATCGTCATCGCACGTCCTCACTCAAGCTTGATCGTTATCGTTCTTGTAATCGTTGCTATTACTTTTGTTATTAGCATTGCTATCGTCATTATCACTATCATCATTATCATGATTATGATTACTTTCGTCATCATCATTATCAGTATCATGATTATAATCACGTTCATCATTATCATCATCATTATCATTATCATATCATAATTACAATCACCTTCATCATCCTTATCATCATAATTACAATTACTTTCATCTTCATCATCATTATCTTTGCCATAATTCCAAACACCTTCTTCATCATTACCATTGTTATAATTACAATTACTTTGATCATTATCATCATCACCAGTATCATCACCATCACTTCCGCCACCGCTCCCCACCCTTG
>NW_020871044.1:115000-127500 GCF_003789085.1 Penaeus vannamei
ATTGTTATTGTTGCTGTTATTATTGTTACTATCGTTACAATTGTTATTGTTATCATCATCATCATCATCGTTATTATCATCATTATTATTATTATTATTAGCATCAATATTACTATCATTATTCTTATTATCATTATGATGATGAGAATGATTAGTATTATCATTATTATTTTATTTTATCATTTTTATTATTGTTATTGTTGTAGTTATTATCATCAGGATTGTTATTATTGTTATTTGTTATTAAATATTTATTGTTTATTGTTATTATATTATTATTATTATTATTATTATTATTATTATTATTATTATCATTATCATTATTATTATTATTATTATTATTATTATTATTATTATCATCATCATCATACTCATTATTATTACTATTATGGTTATTATTGTCATTATCATTGTTGTTGTTATCATCATTAATATTATTACTATTATCATTATTATTGTTATTATTATGATAGTAAATACTATTGTCATTATCATCATTATCATAATTATCATTTTTTGCCATTATCATTCTTGTTGCTGTTATCATTACTGTTATCATTATTACCATTATCATTATTTCATCATCATCAATTCTAGCATCATTGCCATTATCATTATCATCCTCATCGTTATTATTATCAGCATCATTGTTATTCCCATAACAAGTTATAGTAGTAGTAGTAATAGTGATAGTAGCATCTGTATTGCCATTGTTATATTTATTATTGTTATCATTATCATCAGATTTCCTATTGTTATGATCATCACCTATATCATTGTAACTGGCATTATCATCGTAATGATCAGCTGCATTATTTTTGCTATTCCCGTTTTTATCATGATGATTGGCCATTCTAGTCCGGCCCGATTGAGCGGCCGATAAAATACACAAGCTGACCGTTAGATTTGAATGTGCGCGGGGCAGCCATGTTTTATTTATCTTGGTGATTGAAGAAATGTTTTCATATGATTCAGTGTTTGTGCAGCTAACCGTTGGGAAAAAGTAGTTTTATTAGACGAAAGATAAAGAAATATGTAATGTGTGTGTGTGCGTATATATATATATATATATATATATATATATATATATATATATATATATATATATATCATGTGTGTGTGTGTGTTGTGGTGTGTGTGTGTGTGTGGGTGGTGGGTGGGTGGTGGGTGTGGGTGTGTGTGTATCAAAAAAAAGAAAAAAAAAAAAAAAAAAAAAAAAAAAAAAAAAAAAAAATATATATATATATATATATATATATATATATATATATATATATATATATATATATATATATATATATATATATATATATATATATATAAGCACACACACACACATACATATATGCGTGTGTGTGTATGTGTGTGTTCTGTATGAATTTGTGTTCGCCGATAGTTTTAGACTGTCTGTCTGGAATGACTAGTTTCATTTCAAGATCCCAATCGATGCTGAAGGGATAATATAAATCCAGTTAAAATGCTACGAGAGTTAATCCAATACCGGATGGGTATAAGAAATCCATTTTGGCATTCCCCTCTCTCTCTCCTCTCTCCCTTCCCCTCCTCTTCTCTCTCCTCTCTTCTCCTCCTCTTCTCTCTCCTCTCTCCCTTCTCCTCTTCTCTCTCTCTCTCCTCTCTCCTCTCATCTTCTCTCTCCTCTCTCTTCCCCTCCTTCCTCTCCTCTCTCCCTACCCTCCTCTTCTCTCTCCTCTCTCCCTTCCCCTCCTCCTCTTTCTCTCTCCTCTCTCTCCTCTCTCCCTTCCCTTCCTCTCCTCTTCTCCTCCCCTCCTCTTCTCTCTCCTTTCTCCCTTCCCCTCCTCTTCTCTCTCCTCTCTCCCTTCCCCTCCTCTTCTTTCTCCTTTCTCCCTTCTCCTCCTCTTCTCTCTCCTCTCTCCCTTCCCCTCCTCTTCTCTCTCCTTTCTCCCTTCCCCTCCTTTTCTCTCTCCTCTCTCCCTTCCCCTCTTCTCTCTCCTCTCTCCTCTTCCCATCCCTCTTCTCTCTCCTCTCTCTTCCTCTCTCTCTCTCCTCTTCTCTCTCTCTCTCCTCCTCTTCTCTCTTCTCTTCGTGCACCATCATCTCCTCCTTCCTGCTTCCATTCTTCTTTTTTTTTCCTCTCCCATTTTCACTCCTCTTCCTCTTCCTTCTTTTTCTTATTCTCTTCCTCCTTCTCCTCCCGCTTCTCTTCCTTCTCCTCCCCCTTCTCTTCATTTTCCTCCTCCTCCTTCTCCTCCCCCTTCTTTTCCTTTTTTTCTTTCTTCCCCTCCTTTTCCTCCTCTTCCTTCTCCCCCTTCTCTTCTTTATCCTCCTCCTCTACCTCATCCCCCATCTCCCGCTCTTTCTCCCTGCTCCCCACTTCCTCCAACTCATCTTCATCTCCTCCTCCTCCTCCTCCCTCTCCTCTTCTCCCTTTTCTACCTCTTCCTCTTCCTCCCTCTCCTCCATCTCCTCCACGACCTTCTCCTCCTCTTCCCTTCTCTTCTCCCTGCTCCTCCGCTTGCTCCTTCTGCTCCTCTTCTCCCTTCTCCATCTCCTCCACCACATCCTCCTCTTCCCTTTCCTCTTCTCCCTGCTCTTCTTCCTCCTCCTCCCTCTCCTCTTCTCCCTGCTCCTCCCTCCTCCCTCTTCTCCCTTCTCCCTTTCTTCCTCTTTCTCTTTCTCCTCCACCTCCTCCTCTCCTCTCTCTCCTCTTCCTCCCTCTCCTCTTCTCTCTGCTCCTCCTCCTCCTCTTCCTCTTCCCTCTTCTCTTCACCTTTCTCCACCTCTTCCTCTTCCTCCCCCCCCTCCATTTTCTCCTCCTCCTTCCTCTCCTCTTCTCCCTGCTCCTCCTCCTCCTCCTCCTTCTCCTCCTCCTCCTCCTCCTTCTCCTCTTCCTCCTTCTCTTCCTCCTCCTCCCTCTCCTCCTCCCTCTCCTCTTCTCCCTGCTCCTCCTCCTCCTCCTCCTCTCCTCCTCCTCCTTCCCTTCTCCTCCTCCTCCTCCATACCTTCGAACATCCCAAGACCTTGCGAATGTTGAGAAATGCGCAGCGAACATTTTCGTTTGTTAATGTTAAAAGAGTCCTTTGAAGCCAAGACGTAAATATTTTTATGAGGAGATTAAATTTGCATATCAAAGTTAAAGTTAATTAATATGTAGATAGTACAAGCCTCTCGTCATCTATATGGCTTACGAACACAAATAACTTTATTGTCATTGTTTTTTATAAGGTTTTATGAAAGAGGGAAGAAATATGGTGCGCGGTACAGCTCAGGCGATGAGGGGGTGAAAGAAGGAGGGAAGTAAATAGAGAGATAAGAGACAGATGAGTAAAAATACATGAATATATGTATATATGCGTATATACATGTATGCACGCGGGCACACCTAAATTTTTTAAAGATGGGAGTGTGTGTTTGCATGTGTGTGTGTGTGAGTGCGTGTGTATATATATAGGTGTGTGTGTGTGTGTGTGTGTGTGTGTGTGTGTGGTGTGTGTGTGTGTGTGTGTGTGTATAGGTGTGTGTGTGCGTGTGTGTGTGTGTGTGTGTGTGTGTGTGTTATGCGTATTACTTAAGATCTGTTTATCATCACTCTGTGTGCATATACGTGAGAAATATGAAAGATAAAGATAGGCTATTAGTTGTGATACAATGGTGCTTTTACTGATGGAAATGCCGATGAAATTATCTTTATAATGCGGGTATCAATCAGTCAATGACTATGATAATGAAAATTGAATTGATGATAAAAATAATACCCGAGATATCGCTAATGATCATGTTCATAAGGATGATAATAACGAAGGTCATAAACTGTTGATAAGAATAACTATAAAATTTGACAATGCTGAATAAAAGTGCTAAAATCACTGATAACAAGAGCGCTATCCTTAGAGTAATAATCCTGATAATGACCATGATGCAAATACCAATACCAATTATACTTGCACACGAGGAAAGTAATAACGAGAATGAAGCTGAGGATAAGAATAGCCAGAAAAAAAAGACAATAGGTAACCGTTTTCACATCAGTTCTCCCTTCAACCTTCGTAGCCTCACACCCTCGCCCTGCTACCCCCCCCCATCCTACCCCCCTCCCTCCCCTCGTTCCGTCTCTCCCAGACCTTATAATATAATTCCAGTTAGTAGATAATGCATCAAAGCGCCTAGATTAATATTAGGAAGCTCCAATACCCCAAACGGTTATTAGTATAATTAAACACAACGTTATGGTAGCGGTATATAAATAGGTGATTACCTGAGACGAAGTGGTTGGGGAGGCCGGCACCAGAGGGCAGTCTCAGGGGGTGAGGGGAGATGAGCGGCGGAAAGGGGAGATGAGGGGAGGGGGAGGGAGGGGAGGAGTGGAGGGGCTTGAGAGGGTCGAGGGTGTAAGGGGGGAGGGTAGGGGTTGGGGAGGGGGATGGAGGTAGATGAGCAGCGAGAGGGGAGAGGTTGGGGAGGGGAGGAGAGGGGTATGAAGGGCTTGGGGGGGGGTCAAGTGCAAAGGAGGGCCTGGAGAGGGATATGATAGAGGGAGGAGGAGAAGTAAGGAAGGGGTGGGGAGAAGAGATGCTCTACAGGGGTCTAAGAAGGGGGGGGGTGATGTATGGAAGGAAGGGTGGGGGAAGAAGGGGGTGAGGACGGGGCAGATGATACGGTTGTGTTTGTATTCTATCCAGCTGTTTCAAATGAGTGTGCACACTCACACACGACACACACGCACACACACACACGCACACACACACACACACGCACACTCACACACACACACACACACACTCACACACACACACTCACTCACACACACACACACCACACTCACACACACACACAATCCCCAACCCGCAACCCCACCCACCCACACCCTCGCCCACCCGCCCACCCTCGCCCACCCGCCCACACCCTCGCCACCCCACCCATCACGCAATCGGGCGCCTCCGTCAGCCCACGCAGCCCTCGCAGTACACTTGACTATCGTCGCGTATCAGAGACCTAATGAAGGCGGGCTTTTTTGTCGCTGTCGGGTCGGATCTCGTGCACAGGGCGACGTGGCAGCCGACGATGCGGGGGGATGGAGGAGGTGGGGGAGAAGGAGGGAGGGGAGGGGAGGGGGAGGAGTGGGGAGGGAGGAGGGAGGAGGGAGTGGAGGTGGGAGGGGAGGGAGGAAGTGGAATTAGGGGAGGGAGGGGAGGGGAGGGAGGGGGGACGAGGAGGAGGGAGAGGAGGAAGGGGAGGGGAGGGGGAAGGAGGAGGGGGACGAAGAGGGGGAGGGAGGGAGGAAGGGGAGGAAGAGAGGGAGGAGGTGGTGGGGGGAGAGGATGGAGGGGTGGGGAGGGAGTGGGGACGAAGAGGGGGAAGGAGGTAGGGGAGGGAGGGAAGAAGAGGGGGGGAGGGTGGGGCGAAGGAGAGAGGGGAGGGGAGGAGGAAAGGAGGGAGGAGGTGGGGCGAAGAAAGGGGAATGAGGACGGGGGAGGGACTGGGAAGGGAAGGGAGGGGCAGGGGAGGGGAGGAGGAGGAGAGGGGGCTAAAGGGGAAAGGAGGGAAGGAGGAAGGGGGAATGAGGAATGGGGGGAGGGAGGAATGGGAGGAGGGGGAGGGAAGAGAAGGGAGGAGGGAGGGAGAGGAAGGAGGAGGGACGAGGAGGCGGAAGGAAGAGGGAGGGAGGAAGAGAGGCAGAGCAGGAAATGGGAGTGGAATGAAAGAAAGGGAAGGAGAAGAGGGGAGGCCGAGGAGATGGAGAGAGGGGGGAGGATGGAAAGAGGGAGGAGGGAAAGCGAGGATGAAGAGAGAGGGACGATGAAGGAAGAGGGGGATGGGGAGAGGAAGAGGAGGAGCGAGGGGAGGAAGGGATGAAGGCGGAAGAGGGGAGGGAGGAAGGACAAAGAGGGGAGGAAGAGGGGAGAGGAAGGGGAGGCAGGAGAGAAAGGAAAAAAGAAGAAAAGGATAAACACCGGATGGAAGAAAGAAAAGGAGAGAAGAAAAGGTTAAGTGGGAGACCGGATGAAAGAAAAAAGAAGCAAGAAAAATAAAAGAAGAAGGAAAGAAAGAATAGGGAAAAGGGTGTCGAAGAAGGGAGAAGGGACTGAGTAGATAAAAGAGGAAAGATGGAGAGTGGGAGATGTTGGCTCTCCATAATAAACATTCAGAATAGAAGTAAACATTTAGCGATGTTATGGGGAAAGGAGAACGAGAGAAAAAGAGGAAGAGTGGAAGCAGAAAGATAGAACTAGAGAGGATGATAAAGAGAGGGAGAGAGAGAGAGAGAGAGAGAGAGAGAGAGAGAGAGAGAGAGAGAGAGAGAGAGAGAAGAGAGAGAGAGAGAGAGAGAGAGAGAGAGAGAGAGAGAAGAGAGAGAGAGAGAGAGCGATGGAGTGAGAAACGGAGAGAGACGTTGAAAATGGGAGGAGACAAAAAGGGCCGAGAATTAAGAGAGAGAGAGAGAGAAGAGAGAGAGAGAGAGAGAGAGAGAGAGAGAAGAGAGAGAGAGAGGAAGAGAAAGAGATATATATAGAGAGAGAAATAGAGAGAGAGAGATAGAGCAAAATACAGAGAGAGCGAGAGCGAAAGTGGAAGAAAAGGGGAAAGGAAGAGCGAAAGAGAGCGAGCGATGCGAGGCAGAAAGCGAGACCGAAAAAGACCGAAGATTCCGGGTCTGGCGCTTCAGTAAGTCTTAAGGGGATTGCAGGGGGGGGAGGGAGGGGGAAGGAGGAGGAGGTTGAAACGGGTTAGTGATCGGTTGTTATGTCTATGTTTGTTTTTGTTATAGTTCTAGTTGTTGTTGCTTTTTGGCTGATGTTGTTTTGGTAACTCTCTCTTTCTCACTCCCTTCTTCCACTTCCTCTTCCTCTTCTTATCTACCTTCGTCATACCCAATTTTTGCCAATTACGACGATCTTCATTAGTTCTGGTTGTTGTTGTTTTTGTCTATTTGTTGTTGTTCTATTATTTTTTTATCTGCCTTTTCCTCACTCCCTTTTCTTCCTCCACCTCCTCCTCTTATCTACCTCCTTATCTACCTTCATCACACCCAATTTTCGCCAATTTCGAAGATCTTCAATTATCCCCATTTACCTCTGCTTACGTCATCATACATTCATCGGCGCCATGAAAATCACCATCGTCAATAGGCATCAATTTTTTTTTTTTTTTTTTTTTTTTGTATACCGAGCAATTAACATTCTAATTTGGTTTAATCAGGGTGTCATTAAGAGACATGGCATTACACCGTGTTATTACCATACCTCATTGTGCTCACTTTCACACGTCACAATTGCGATCATTGTAATATTTCATAATGATAACCTGCAACAGGGCGGGTTGTGTGCGTGTGTGTGTTTCTTTGTGCGATGTGTGTGTGTGCGTGTGTGTGTTTCTTTGTGCGATGCATGTGTGTATGTTTGCTTGTGTGTCTATGTGTTTGTGTGTGTGTGTGTGTGCGTGCGTGCGTGTGTGTTTGAATGCTTGTGTGTGATGTGTGCATGCGAGAAAGAGATAGACAGAGTGACATACACACATACACACACACACACACACACACACACACACACACACAAGAGAGAAGAGAAGAGAGAGAGAGAGAGAGAGAGAGAGGAGAGAGAGAGAGAAGGGAGGGAGAGGAGGAGGGAGGAGGAGGGAGGGAGAGAGAGAGAGAGAGAGAGAAGGGAGGGAGGGAGGAGGAGGGAGAGAGAGAGAGAGAGAAGAGAGAGAGAGAGAGAGAGAGACAAACAGAGAGACAGAGAGACAGACAAACAGAAAGACAGAAGACAAAAAAAAACACAGAAAGGAAGAGAGACAAATAAAAGTAAAAAAAAATAAATATATAATAATAATAAAATAAAAAAGTGCAGAAAGAAATTATGCTCATTGCGCAGTATTACAAAATTTCTTCATCAGTTATCCACGCGGGAACAGTAGGGTCTTGTGCGCATGCGCGTGTCTCGAATCGGAAAGACTATTGACTCTAACAGCTTTTTTAAGGTCCCCCTTGATACAGCATTTTCCTACCTGTATTGTTACTGACGAGGTTATATGTATAATTGGATGCAAAAATTCACAAAACATACAACGAGGATGAGGATGAAAAGCGAGAGCTAGAGAGAGAAGAAGAGAGAGAGAGAGAGAGAGAGAGAGAGAGAGAGAGAGAGAGAGAGAGAGAGAGAGAGAGAGAGAAGAGAGAGGAGAGAGAGGAGAGAGGGAAACACTGACAGAGAGAGAGGGGAGGAGAGAAAGGGAGAGAGCGAAAGAGAGAGAGAACCAGAGGAGAGATAAAGGAGAGAGAGAGAAGGGGGGGAGAGTTAGAAATAGATAGATAGTTAAACAGAGAGAGGGGAGAAGGAGAAGAAAAAGGGAAGAGAGAGAGAAAGAAAAAGAGAGGAGAGAGAGAGAGGAAGAGAGAGAGAAAGAGAGAGAGAGAGAGAGAGAGAAGAGAGAGAAGAGAAGAGAAGAAGAGAGAGAGAGAGAGAGAGAGGAGAGAGAGATAGATAGATAGATACAGGGAAATAGAGAGGAAGAGAGAGAGAGAGAGAGAGAGTCGGATCCATCTTCCTCCTCGGTTTTAATTCTTTACGTCCAATGTTTATCCGGCTTGCTCAAAATTGTCAATATTTATCTTAGTGATTTTCAAAAGAATGCATCTATTTGCCATTCCCTGTGTGCCTCAGCAATCTGAAAAATGATGGAATAGTTTTGAGAGTCCGTGGATGAATATTAATGGCATGTATGAGCAGCATAATGCAAAGCCTTTCTTCGACAAACAGCGCCGTGTTCCACTTATTTACTTTCGACGTGCCCGTCACAAATTTTTTAGTGTTTTTTTTTCCTATCTTATTCTTCTCCTCGGTCTTTCTCTCTCTCTCTCTTTCTATCTCCCTCTCTCTTCCTCTCCCCTCCCCTCCCTCACGTTCTCTTTTTTATGCTTCCCTCGGAATCGTCGTTGTTAGGGAGTGTGTAAGGAGAGCGGGTGGGGGGAGGGGAGGAGGGGGGGCAGATGTAAAGAGGAAAGGAGTTGAGGAGGGGAGGAGGGCTGGGGGGAGAAGGAGGAGGAGTTTGAACGGGCTTTTGTAGTGGAAAAGAAGAGGAAGAAGAGTCAGAAACTGAGGCAAAGGTGAACAAGAGGGAAAGTGTTTGTAATGCAAGAGGACGGAGGGAGAGAGGGTAATAGGGGTGGGGAAGGAGGCATGAAACGAAGGTTAATAAGGGTGTGAATGCATAATCGAAAGTCATTTTTTTTCTTTCTCATTCTTTCTTATTGAACGACGGATAGAAACCGGAACAGCGGCTCAAAGAACGTGCATGAAGGAGGCCGAGCAGTCGAAACCCCCAGAAGTCACGTGTTTTTCGAGGCCGACCGAGGGAGAGACAGGGACTCGAGTAGGGAAGGCGAAGGGCGCGCTAGGGCTCTGGCGGGTTTAGGGGCTCGTCGGGGCTGCGCGAGAGAAGCCCAGGGTTCAGGAAAGGGTTCAAAAGGGCCGAGAAGGGATCCGGGGGATAGGCGGAGGGCGCAGGGGCGAAAGGGTTAACCAGGAGCGCGACCGGAAGGCGACGGAGGATCAGGGCTCCACGTGGGATCATTAGGGCGGTCAGGGTAGGGGGGGGAAGGACTCCAGGACTCAGGGCCTCCTCCTCAGAGACTCCTGGGGGGCGGTCAAAGGGGTTGCGGGCGGGGACAGAGGTTGAGGGACCGGCGGGGAAGCCATTATTCAGCCAAGTTGCACCCACAAAGAATTAATTACTGTTAACTCATCATAACCAGTTTAACAAGTTTTGATTGCCACCTCCAAGCGTTGCAGCCTTGCCCGTCTCTATTATTATCTACTCCTTTCTCTCTTTCCTCTATCTGTTTCTTTACTTCTCTCCTTTTTGTTCTCTCTCTCTCTCTCCTTTTCCTTCCCTATCTTCTTCCTCATTTCTCTCTTCTCTTCTTCATCTCTCTTCTGCTCTCTCTCTCTCTCTCTCTTACTCTCCTCTCTCTCTCTCTCATCTCTCTCTCTCTCAGTCTCAACCTATTATTTAATTTAATATCACACTATTCATTCTTTCCTTACCTGAATTTTCTCATATACACATCAGTTTTCTCTTCTCTCCTGTTCTCTCTCTCCAGCTGCACTCTTCTCCTTTTTTCTTCTCGCTCGTCCACTCTCCTACTGCTATCTTATCTATATCAGTACTCTTCTTCTCGTGAATACTCATCTTATCATTTCTCTCTATACTAACATCGTTCTCTTACTTTTTCTCTTTCTTTCCCTATTCCATACATAAAATATGTAAAATATTACAACTCGTTGTATTATCTATATTCCCAGACCTTCCCTTCGCCCTTTATCTTCAATTGGTCTCATATTAACTTAGAAAAGTATACAAATTAATTATCTTTTCCTTCAAATCGTTTCTCTTAATGTCTCTCTATTGTTATCTTACTATAGTGGAGCATGAAGGGTATGTATCTTAAACCCTCTATTAAGGAATGAAAAGCCCTTTTTTATATCTACTTTACTGCACGTTCGTGGCTCGTGGCTTGTCGAGCATAGAGCTTCTAATTTGTTGATGTTTCATGAGGCTATCTCTATTGCAAGTTTCCCTTCAGTTTCTCTCTGCCCATTGACGTGGCAAATTTGAAAATATCCCCTCCACTTTTGTCTGTATGTTTGTGTAGATGAAGAAGCATAAATATAGACACACACACACACGAAAAACCAGGCATGTAGATTCAATAATATATTCTCTTAATATATATATATAATATTTAAATTTACCATAGATATAATATATATATATAATATATTCAATAGTACACACACACACCACACACACACCACTACACACACACACACACAAACACACACACACACACTCTACAACACACACACCACACACATATATATATAATATATATATATATATATATATAATATAATATATTATATAATTATTTATTATATATATATTTAATAGTATATACTTATATATTATTATACTTTAACACGACACACACACACACAACACAATTTTTTTTAATAATCGTTTATAACAGAGCAGAAAATAATAATAAATAAATAATTACATATATACTACTACTAATTATTAATGAGTTATTCGCTAGAATCAATATATTAAGGGTTATACTTATATACCCGCTATACACACACACACACACACACACACACACACATCAACACACATCACACATCAATTATTAAAACTATATTGATAAATATCCTTTCAAGTTCGGTATATATATAATGTTGCTATTATTTAATATATATATTCCTTAGACTTATCTATACTGCAAATATTCGCCGGTCCTGTTTTTTAAAGGGTAAAATTCTATATTCATTGTGAATATTAATACTTATATAATCACGACACAGCACATCATCACACATCACACAATCAAAGCATCACTCACAACCACACACTACCCACTCTCACACCACTATCCACACACACACACACACATACAATACACATCGACAACATACAATACACCATTCACCACACACACTACACACTACATCTATCACACACACACACCACGACACACACACACACACACCCACGCATAGCTATATACTATATATACTATATATAGCTAATAAAGTTAAGTACTAAACGTATTAATTTATTATATCAATAAGATCTTTAATACTTTCTTATCATAAGTTGCAATAGTCTAACCCTAGAATATAAATATATTAGTATATATATGTATTATATAATAACTATATATACAAGTATCACATATATAGTAATATGATAACTTATTATTTGATATCTGTACTGATATAATAAAGATATAATATAAAAACCTACTTCGTAGAATATGTAATTATGTATATATAGTCGTTATATTGGATACCACACATTAATCTTATATATGTTATAATCTATATATATATTATATATATATAATTTTATTATATATGTCACATCTACTATAGCTGTATTAAGTTATATGTTATATATATAGGCAATAGAGTGTTTCCCTTTTACAAATATATGTTCGTTTACTTCTTTACACATAATAAACTTTTTGTTGTTTCTAGTCGACGTATTATTCTTACAATTTTATGAGCACCGGTTTCTTGTCTCTTTACTGTTTGTTAAATAAGAATATATTACATTAATATAATAAATGAACTCTTAGTATTATTCTAGTATTGTTCTGATGGATATCTTGTGATGTGAGTTGTTTGGTACAATATATGAACGCATTGAATAATACATTCACATAAGTACATATATACTACATATATATATATATATATATATATATATATATATATATATATATATTAGGGTAATAAATAATATATATATAATATATATAGTATTAATATATATATACATATATACATATATATACTATATAATATATATAAATATATATATATATATATAATTATAATATATATATATATTATATATATTAAATAATATACATATATGATTATTAATATATATATATATATATATATATATATATATATATATATATATATATATATATATATATATCTATATAT
>NW_020871044.1:155000-157500 GCF_003789085.1 Penaeus vannamei
AGGAGGAGGGGGAGGAGGGGAAGAGGACCAGTGACGAGGAAGAAGGGGTAGAAATTGCAGTTGATTTGGAAGTAGATGGGGGTCGATGGTAGGGTGGCTCGTCAGAGGGAAGACTTCGCATCAGTGTCCTGTGGATATCATTTGACTGTGATAGAGTGGCATATGTGATTATGTTTTAGTAATTGTTGGTTCTGCTGCCTCTTTGAATATTGATGACTATAAAGTGATGGGGGAGAGGGGTGTGGTGGGGGGTTCGCAAATGCACTGCAGTGACTGGAAGGCTTTGCAAATGCAACGTGATGCAGTTCTTTCAATAACTGATAATAATATACATTTTGCAAACGAGCATGATGGTTTGTGTGTTGAAGGGGTTATCTTTTTTGTATGTTTGGCCTTCGGGCGTTATGAGAGTATTGGGTTTTTGTATTTATTTTTGTTCTTTTTAATATTCTTTTTTCTTTTGCTTTTTTTCTCTCTCTCCCTCTCCCTTTTTCAGCGAACGGCTTTTAATGGAGATGCTTTATGTTCGCGCATTGATTGTGACAGCTGTGTGGTTTGTGGTGCAGCTCGGCGTCGTGGCTCAACATGTAAACACAGCCCATTGTAGGTTGTGTAATAACAACAGCGGCGATAGACTGAGCTTGCGCCTGTGGGCAATAGCTCTATTCTTCAAGCTTGCTGTGGTAGGCGTTGTTGTACAGATTGGACTAATATCTATGACTATTCGCGATTTTTTCTTCTTCTTCTAAGTATTTTCTTCTTCTTTTTTAAGGGGGATAAGAGATGATGAAGTGTTTGGAGCAGACCGTGGCGCTGGTGGGATGGTTATCAGCTGAAGCATACAGTAGTTCTTTCAGGTTTCCATCTATGTAATTATTGTTTATCCTGATAGTCGCCGGAGGGTTAAGCAATGACGAGATCGGAGATGGCGAGATATTTATGTTTGTGGTAAATATTTTCTTGGTGATTGGACTTCGGGTGAAGCCGGCGGGTAAGAGGAAGTATGAGGAATTTTACGCAGTTTTTTGTGATAGATAAATAAAGAGAAAGAAAATGCACATATCTAGCTGGATACGATCATAAGAGGGATTATCCGCTACAAATATTTTCCTTCGTTGCATATTCATGGAACTGCGCCTTACAACAAAGAAATAAAACACATTGACTTCAAGAATTGCGGTCTTCCATCCAAAAGGGAGAGACACAAGAACAAGAAACAAGAAACAAAAGGGAAAACAAAAACCTCCTGCGCTGGAGACAAGCCTGTCATCCAAGTATTAATTGAGCCTTCCATTGTCCAATTAAGGGATCACGGCAGATGGATTGCACCGGCAAGAAAGAGGGAGACGATTCCGACGTATGAGAAGACCTGTCGCGGGCGTCCCGAGGTCGTGATTGGGAGCAGAAGAAGTTGGACAGACTTACGGCGTCGCGCTGTGGGCTGCGACCTCGTGACACGCGAGGGGCGGCGCGTAACTTTGACACCGGCGATGGGAACGTCATATGGGGTGTAGTGGATTATAGTATATCATTAGCGTCTCATGTCGCACTCATGTCGATGGGCAAGACAGCTGCGGGACCTTTATGAGCACTGGAAGTCATGGGGTCACTTCTGACGGGGATTCGGTCTTGGCAGTCCGTTTTGGGCTGAATGACATATCCCCTTAATCTCTTTCGTGCAGTATATATATATATATATATATATATATATATATATATATATATATATATATATATATATATATATATGCACGAACACAACAATGTGTGCGCGTGTAGTGAGGAGAGAGGGAGAGAGAGAGAGAGAGAGAGAGAGAGAGAGAGAGAGAGAGAGAAGAGAGAGAGAGAGAGAGAGAGAGAGAGAGAGAGAGAGAGAGAGAAAGAGAGAGAGAGAGAGAGAGTGAGAGTTACACACCTGTACAAATACACAACCTACACACACATTGCCTTATACCTACCGATGTGTGTGAGCAAGTAACAAATTCAGCTGAATTAATGCACATCCAACAATCAGTCATTACCATACCACACCATTACGCGAATGCTATCAAATGAAACTATCAGAACATCAAGCTATTTTACGAATGATGACAGAAGTCGATTGTCACACGTGGTCACACTGAGTAGCACAAGTACAAAGAGCACCAGAAGGAGTGTGGTTTACAGAGAAATACTCCCAAATGCAATTAGGCATCAGGACTGACTCAGAAGGGGTGGCAGCGGTGGGATAGGGTCGTTCTGACATTTCCTTCTGTAAAATGCTTTTCTATGTGACAGTCAACATAAAACAGCAGTCTGTCTGTTGCACAAATGCACACGCATTTACACACATCTAACATACACACACACACACTCATATATATATATATATATATATATATATATATATATATATATATATATATATATATATGCATGCATATGCGTGTATTTTTATGCCATGTGCGTTTGTGTGCGTGTGTACCTCTTTGTGCATCTGTCTCAATGTTCCTTCACTATT
>NW_020871044.1:177500-182500 GCF_003789085.1 Penaeus vannamei
GTGTTAGACAGAGAGAGAGAGAGTATCATGGACGGAGAAAGAGAGGGAGAAAGGAGGAAAAAAAAAACATTAACCAAAAAACATCAAGACTCCTCGAAGGGAGAAGAAGAAGAGAGGGGAGAGAACGAAGGAAGAGGGGAGAAGGAGGGGGAGGGGAGGGGGATGAGGGGAGAAGGAAGGGAGGGAGGGAGGAGTTTGTCCGATTCCGTGGGTGTAATTATGACCTGTTTAGTTTTAGACTTGTCATTCCCCGTACTTGTAATTATATTCTCGGCTGACGGATTACGTTTCAAACACTATCATTTCACAGGGGTCGCTTGGGGGGGTGGGGTGAAGGAGGGGAGGAGAAGAGGGACGAAGGGGGGGGGTAGGTGAGGGGGTGAGGAGGAGATCACTGATGCCAAGTTCTGATTCGGATTTATCATTAACTCGCATTTATTTCTTTTTTTTCTTCTTCTCTCTCTCTTTTGTTTCCTTGGCGAGAGGTATTTTCGCTTCGATCCTATCGCACGATTGTGATGATGATGAAGATGATGATGGTCAAGGCCCCTACTCGGATTTCTCACCGTGAGGGTGTGTGTGTGTGTGTGTGTGTGTGTGTGTGTGTGTGTGTGTGTGTGTGTGTGTGTGTGTGTGTGTGTGTGTGTGTGTGTGTGTGTGTGTGTGTGTGTGTGTGTGGTGTTGTGTGTGTGTGTGTGTGTGTATGTGTGTGTGTGTGTGTGTTGTGTGTGTGTGTGTGTGTGTGTGTGTGTGTGTGTGTGTGTGTGTGTGTGTGTGTGTGTGTGTGCTCAACTAGTCTTTCGATTTCGAGTTCCTCTCTCTCTCTCTCTCTCTCTCTCTCTCTCTCTCTCTCTCTCTCTCTCTTCTCTCTCTCTCTCTCTCTCTCTCTCTCTCTCCCTCTTCTCACCTTTCTTTTTCGTACCACCCCTTCTCCTAATCTTCCTCCTCCCCTCCTTCCTTCTTCTCTTCCTCCTCCTCCTCCTCCTTTTCCCCTTCTTCCCTCTTTTCTCCCTCTTTCCCTCATCCTCCTCCCTATCTGCCCCTCTTCCCTTTTTTCTCCCTCTCTCCCTCATCCTCCTTCCTCTCTGCACCTCTTCCCTTTTTTCTCCCTCTTTCCTTCCTCCTCCTTCCTCTCTGCCCCTCTTAGCTTTTTTCTCCCTCTCTCCCTCCTCCTCCCTTTTCCCCTCTTCCCTTTTTTCTCCCTCTATCCCTCATCCTCCTCCCTCTCTGCACATCTTCCCTTTTTTCTCCCTCTTTCCTTCTTCCTCCTCCTTCCTCTCTCCCCTCCCCTTTTTTCTCATCCTCCTTCCTCTCTATCCCCTCTTCCCTTTTTTTCTCCTCTCTCTCCCCCTCTTCATTCCCTCTCCCTCTCCTCCTTCCTCTCTGCCCCTTCTTTTTTTCTCCCTCTCTCCCTCCTCTCCTTTCCTATCTTCCCTTTCTCCCTCTCTCCCTCATCCTCCTTCTCTCTGCCCTCTTCCCTTTTTTTCTCCCTCTCTCCCTCCTCTTCCCTTTTTTTCTCCCTCTCTCCCCCCCTTTTCCTCTCTTCCCTTTTTACTCCTCGCTCCCTCATCCTCCTTCCTCTCTACCCTCTTCCCTTTTTTCTCCCTCTCTCCCTCCTCCTCCCTTTTCCCCTTTTCCTTTTTTACTCCCTCTCTCCCTCATCCTCCTTCCTCTCTGCCCCTCTTCCCTTTTTACTCCCTCTTCCTTCCTCCTCCTTCCTCTCTGCCCCTCTTCCCTTTTTTTCTCCCTCTCTCCCTCCTCCTCCCTTTTCCCCTCTTCCCTTTTTACTCCCTCTCTCCCTCTCCTCCTTCCTCTCTCCCCTCTCCCTTTTTTCTCCCTCTCCCCTCCTCTTCCCTTTTTTCTCCTCTCTCCCTCCTCTTACTCCCTCTCTCCCTCATCCTCCTTCCTCTCTACCCCTCTTCCCTTTTTTCTCCCTCTCTCCCTCCTCCTCCCTTTTCCCTCTTCCCTTTTTACTCCCTCTCTCCCTCATCCTCCTCCCTCTCTATCCCCTCTATTCGTTGCATCAAATTGCTACGAAACGCGCAATGCTTGCTCCATCGTCGGGCAGGGACTCGCGCGGGACCTAATAGCAGCCGCCGAAACAATAAACCAATTTTAATGTTTCCTCGTAAATACTTTCCGAAGACAACCACCACCCCATACAGACGACCATAAAATAAAGGAAATTCCCCACAATTAAAGATGAAGAACCACGGACGACGATTTATGGAAACATCTCCCCGCCCTCGCCGGCACCTCTCGCCCCCTCTCCGTCTGTCTGTCTGTCTGAATGCCTGTCTGTCTGGCTCTGTCTCTCTCTCTCTCTCTCTCTCGGCTGGCTTGTCTTGCTTGTCTGTTTGCATGGCTGTGTGATTGTGTGTTTGTGTCTGTGTTTATGCGTGTGTTGTCTCTTTGTAAGTCCGTGTGTGTGTTTGTGTCTGTTTATGTGTGTGTTTATGTCTGTATGTGTATATGTATTAGTGTGTGTGTATGTAATGTATGTTTCCATCATTCCCTCTCCCCCTCCTACACCCTCCCCCCTCCCTCTCTCTCTTTGTGTCCGTCTCTCTCTCGCTCGCTCACTTACAATGGACAAGTAAATGCTCCTATGATTACATGGCCATGTACAGCCACAGCTCAAAGTCGAAGGCAAATGGGTGTATGTTCCTCCTCAACCATAAACTGAACCTGCCCCTCGCGCTCACCCGCCACGCAGAATTTCCGAACGCGGGGGTGGAGGGGGGGGGGAGGAAGGGGAGAGGTAGAGAGGGGAGATAAGTAGGGGGGAGAGATGGACGGGAGAAGGGGAGAGGTAGAGGAAGGAAGAGGGGGGGAAGGGAAGAAAGAGAGGAGAGAGGAGAGGAGAGCAAAGTGAAGAGGAGGGAAGAAAGGGAGAGGAAGGAAGAGAGAAAGAGAAGGAACAAGTAGGGGGAGGAGAGAGCAAAAAGTGAGAGAGGAAGGGATGGAAGTGGAGGAAGAGAGGGGAGATAAGTAGGGGAGAAGAGAGGAGAGCAAGAAGTGAGAAAGGAAGGGAAGGAAAGGGAGAGGAAGGGAAGAAAGGGGAGATAAGTAGGGGGAGGAGAGGAGAGCAAGAAGTGACAGAGGAAGGGAAGGAAGGGAGAGGGTAGAGAGGACAGGAAGGAAGGGAGAGGTAGAGAGGACAGAAGAAGGAGAAGAGTAGGGGGGGAGAGGAGAGCAAGATGTGAGAGAGAAAGGGAAGGAAGGGAGATGGGAAGGAAAGGGAGATAAGAGAGATAAGAAGGATAAGAAGGGAAGAAATAAGGGGAGAGTGGATGGAGGGAAGCGAAGGGAAAAGAATGAAAGAATGAAAGGTGTCAGAGAGAGGGAAAGGATTCAAGGGCGTTGAAAAAAAAAAAAAAAAAAAAAAAAAAAAAAAAAAAAGAGGGGGAAGAGAGAGAAAGAGAAGTAAAAAAAAAAGAAAAAAAAAGAAAGAAAAAGAAAGAGAGACGAATTAGAGAGGAGGGAGAGGAAGAAGAGAGAGGAATGAGGGTCGGATGAGCGAGGAGGCTGCCGAGCATTTGCGAACCGTGTCCGCTTATCGGGCGCCTTTACACGGTATGCGGAGAGGGCCGTTCGCTGTAACGAGGTCTGGGGTGTTCTGGTCCCGCCTGCCTTGCTAAGCCGGGCCGGATATGGATGGCTAGTGATAGTTATTACGGAGTTTACGTGTTTGTTGTCTGTAGGGGGAGGGGGGTCTTCGGTGGAGAAGGGGGAGGTAGCGGAGAAAAGGGGGTCGGTGGAAGGGGGGGGGAAGGTAGGTGAGAAAAGGAGGGGGGGGGGTCGGTGGAGAGGGGGAGGGGGGTAGCTGAGAAAAGGGGGGTCGGTGGAAGGGGGAGAGAAGTTGAGAAAAGGGGGAAGGGTAGTGTGTAAAGGGAAGCAAATGGGAGAGGGGAGAGGCGGGGGTGAGGACAGGAAGAACTCGGAGTAGTTTTTTAAAAAGGAAGAATAAACATCAAAAGTGGGAGGGAAAAGATGAAAGAGAGGATTGGACATATGATGAAAAAGATGGCGGAGGGGGGGGGGAGAGACACATAAGATGGGCGTCTCAAGAAATGGAGGGAGCTTCCCTCAAAAAAAAATAATTATAAAAAAATCCCCCTTAACCCATACCTCTCTCTTTCCCCCTCCCCTACCCCATCCCTCCTCCTCCTCCCCCTCCACCTCCTCCTCCTCCTCCTCCTCCTCCTCCTCCTCCTCCTCCTCCTTCCTCCTCCTCCTCCTCCTCCCCCTCCACCACCCCACCACCTCCCTCCTTCCTCCTCCTCCTCCTCCTCCTCCTCCTCCTCCCCCTCCTCCCCCCCCCCTTCCAGCCCGATATGTATCACCTCCGCCCACCCCGCCCACCCCGCCCGCACTTTCGAAAACGCGAGGTCCTGTGACGTATCTCCCCATCCTCCATCATTCGTATAATTATATCACTGTGCGCTCGGTATCTACATGTCCTATCGTTGGGTCGACGTAAATCCCTTTTTGCGTCCGTGTTCCTTGGCGGTGATTAGGAAGTGTCGCCACGAGGTGAAACAAAAGCTTTTTTTTATTTTCTTTTTCCTTTTTTCGTCTTTTCTTCTGGGTTGGTGTTTCTCTTCTTGCCTTCTGGTTACTTCTATTTTTCTTATTATTGTTGTTATTATTACTGTTATTGGGCTTTCTTTTCTGTCTCCTCTTATTTCTCTTTCTGCTCCATTTCCTCCCGTTTCACCTCCATCTCCACTTGTTCATCCTCTTTCTCCTCTTCCTCCTCCTCCACCTTCACCTTCATCTCCTCCTCGTCTATCTCCTCCTTCATTAACACCTCATCCACTTTTATCTTCATCTCTTCCTCCTGATCCTATTCCTCCTCTTTAACCCTCCTCCTCCACTCCTATATCCTCCTCCAATTCTCCTTCCACCTTCATTAACACCTCCTCCTCCATGTTTATCCTCCTCCTCCTCCTCCGCTTCCTCCACCACTTCTCCTTCCACCTCCATTAACACCTCTT
>NW_020871044.1:207500-210000 GCF_003789085.1 Penaeus vannamei
GCTCCCTCACCATAGACTAATCCAAAATTTTGCTCCCTCACCAAAGACTAATCCAAAATTTTGCTCCCTCACCATAAGACTAATCCAAAATTTTGCTCCCTCACCAAAGACTAATCCAAAATTTTGCTCCCTCACCTAAATCCAAAAATTTTGCTCCCTCACCACAATTCCAAAATTTTGCCTCCCTCACCACAGACTAATCCAAATTTTGCTCCCTCACCAAGACTAATCCAAAATTTTGCTCCTCACCATTAATCCAAAATTTTGCTCCCTCACCAAGGACTAATCCAAAATTTTGCTCCCCTCACCATAGACTAATCCAAAATTTGCTCCCTCACCAAAGACTTAATTTTTGCTCCCTCACCAAGACTAATCCAAAATTTTGCTCCTTCTCCCTCCTCACCATAAGACTAATCCAAAATTTTGCTCCCTCACCAAAGACTAATCCAAATTTTGCTCCTCACCAAGACTAATCCAAAATTCTCCCTCACCATTAGACTTCCAAAATTTTGCTCCCTCACCAAAGACTAATCCAAAATTTTGCTCCCTCACCAGAGACTAATCCAAAATTTTGCTCCCTCCCATCGACAACCAAAATTTTGCGGCTCCCTCACCTAATCCACTCACCAGACTAATCCAAAATTTTGCTCACCACATAATTTTGCTCCCTCACCACAGACTAATCCAAAATTTTGCTCCCTCACCACTAATCCAAAATTTTGCTCCTCACACAGACTAAATCCAAAATTTTGCTCCCTCACCACGACTCCAAAATTTTGCTCCTCACCACAGACTATCCAAAATTTGCTCCCACCAAAGACTAATCAAAATTTGCTCCTCCACCAAAGACTAATCAAATTTTGCTCCCCACAAAAAGACTAATCCAAAAATTTTGCTCCCTCTAACAATCCACCAAAATTCCAAAATTTGCTCCCTCACTAGACTAATCCAAAAGAGCTCCCTCACCACAGACTAATCCAAAATTTTGCTCCCTCACCACAGACTAATCCAAAATTTTGCTCCCTCACCACAGACTAATCCAAAATTTTGCTCCCTCACCAATCGAAACCAAAATTTTGCTCCCTCACCATAGACTTAAAAATTTTGCTCCCTCACCACTATTTGCTTCCAAAATTTTGCTCCCTCACCAGAGACTAATCTAAAATCAATCAAATCCATATCATGTGGTCTAAATTTTAACTTACTTCCTTTATTCCATGCGGAATTTTAACTGCTCTCCTTCCTCCATTTTTCCTCATTACCCTTCGTCCGATCTATAAATTTAATTCTTCCCCTTCACTGACCAAAATTTTCCTCAGAACCCTTCGTGTGACCCAAAATTTTATTATTTTTCCTCCATCTGGTCCAAAATTTTACTCAGTACTCTTCGTCTAATAAAAAAAAAAAAAAAAAAAAAAAAAAAAAAAAGTTAAATTTTACTCATTCCCCTCCATCTGATCCACAATTTGAAATTTAAAAGTTTTTGCCTCATCGGATCCAAAATTTTACCCCCAACCCATCAAATTCCAAATTTTATTTCCTCCTCCCCCCTTCTAACCCATAATCCTAGGCCCCCTTCTCACCCATAACCTACCCCCCCTAGCCCAACCCAATCCTAGCCCCCCCCCTTCTCACCCACAATCCTAGCCCCCTCCTTCTCACCCATAACCCTTCCCCCCCTTCTTTTCACCCATAATCCTAGCCCCCCCCCCTTCTCACCTATAACCTCCCCCCCCCTTTTCACCCATAATCCTAGCCCTCCCTCCTTCTTAACCATAACCCTACCCGCCCCCCTTCTCACCCCTAACCCTCCTCCCCCCCCCTTTCACCCATACCCTACCCCCCCCCCGCCCATCCTTCTCACCCATAACTCTTCCCCCCCCCCTCTTCTCACCCATAACCCTTCCCCCCACCCATCCATAATCCCCCCTCCTTCTCACCCAATACCCTAACCCTCCTCCTTCTCACCCATAACCCTCCCCCCCCTCCTTCTCACCCATAACCCTCCCCCCCTCACCCAAACCCTCCCCCCCTTTCACCCATAACCCTACCCCCCTTTTCACCCATAATCCTCCCCCCCCCTCTTTCTCACCCATAACCCTACCCGCCCCTCCTTCTCTCACCCACAACCCTCCCCCCCCCCTTTCACCCATAACCCTACCCCCCCTTTTCACCCATAACCCCCCCCCCTTTTCACCCATAACCCTACCCCCCCCTTTTCACCCATAATCCTACCCCCTCCCTTTCACCCATAACCCTCCCCCCCCTTCTCACCCATAACCCTACCCCCCCTTTCACCATAATCCCTACCCCCCCCCCTTTTCACCCATAACCCTACCTCCCCTCCTTCTCACCCATAACCCCCCCCCCCTTTCACCCATAACCCTCCCCCTCCTTTTCACCCAATACCCTACCCCCCCCTTTTTCACCCATAAACCCTCCCCCCTCCTTCTCACCATAACCCTCCCCCCCTCCTTCTCACCATAACCCTCCCCCTCCT
>NW_020871044.1:215000-217000 GCF_003789085.1 Penaeus vannamei
TTTCTTCTGATAGGAAATTCGCAAAACCTTTAATTGGCAACGGACACGCAATTCGGCAACAGCAGCCTCGCAACCAACATCGTCGGGCATAACGGGGAAAGATGGATCGTATTTTAACTGATAATGCGAATCGAGGGGAAATAATTCATGGATCCGCCCGACAGGATGGCGTGCGGGAAAATAAAAATAAAAGGAAATAAACAAA
Organism: Penaeus vannamei; assembly: GCF_003789085.1. Classification (NCBI taxonomy): domain Eukaryota; kingdom Metazoa; phylum Arthropoda; class Malacostraca; order Decapoda; family Penaeidae; genus Penaeus; species Penaeus vannamei. The sequence continues at coordinate 215,206 of NW_020871044.1, forward strand.
ACTTCGCCAATGGGAACGTCGATAAAATCAGACATGAGGTTTTTTCGTTTTTTTTTTTTTTTTTTTTTTTTTGATCGGTTGCTTTTCTCGAGGTGTAGTTTCGCCTTTGTTTACTCTCTTGTTTGGGGAGTGATGCGTTCGATTTTGACAGTAAAATCTTACGTATTTTATTTATCTTTTGTGTGTGTGTGTGTGTGTGTGTGTAAAATTTTATTCAACAGATAATAAAACCAAACTTCCTCGTGTGACAAAAAAGAATTTCCGGCGTCAGTACTCAGCCTTCCCTAGTCTATCATCATTATCTTTTTTCTCTCTCCCTCTTTTAATATCTCGTAATGGAAAATAAGTAACGATACAGCAAAGAAAACTGCCCCCATAACTGCCTGGAGCAATTACGAATTCCAAAAACCAACGAAGTGTATGACAAGGCCTTCTTTGTGCCGCTAACGACGGACAAACCACCAGTGACCTCATTAGAGCCAAGTAACCACCCCGCAATGGCCGTCGCTTCCAGGATCGTCCCCGCCCAACAAGTGTCCGCCAGGTAAATAAAACACACACACGCGCTCACGGCTCCCACAGGACGCCCACATGCGACGCCATTCTGGAAACTCTTCGTGTAAGGGGGTGATATTACTCAACCCCCCCCCCTCCCGTTCCATTCCCCCGGTCTCTGGGCCTCTCCTTTTGCTCGTACTCTTTTAACCGATCTTTTTCCTTTCTCTTTTATCCTCCTTCCTCTAATTCCTGTTGTTCTCCTGTCCCTCCTTCTTCTTCTTTCTCTCTTCTCCTCCTCTTTCCCTCTCCTCCACCTCAACCTCCTTCCATTCTCCATTCCTCTTGCCCCTCCTCTTCTCCTCCTTTTCTATCCCCTCCACCCCCTCCCTCCTCCTTCTCCTCCTCCCCCTCTTCCTTCTCCTTCTCCTCCTCCTCCATCTCTATCCCCCCCTCCTCCTCCTCCTCTCCTCTCTCACCATCCATTTCACCCCCCTCCTCCTCCTCCTCCTTCTCCACCTCACCCTCCTCCCTCTCTATCCCTCCCCTCTCTTCATCTTGCCCCCTCCTCCTCCTCCTCCTCCTCTTCATCATGCCCCTCCTCCTCCTCTCCTCTCATCTTGCCCCTACTGCTCCTCCTCCTTCTTCCCCCTCTCCACCCTTCCCCTCCTCTCCTCCCTCTCCTCTCTCACATCCACTTCACCCCCCCCCTCCTCCTCCACCTCTCCTCTTCCTCCTCCTCCTCTCTCTCTCCCCCTCCTCCTCCTCCTCCTCCTCCCCTCTCTCCCTCCCCTCCTCCTCCCCCTCCTCCTCCCTCCTCCTCTCCTCCTCCCTCCTCCTCCCTCCTCCTCCTCCTCCCTCCTCCTCCTCCTCCTCCTCCTCCTCCTCCTCCCCCCTCCCCGCCTTCCGACAATCTCTTATTATCACCGAGACGCGAACATACAGAGTTGAATTACCACGTGTCAATTCCCCCGTGTTTCGTATTCTTTATGGAGTGCCGGCGATCTTCTCTCTTCCCGTTCCCTTCTTCCTAATTTCTCTTCTCGTCTCTCCTCCATTTTTTTTTCTCTTTTCTCTCTCTCTCTCTCTTCTGTTTTCTTTTTCTTTTTCTTTTCTTTTTTTCTTATGTTTCCTTGTTTTTTTTCCGTCTTTTCGTTTTTCTCTTCTCTTCTTTTTTTATTTTTCGTTGTACCTTTCTCTCAAAACTTTTGATTCTCTCTTCTTTTCTCTCTCTCTCTCTCTCTCTCTCTCTCTCTCTCTCTCTCTCTCTCTCTCTCCTCTCTCCTCTCTCTCTCTCTCT
>NW_020871044.1:223704-241204 GCF_003789085.1 Penaeus vannamei
AGAGAGAGAGAGAGAGAGAGAGAGAGAGAGAGAGAGAATAGGAGGCAGAGACGGAAATATTTAAAGACAGAAAGGGAAAACTAGGAAATATTTAGGCCTAGGTAATGAGAGCTTAGATGGAGACAGAGAGAAAGGGAGAATAACTGCATCTGATCTGGCCAGACGACGGGACGAGTTGACAAGTAGACGAGTGGAAGGTGGAACGGGGAAGTTGGAAGGTAGAAGGTGTAAGGACCTGGAAGGTAGAAGGTAGAAGGTAGAAGGTAAAAGGTGGAACGAGGAAGTTGGAAGGACCTGGAAGGTAGAAGGTGGAAGGACCTGGAAGGTAGAAGGTAGATGGTAGAAGGAAGAAGGTGGAAGATAGAAGGTTGAGGGTAGATGTTAGAAGGAAGAGGGTGGGAGATAGAAGGTGGAAAGTGCAAGGTGAACCATGCAAGGTGGAAGGACGTGAAGTGGAAGGGCCAGCGGTGGAGCGGTGTGTAAGGGATGGGCAGCGTCCTTGACCAGCAGCTGTAGCCACACAGGTTTAGCGTGTTATTGTAGACACAACTAACCTTTCACTTACTGGCCCATCCACACGAGCTGGTCTAATTTAGCACGGGGAAGAGGGAGTTGGAGAGGAAGAGGGAGAGTGGGAAAGGGAGACGGCAAAAACGCGGAGGAAGGAGGAGGGAGGGAGAAGGAGAAGGAGAAAGAGAAAGAGAAAAGAAAAAAAAAAGAGAGAGAGAGAGAGAAAGANGCGAGGAGCTAAACGAGAGAACATCTGCCAGCCAGACCCCGCCACACGCGCACCGAAATGACGCGCCCGGATGAACCTAAGCGTACTAGAGAGCAGAAAACCGAACGAACAAATCAACGCCGCCCGACATCACGTGATGAAGGCCTCGGGGCGGTAGCGAGACAGTGAAATCCGGGGGGAGACCGCGTCCCGAGAATCGGTAGAGTGAATAGAAAAGAAATAGGAAAAAAGCTATATAGAGGGAAAATAGAAACAGCATCAAACATTTAAATAGGAAAGAAATAGTCGAGAGATTAACCGACATAACAACCACCACCTCACGATATCGCGACCAAAAACTCACAGAAAAACATCTACATTAAGTGACATACAAATAAGACAGAAAAAAACTAATAAAAACTAAAAAAAAAAAAATAGAAACAGAGACAAAACAACAACACTAATGCACGGAAAAAAAACAACGCCATTACATTGAATTTAAGGGTATGGGATGTTATTCGTGTGCTTCGTCTAACAAGGTTATTAATCTATCGGCGCTAGAGGTTAATTGACACATACGGGTCGACTCGATAAGTCTCACTTCTATATGTATTTCCACACTTTCTAGCTTTTTATCTGTGGTAGTTAACATACGAGCGAGTTGTCTACCTCCAAACGAAGGAAGGTCGAGGGGAGAGATGAGGGTTGAGAGAGAGGAGAGGGAGAGTTAAGGTCGGGAGCGATGTGGGAGCGAGAGGAAAGCCGAGAGGAGACGGCACAAGGACTCGATATAAATTACTGTGTATTACTTATGGAGTTATGTATGGATGGAGTTTCTCTTTCGTGGTTGGCTGAGGGGGGATGTTTTGATAGTTGGCGGTTTGGTTTAATGTGAGTTGGGGAGAGAGGAGAGGTGAGTCTGGCGCGGCTGTAGAGCGTGAATGTGGAGATCGCTGGAGTCAATTTGTGATTTGTCGCGAGTTAGGCGCGGAGAATGCAATCACGGAATTCATCGGTCCTCGGACCCGCACGTCGGGGTTTAGGGGGGAGGGAGGAGGTAGCGAGCGAGGCAGGAGGAGGAGAGGAGGGAAAAGAGGATGGTTAGGGACTGATGAGGGCGAGGAAGGGAGGGCAGGGAGAGGGAGAGGGAGAGGGAGTGAGGAGAGAGGGAGGTAAGAGAGAGGAGCGAGGAAGGGGAGGAGGAGGAGGGCAACGGGGGGGGGGAGGGAGCGGGGTCATGCACTACGGGCCTGGCGACTACGAGTCGGTCTGTACGTGAGAGCCTTGACAGCGCAGACTGACATGCGCTCATGTGCGGACCCTGTTTCGTCGGCTTTGCGAGGGACTTGCAGGGCGATACATTGCTGCGCTGTGACTGGGATGAAGGCAGAAGGCTGGAAAGCTAACGAAGAAGGTATGAGACCAGTGAAACATGCATGAAAACGCCATTGACATTGCAGAGTTATAAATGCAGCGGAGAACAGCGGAGCTTAATGGCAGACTCCTGGCCGACGCCGATCTCGTGCCAGTGAGGGCCTTGGTAGTGTCAGCTCCGCCGCTCGAACGGCCTCGGCGGAGATTAGCGGCACTGTCGAAGGGAGGAGAACAGGCGAGAGGACCAGAAGAGGAAGGCATGGAGGTGAGTGGAGCAGCTCGAAGGAGAGCCAGAGCGGGGCAGGCCGGGGCCCCCTATCGAGCCAGCAGCAGCTCGGGACGGAAGATAGCAGCGTGGAGTGTGGCGGTAGCTAGCGGGGAAAGTACAGGGCGAGATGGGGCAGGCGAGAGACGAGCGCAGAGCAAGGCAGGGGAGAGGACAGAGTGGAGTAGCAAAGTGGCAGGGTGGATGTGCCGTGTATAAACAGTGCCGAAGAGAAGAGAGCTGGTGTGGGGAGTTGTCACAGGCGTAGAGAGCGATGGTGTATAAAAGATGTAGTTACAGGCGGGATCTTGGAGATAGCGTAGTGACAAAAAGCGAGTGGTGATGGATGCGATCAGGGGTGTGTGCCCAAAAGCGTTGGTGGGCCAGTGTGTGTGTGAACAGGACAGTGTGAGATGAAGCAGTGATGAGGGAACACGGGAGAAAGCGGAGCGGAATGTGAGTGGCGAGGGGGAAGGACAGAGGAGAAGACTAGGGAAAGAGGACAGGGCCTTGCAGAGAATAAGACATGTGTGGACAGAAGGCGCAGTGAGTAGGAGAAAGTGAGAGAGAGGCAGGGTCTTCGAGAACAGCGGGGTTAGTAGAGCTCTGCCATGAGAAGAGTGCTGCTGCGTGTCTGCCGCGTTTCGCAGTGCAAGGCCACGCTGAGCGTGCGGTCTTACGGCTGGGCAGGTCGGAGCCGGGCAGCGTGAGGAGGGCCCCTCGACCCCAAAGGGAGATCGGGTGACACGCGCTGGGGGGAAAGGGAGGGAGCGGAGGTAGGTGAGGAGGGAGGTGATTGAACGGAGAGAAAGGGCGAGGGGGGATTAAGGGGAGGAGGAGGAAGGGGAGGAGGAGAGGGAGGAAGAGTGGATGGTGGTGGGAGGAGTGGGAGGAGAGTGAGTGGAAGGAGGGTGAGAGAAGGATGGCGATAAAAGAGAGAGAAGGGGGACGACGAGAAAGGAATGGAGGAAGGAAGGCGGAGAGAAGAGGAAGGGATAGGAGGAGCAGACGGCGGTTAGGTATGAGGAGGGAGGAATCGTGGCGACTGTCATGTGTGAACACCCCCACCACGAGGCGAGGAGAAGCGTGTCCGCGCTTCGTGTAGGTGGCACGAGCGGCGGTTTTCCTGCTCCGTTTCCGCCAGGTGGACCCGACCGGACTGTCCACAGGTGGTTTGCAGAGGCTACTTGCGGACTAATTTTTAGAGCAGGGGGGAAGCGCGGCGCAAGTGCTGTGCTGCTTGTTTGTTTGTTAACATGTGTGTTGTGGTGCTGCTGTAATTGTGATGGTGTGTGTGGGTGTGTGCTGTGTCGTGTGTTGTGTGTGTATGGTGTGGTGGGTGGTTGTGTGTGTGTGCGTGCGTGCTGATGCGTGCGTGTGCGTGCGTGCGTGCGTGATGCGTGCGTGCGTGCCGTGGCCGTGCCGTGCGCTTTGCGTGTTGCTGTGAATGATTTGATGAGTAAGTGGTGGGCGATGAATGAGGGAATGAGTAAGTGAGTGGTTCCTTTGTGAATGAAGATTTATGTGATGTGAATGTGCGCCTGCAGGAATGAACGAATGAAGTGAGTGTGTGCGGCGTAGAATGAACGACTGTGCAATGATATGAATGAATGAATGAATGACAGTGACTTGGTGAATGAGGTGCGCGCGCGTGAATGAGTGATTGTGGTTGGATGGCGTTCTATGCGCTCGTAGAAGTGAGGGTGTTAGTCCCTGGGCTCACTGCCATCCCAACCGGCAGTGTCTGAACTCAGCTCCCCGATATGCCACATCACTGTGTACGAGGGCAAAAAGTGAGTGAACTAGACAAACACATACGTAGGTATGCGACTACCACAAAGGTGTGCCTTCCCCGTTATCATGGCGATCGAGCGTTGTGAGTCGCCGAATCTCACAACCACAAACATGTAAGCAACCAGCCTCCCCGTATGCACACACGTAGGTATACAACAACACACATGTAAGCCAACCAAGCCTCCCCGTATGCACACACGTGTACGAGTATAACAACAACACACATGTGTAGAGCATGTATCTCAGCTCTGTCCGCACAAGCACGAGGTGTTACGATGTGGCGTGTGTGCAAAAGTGTTATAGCCAACAACACACATTGTTAAGCAACCAGCCTCCCCTGTATGCACACACGTGTACGAGTATATAACAAAACACACATGTAAGCAACCCCAGCCTCCCCGTATGCACACACGAGTATAACAACAACACACATGTAAGCAACCAGCCTCCCCGTATGCACACACGTGTACGAGTATAACAACAACACACATGTAAGCAACCAGCCTCCCCGTATGCACAACATGTAGCACCGTTGCTATGCACACACGAGTATAACAACAACACACATGTAAGCAACCAGCCTCCCCGTACGCACACACGAGTATAACAACAACACACATGTAAGCAACCAGCCTCCCCGTATGCACACACGAGTATAACAACAACACACATGTAAGCAACCAGCCTCCCCGTACGCCACAGACACGAGCTTATAACAACAAACCATCACATGTAAGCAACAGCGCTCCCGTATGCAACACACGAGTTATGAACAAACAACACACATGTAAAAGCAACCAGCCGTCCCCGTATGCACACATCGTGCTGCCAGAGAAGTGTGTGTGGTGTGTGTTGATAAAAGTGTGTGTGTGGTGTGTTGAGCGCACACAAACCATCGTACGAGTGTGATAGACAACAGCCTCCCTCTTCTCGCACACTACGAGTTTGCAAAAGTGTGTGTGAGCAGAGATAACAAACAACACACCATGTAAGCCAACAGCCTTTCCCCGTATTGCGAGTGCCAAACAAAACGTGGTGAGTATAACAAAACAACACCACATGTAAGGCAACCAGCCCTCCCCGCTAACGCACACACGAGATATAACAATATCACACAGTGTCAGCAACCAGCCTCCCCGTATGCACTACACGAGTAGAACACAACACACATGTAAAGGCAACCAAGCCTTTCCCCCGTACGCACACACGTAGATATAACAACAAACACATTGGTGCATCCGGAGATGATCGCCAGCCTTGCGCTGCCGTTATGTACACACGAGTATAACAACAACACACATGTGTAAGCCAACCTAGCCTCCCCGTGATGTCGCATAACACGAGTGTGTATGAGAGACGATTCTCTGCATATGCTGACATGTCAAGCAGAGCTGCTGAGCCTCCCCGGTATGCACACAACGCAGTCTATACAACAAACACACATTGTAAGCATGATCGCAGTGGCGCGTCGCAACACGCGCGTATCGCACAGGCGTACGTGTGCATAAATGCAGCCACGATCAAACAATGTCTATGTATCGCGAGTGTTGCAAGTGTGAGCCGATTGTGACCCTGGCCGAGTGCTAAATAAGATCCTGTGTAGTTCCCCCTACGAAATAGAGAAAGCCAAAGATTGACGCAATCCGCCGACACGAGGTAAAAATGCGCTTCCTTCCCCTTCCTGCCGCAGCTTCCCCGCGCTTCACCCTTTGTGTCCCTGTCTGCCTACTACACATGTTGATCCCGTACTGCATGAGGTGTGGTTTGCCACGAAGAATGGATCTGTGTGGTGGGTGTGTGAGGGATACAAGAGAAGTGACGGGTGGTTGGGTGATAGCAAGGAGAGTGAAGTGAGGGTGCAGGGGGAGGAGGTTGGATGAAGCGGACGGGAAGGAGCGAGAGGGATAGGGGAGGGGAGATGTAGGAAAAGGGTGTGTGTTTGTGGGTTAGGGAGGGATGTGTAGTGCAAAAAGTGTGTGTGTAAGCGGGAGGTGTGTGTGGGGGTAAGGATGCAGGAGAAGTAGCGAGGGGTTGATGGGGTAGAGTGCGGAGAGAAAGGGGTGATGATGTGACAGTTGTTCATCAAGAGAACGGGTGAGGGAGGTAGGTGAGGATGAGCGTTGTGAAGAAGAGTGTGTGCGTTGAGTGAGGTGGGATGACCAGAAGGTGTTGTGTTTTAGTGGGTGAGAGTGACCGAAATGGGGTGATGCTTGTGGTTGTCGGTAAGGAGGGGCAGAGAGAGGAGTTAAAGCAGGGGCTATTGAGTAAGAGAGGGGGGGGGCGGTGTTAAGGAGGGAAAGAAGGTGGGGAGGAAAGTGAGGGAAAGCGCAGAAGAGGGAGTGGGGGAAGGATGTGATATAGTGAGCAGAGAGAGGATAATTGCAGCTCGAAAGGGTTAAAAGGGAATAATATGGCGCAGTTTACAGTGAGAAGAGAGAGGGGGGGGGAGACGAGCGGGGGGAGGTGAGTAGTGGAGCAGTGCAAGAGAGGAGAGAGAAGGGAGAGAGAGCTGATGTGGTGTGGCAAAAGTGGTGTGTGTAGGTGATGCAGAAAGAGGAGAATGTGGAAGTAGATGAGGTGATGTGGAGTGTGGTGAGAGAGAGAGAGATAGTGACAAAAGTAATGTGGAGGATGTGATTGTGTGATGGCAAAAGTGTGGTGATAGGCGTGTGAGGGTGCAAAAGTGTCGTGTGTGGTGTGTGCAAAAGTGAGAGGACGTTGAGTGGATGTAGGGTAGTGTGCAAAAAGTTAGAGATGTGTGTGGTGTGTGCAAAGCGATGTATGTGGTTGGGGTGCAAGAGTGTGTGGTATGTGTGTGCAAAAGTGTAGAGAAGAGAGAGAGGAGAGAGAAAAGAGAAAGAAATAGACGAAAGAGAGAGAGAGAAGAGAAGAGAGAGCAGAGAGAGGATTGTTGTGTGTGAGGTGCAAAGAAGAGGAGGGAGAGGAGAGGAGAGGGACGGACGTGGAGAGGGATGTAGTGTGGTGTAGCTGCAAAAGTGTCGTGTGTAGGAGTGGTGCAAGAAGATGAAGAGAGAGAAGACGAGAGACGTAGATAATGAAGCGAGAGCAGAGAGATGACGAGTAGAAATGAGAAGAGGAGACAGAAGAGACCGATGAGAGTACGAACGAGAGAGAATGGTGTGGTGAGAGTTGTGGTAAAAGTTCGAGTCGATGCAAAAAAGATGTAAAAAATGTATGTGGAGTTGTGTGCAAAAGCGTGTATGTGGGTGGGAATGTGATAGCAAGAGTGGGTGTATGGTGGATATGGTGTGGTGCAAAGCTGTGTGTGATGGTGTGAGAGCTGCAAAAAGTGTGTGCTTGTATGTGTGCCCAAGAGTGTGGTGGTTAATGGTGTGTGCCCAAAAGTGTAGTGTTGTGGGTGTAGTGCAAAGAGCTGTGATGGATGTGTGCGGTGATGCAAGAACGTAAATAATCGAACGGTTAAAAAAAGGGACTGTGTGGTGTGGTGTGTGCCAAAAAGGGGAAAGAAAAAAAAAGAAAGATAGTGTAGCGTGTGAAATTAAGGGAGAAAAGCATGAGTGACTGCAAAGGATAAAAGTACTATCAAGAACAAAAAAAAAAGAAGAAGAAAGAAGAGAAAGAAAGAAAAAGAAAGGCAGAAAGAACGGAAAGAAATGAAATGGAAGAAAGGAAAGAAAGGAGTAGGAGAACGAAAAGGAAGAGAAGGAAAGGAAAATTGCGGAAAAAAAAATGAAGAAAGTGATGAGATTAAGGAAGAAAGAAAGGAGGATGAGAAGAAAGAAAAAAGAAAAAGGAGAAGAAAGGAAGAAAATGAGGAAGAACGGAAGAAAAAAGAAAGGAAGAAAAGGAAGAATATGAGGAGAAGAACGGAAAAAAAAAAGAAAGAGGAAAAAGGAAAGAAAAGAGAGAGGAGGGACGGCCAGGTAAGATTCTGCAAGAGCTCCCACTTTAATAACTATCGCACTCGACCACCTCGCGCAGAAGTGCCGAATCTCGTTATTTTTAATGATAGAACTTCCGATCACTCTCGCTCACCCCCTTGTGGCACCGTTCGGCGAATGAGGAGCGAGGGGGAGGGGTGAGGCAGCGGGTCAGGGATGGAATAAAGGAAGATGAGTGGGGTGACGGGAGGATAAAGGAGAGAGGAAGGGTTGAGGGAGCGAGGAGGGAGCGTGTGAGCAGGGGTCAGGGAGCAATAAAAAGAGATGATAGGTGGGCCGAGGAGGGTGAGGGAGGGGCAGGCGTATAGTGAGAAAAGGTTGAGGAGAGAGTCCCGAAAAGTGAGTGGATAGTGTCAGGATGAATAAAGGAAGATGAGGAGGGGTGAGGAGGATAATGGAGAGTGGGCCTAAGAAGTGTGGTGGGTTGTGTAGTGCAAGAGGAGGAGGGGAGTTGTGAGGGTGGTGTGTGTGTGGTATGATATAAGTCTGCAGAAGAGTGTGTGGGGTGAGTGTGGAGAAGATAGGCAGTGGTTAATGGGGTGGTGGTGTGCGAGAGAGTTGATGGTAGCGGTAATCTGAGGGAGTAACGGTGGGGTGAGGAGGCGGCAAAGGAGATGAGGTGGGGGGGAATGGAGTGTGGGGAGGCATGAGGGGATGAGCAGACGTAAAGTGATGAGGGAGGAATTAGAGGAGATAGAGGTTGAGGGGTGAAGGAGGGATGAGGAAGGTGAAGAACATGAGAGATAGAAGAGATGGGGGTGAAGGATGGGAGAGAAGAGGAAGGGAAATTGAGGTCGGAATGACATTTGAGGGATATGAAGAGCGATTGAAGTGTCTGAAGAGGTAGAGTAAGTGAAAGGGGATGCAGTGTTAAGAGAGGATGTAGCAGTAATGGTAAGGAAGATGAGGAAAAATCTAGCTGGATAAGATTTGTGTAGTGTGTTATGAAACCAATATCGTGTGTGTGAGTACACCTATGTGCGTGTGCTATTATAGCGCGTGTAATTTGAGTGTGTTGTTGTGCAATAAGTGCGTATAGTCTTAACGTGCTTTAAGCGTCTCAGCCCGAAGATTGATGTGATAGTGTGTAGTCCTAGAGGTTTGTGCGTCATCAAAACCATTTCAATTCAATTCCTTCTTAATCCTATAAACAAATGATTGAGAATAAGGTGATAATCGCAAGGCAATGCGTCAGATGACAATTGAATCGAGTCCAGAAAAAGCAAAAAATACTCGTCCTGTTACGACTAATTAAAAATTCTAATGGTAACTATACTTACACCCTTCCCTTTTGGCTATCTAATTATAAACAACCAGTATTTACTAGTGTGATTACAGTGAGAGGTATGACCAGAAGAGAGTTGTAGTCGATGAGATGAGATGTCATGATGGATCTGGCGAAAGTGGATTATGTGCGATTGTGAGATAGCAAATGAGGATAGTAGGCAGAGTGGTGTGCAAGAGTGTGTGTGAAGGGTGGATGTGCCCAAGAAGGTGATGATGAGAGGATGTGGAGAGGTGATGATGCGAGAGAAAGATAAGACCGCGCCTGTCGGAACAGTGGCTGACGTGCATGTCGTCACCGCTCTCTGCGCTCGCGTGCGTCGCCCATGTGCGCCAAGCGTGTGCGCCTCGCATATCACTGTTGGCGTATCGTTCCATTAGTTAGCGTGTGGTGCAATAACTATGTGTAAGTTGTCGATTCGCGTCGCGCGCGTGGCGTGTGGTCCTTCATCGTGATTTGTGCGGTGTGAGTTGTGTGCTGCGCCATATAACAGCTGTGCTTTGACGCTTGGTATGTGTGAGTCACAACACAGTTCGCTCGAGATTTAGATTCCTTGATACAATCGGATCCGTCTCCCCCCAATTTAATGTCGTTGCAGAGCTACCCACGGGCCTTCCCAAAAAAGAAAAATAAAACAAAAATTTTCCGACATCATGGCTGGCGGCGTGTCGCGTGTCATGGCGTATTGGACATCGACTCAATTTCCCAAACCTTTCCTTCTCTCTACGCGCTTATAAGTGCAAACACACCATCTCAATCATCACAATTCATAACAAGTGGACTCACGATTAAATCAAATTCGCTTATTAAGCCTTACAACCTTCAACATCCAGGTAAAAAACGATTTTTAATACCTGCACTTAACGTACCTTCGTGTAGGAGAGCAAGGTCGCTGTCTGACAAAGGACGATATTTGATTTTTTTTTAAATTAGCTCAATATATAACACTAAAAATGCTATATCGATATGCTTTAAAATAAAAATGTTAAGAAACGTTTCAGTGAGGTCCAGACATCTTTGTAATTATTAACAATGCTTCTCATTAAATGTCAAATCAACATCGATTCTCGCAAAAATAATAAATAATAATAATAATAATAATAGATAGAATAGTAAAAAAATAAATAATAAATAAATAAGGAAAATGTGAAGATATACAAAGGAAAACCTAAATGAACTCTTGGAGCAATCTAACTACTTCGCTTTATCCGCTAATTAATAACGTTTTTTCCTAATTAAGCTCTGAAATGCTTCATTATGACACGTCCCAGTACTGTCCTTGAGATAGAAAGCTACTCTTTCTGCTTCATTAGGACGTGAGAGAGAGAGAGAGAGAGAGAGAGAGAGAGGAGAGAGACGAGAGAGAGAGAGAGAGAGAGAGAGAGAAGAGAGAGAGAGAGAGAGAGAGAGAGAGAGAGTGAGAGAGAAGAGAGAGGTGTGAAGAGAGAGAGAGAGAGAGAGAGAGAGAGGAGGGAGGGACGGGAGGGAGGAGGAGCAGAGAGAGAGCAGAGCTGAGAGAGCAGAGAGAGACGAGCAGCAAGAGGGAGACAGACGAACGAGAGAGAAGAGAGAGAGACGGAGAGCAAGGAGATACAGGATCTAGGATCAGACAGAGGAGAGAGCGTGCGTGCTGTGCGCAAGAGTCGAAGACGGTGTAGGGTAGTGAATGATTGTGAGTTTTAAAGAGAGCACGAATGTGTGTACCAAAAAGACGAGCCGAGCGTGTTGAGCACGCCTGTTATGTAGCTGTTCGGTGAGTCCCACCTAAGAGTTGTGTGTGATGAGTAGTCCGTGAGCGATTCAATGCCTGATTAGAGTGTCCGATGAAGGCCATATGCCCTTCTGCCCTGACTTCGTACCCACTGGTCAATTTTTCCCCGAGCAACACGTGGCTACTATACCCGCCCCCTCCCCCTCCCCCCTTTTGTTAAATCCTCCTTTCCATCCCTCCGTCCGTCCTCCCTTTCCTTCTCCTCCTCCCTCTCCTCCCCCTTCCTCCTCCCTCTTCCGCCCTCCTCCTCCTCCTCCTCCCCGCCCCTCCTCTTCCCTCCTCCGTCCTCCCTTCTCCCCCTCCCTCCTTCACCCTCCTCCTCCTCCCTTCTCTCCTCCTACCTACCTCCTGTGTATTTCCCTCTCTTCACCCCCGCCCCCACACCCTTCTATCCCCGCGACACCCGAATAGGCAGTCTCGAGACAAGAGAAAGACCAATACATTCTCATCATCCTTTGCCTCACATCCTGTCTACCTCTCTCATCTTCCTCCATCTCCTCCCTTCTCAACATCCTCTCGCGTCGAAGTGCATCCCTACTACCAGCTTGCGTCGCGCCCTCCCGCGCCCCAATTTTACAAGAGTACGTTGCGAGAGCGAGTTGTGTGCGTCTTGCTGTGCATGCCCACCATAAACGTCGCTGCCAATAGCGATGCCATCCTTCTGGTGATTTACCCTCCTCCTGTGCGTCGACCCACCCACGTGCGACTGTGCCTAACACCCACCGCTACTCGCTGCCCTCTCACCGTGTCCTTCCTCTCACTGTCCCTCCCCCCAACACCCTCCTCCTCTCACCCCTCACCCCATGACGAGTCCCCAGCCTGCGGTCACCCTCCCCAACACCCACCTTAACACCCTTCCCCTCCTTGCCTCATACCCTCCTCCTCCTCCTTCCTTCCCGCACCCCCTACCTCCCACAAACAGCCTCTGTTTCTCATTATCTCCGCCGCGTATGCTTGTGTTGCCCAAAAGTGTGATCGAATGGACCGGAGACCGGAAGACGAAGAAGTCCCCCACCCCCTCCTCTTCCCTTCGTCCCTCCCCCTCCTTCCTCCCTCCCCCTGCCTCCCCCCGAATATTAGGCGCCAATCGCGCCCTGGATAGGTTAATCAGATAAACCGATAAATTAAGCACGCCGATAAAAAAGGGGAGATGGGGGGGAGAGGAGATGCAAAAAAAAAGATGTTGATGAAGAAAGTAGAAGAGAGAGAGAGAAAGAAAGCTAAGATTCCGATAGCGTAGGTTGTAGTGGTGTCTGTGTGTGTTGCAAAAAGTGGGTTAGGTTAGCCGAGGGTGTGTGTTACGGGCGGTGATAGCCGGACCAATTTTGAAGGAGGAAGCGAATGGCGGGAAATGGGGGAATGGTGGAAGGGAAGAAAAAATGCCGAGAATAGACAAGAGGAAGGAAAAGAACATGGGAAGCATTGACGTGGAAAGATGAAGAAAAGAAAGTATGCCCATGTTAATTAGAGCAGTTACCGAAAGCGGAATACGGGCTTAAGTCGACATAATTGATGCAGGGAGGAAAATGGCGGCGATATGTTGGAATGATGGTACGGGTGAGTGTGCGAGAGGAGAGAAGGTGATAGAGTGAGAGATGCGTAGTAGAATTAGACGAGTACATAGAGGGGGTGTGTGGTGTGTGAGACAGAAAGATTGATACATGGGTAAGGGTGTCGTGATCACAATAAGAATGAAGTAGAAGAAAGAGAGAGAGAGAAAAGAAAGGTAAGATTCCGATAGGTAGGTAGGTGTCTTTTGGGGTTAGGTTAGCCGAGGGGGATACGGGCGTAAGGGACAATTTGAAGGGAGGAAAATGGCGGGAAATGAGCGAATGGGGGAAGGGGAAGAAAATGCGAGAAATAGACAATAGAAGGAAAAGTAACAGGGAAGCATGACGTGGAAAAGAAGAAAAAGAAAGTATGCCCTTTAATAGACAGGTTAGCCGAGGGGGATACGGGCTTAAGGGACAGTTTGAAGGGAGGAAAATGGCGGGAAATGAGGGAATGGGGGAAGGGGAAGAAAATGCGAGAAATAGACAAGAGATGGAAGAATAACAGGGAAGTATGATGGAAAGAAAAAAAAAGAAAGTATGCCCTTTAATAGACAGGTTAGCCGAGGGGGATACGGGCGTAAGGGACAGTTTGAAGGGAGGAAAATGGCGGGAAATGAGGGAATGGAGGAAGGGGAAGAAAATGCGAGAAATAGACAAGAGATGGAAGAATAACAGGGAAGTATGACATGGAAAAGAAAAAAAAGAAAGTATGCCCTTTAATAGACAGGTTAGCCGAGGGGGATACGGGCGTAAGGGACAATTTGAAGGGAGGAAAATGGCGGGAAGTGAGGGAATGGGGGAAGGGGAAGAAAATGCGAGAAATAGACAAGAGATGGAAGACTAACGGGGAAGCATGACGTGGAAAAGAAGAAAAAGAAAGTATGCCCTTTAATAGACAGGGAGATACGAACACATGGCAGATAAAAAATGGTACACATAACATTTATAACGTTTATATTTGTTAAGTATGAAAAAACAAGAATAAGAAATAATGTAGAAATGAGGAAAAAAGGAAAACGAAAAATTAAGCATAAAAACAAGAGAAAGAAATAATGCAGAAATGAATAAGCAGTTATAAATAGAGAAAAAAAATACATAATAAAAACAAATAGGAATAAGAAAAAAATAACAAAAAAGAGAAAGCGAAGAATGAAGAAAAAAACGAAGAAATAATATAGAAATTATTAAGCACGTATATCACCTTTAGGTTAGGTAGGGGATACGGGCGCACGTGATAACACGAGAAAGAATGGCGGGAAACGAATAAACTGACAGATAGAAAAAATAACCAAATAAAAAAAAAACATAGAGGAATAAAGCAAAATGAACAAAGAGAAAAAGCGAAGAATGAGAGAAAAGCAAAATGTTTTACACAAGAATGCTCTCACTCTGACTCGCACAGCCAGGGGGAAACGAACGCACGAGAAAATTAATACAATGACGATACAGTAACATGACGAATGTAAAAGAAGAGAAGAAATAGGTTGCAAAAAGAAGAAAAAGAAGCAGAAAAAAATAATAATAACAACGTAGGATGCACCAAAGAAGAAATAGCTCCACAGACAGGGTGTAAAGAAGAAGAAAAAGAAACAGTAAAAAAAAACAAAGGAGGATGCACTTAATACCGAAAGAAACATGGTGAAAAAATAAATAAATAAAAAAGGTAAAAAAACATCGAAAATACATGACGGGAAACAAAAAAAAAAAAAAAAGATAAATACAAAACATCAGCGACAATAATAGCGGTGTAGGCGGGGATAATAACACAAACAACAATAATCATCAACAACAAAAAAACAACAACGAAAAACCATAATGACACACAACACACAGCAATTACAACGAGACTATCAAGCGTTTACGTAAAATTATCCTTACGCACGAACCCCCTTCACCCCCCCTCCCTCACCCCCCTCCAACCCACCCCCACCCCCTCACCTGGAAATCCTACCCTACCCCACTAACACCGTTTCAATAATAATAAAATACCATTATCACCATCATCATTATCATTATTATCATATTATCATTATTATTATTATTATTATTATTATTATTATCATTATCCTCATTACTAGTCATTACTTATCATTTTTTATCATCATTATTACTATTACTATAATAAAATATTGAAAATAATACTACTGATAATGATGATGATGATGATAATGATAATGATAATGATAGTGAATAAAAACCAATAATAGCAATAAGAATAAATAATAATAATGATAATAATAATAATAATAATGAAAATATATAAAAATGAAACAATAACAACTATAACAAACCCACCACCACCAACAAACAATAAACAACAACCGAGACAAAGCCAAAAGCTACCCTACACCCCCCCACCCACCCCCACCCTGGCACTCACGCAGCCCCCCCCTACCCCACCCCACCCCCCCCCCCCCCAGCGACGCCCAAAAGAACTGTTTGATCCGCTCCCCCCCCCCCTCCTCCTCCTCCTCCTCCTCCTCCTCCTCCTCCTCCTCCTCCTCCTCCTCCTCCTCCTCCTCCTCCTCCTCCTCCTCCTCCTCCCCCCGCCCCCACGCCCTTTGCCACACGCCCTTGACGGTGCCACACTTTTTCTCTCTCCTCTTCGAGTGAGTGCAATGGAGGTTTGTAAGTATGCTTGGGTGTGCGTGCGTCTGTTTGTGTGCGTATGTAAGTACGTACGTGTATGTTTGGTTTGCTTGCTTGCTTACGTAATACATACGCACGTACTTACGCATACGCACACGCACTCACGCACGCACATACGCACGCATACACACGCATACGCACAACGCACGCACACACACACACACACACACACACACACACACACACACACATACACACACACACACACACATATATATATAATATATATATATATATATATATATATATATATATATATATATATATATATACACATATACATATACGTATATACATAATTTCTTACATGCCTATAGTCATACGTACTTACGTACATAAATGCATACAAACATATGTGCATTTATACATACATATACACACAGAGGTGGACATAAAAACGTATTCAGAGTTGTAGATAAAGAGATAAATAGTAGAGATAAGAAAATGCAAATGTAATCAACTTAAAAGACAGTCTTTTTTTTCTTACTTTTTTTAAACAGTTCTCTAGACTTCTCATTTTTTCCCTTCCTCTCTTTTTCTCGTGGTTTTCCCTTTCCCCCTTTTTCGATATTTTTTTTCTCATTTATTCTGTGCTTTCCTAATTGAAGTTTTTTTTTCTCCTTTCCCTCTTCCTCGCTTCGCTCTTTCCCCTCATTTGCTCTTTCGCTTCCCCTCCATTTCCTTGCAAATCCTTCGATTCTTCGCTCCTCTCTTCTCTCCCTCCCTCCTCCTCTTTCACACACACACACATCACACACACACACACACACACTTACACACACAAAAAAAAATAAAACGCAATATTCTCATCGCTATCCACTTTCCGACCTCATTTTCCTTTCTCTCCCCTCTTCATCCCTTCCTCCCCTTCTTTCCCCTCTCTCCTTGTCGCCCATTCCCTCCCGCCTTCTAACCACCTCTATTTTTTTTCCTATTTTCGCTTTCTCTTCTATCCTTTCTTTTCTACTCCTCCTTTCTCCTTCCTCCTCCCTTCAACCATTCCTCCCCCTTCCTCCTACTCCTCCTTCCTCCTCAACCCCGTCCTCCCCCCCTTTCCTCCTCCTCCTTCCCCTTCCTCCTCCTTCCCCCTCCTTCCTCCCACCCCCTCCTACCTCCTCCTTCCACCCCCTCCCCCTACCTCCCCCTGTCTCCTACTCCTCCTCCTCCCCCCCCCTTCCCACCTCCTACACCCCCCTTCCTCCTCCTCCTTTCCCCCCTCCCCCTTCCTCCCCCTTCCCACCTCCTACCCCTCACCCTTTCCTCCCCTTTCCTCCCTACCTCCTTCCACCCTACCTCCCTTCCTTCATCCCCCCTTCCTCCTACCATTCCCCCTTCCTCCTACCGTCCTCCTCCCCCCTTCCAACCTCCTACCTCGCCCTTTCCTCCCCTCCTCCTACCTCCTCCTACCCCTACCTCCCCTTCCATCCACCCTTCCTTTCCTATCCCCCTCCCCCTTCCTCCTACCTCCTCCCCTTCCTCCCCCTTCCCACCCTACTCACCTTTTCCTCCTTCCCCTCCCCCCGTTCCTCCAACCTCCTCCTACCCCCCCTTCCTCCAACCTCCCCTCCCTCCTACCTCCTCTACCTCCCCCACCTCCTACCTCCTCCTTCCCCCCTCCCCCTTCCTCCTACCTCCCCCTCCCCTTCTCCTACCTCCCCTTCCCCTACCTACCCCTGTCTTCCTACCTCCTTCCCTTCCTCTCCCCTCCCCCTCCTCCTACCTTCCCACCTTCTACTTCCCCCTTTCCTTCCCCTCCCCCTTCCCCCTTCCCACCTCCCTCCTCCCCCCTTCCCCCTCCTCCAACCTCCCCCCTTCCTCCCTCCCCCTTCCTTCCCCTTCCCCCTTCATCCACCCCGTCCTCCTACCTCCTTCCGCCACGAAGACGACCGAAAACAGCAGCGAGGCACTTCCGGTAGATGGTAGAAGCGCGACCCCGACCGACCCACCGACCGACCGAACAACGTACCTGCGCGAAGGGGGGGAAAAAAATACAGGTAATTAGTTTGAGACACGTCCCGGTTGGTGGAGTATGGGGAAGGGTGTGTGGGAGGGAAAGGGTGGGGGGGGGAGTGTGTGGGAGGGTGGAGGGGGGCGATGTGCGGGAGGGAAAGGGTGGGGGGAGTGTGTGAGGGTGGAGGGTGGGGGGCGATGTGTGGGAAGGGAGGTGG
>NW_020871044.1:250470-257970 GCF_003789085.1 Penaeus vannamei
AATTCACGCTTCAATTCCAGCCGCTTGCAACTCCACCAAGGACCCCCCCGACCGTCGCCTATCCCATTTCCGTCCTCTGCAATGTGCATGACGCGAAAAGGAGTCAATATTCCACAAATGTCTTTTATTATTTGTGCATTACTTATTTTCTTTGTCTTTTTTATTTGTTTTGGTATTTGTAAGATTTTATATTAAGAATTCGCGTATTATATATTATTTTTTATATTTATCTTTTTTTTTTTACGTGTGTGTTTTTTTTTCGAGAAATTGAATTATTTGATATTATTCTCTGTCTCTTTTTCGTATCAATATGATTTTTTTTTTAATTGGTTTGTATTTCGTGTCTTGGGAATTTTGACATTATTGAAGATGGTCACGAGGAATATTAATGGTTGTGTCAACATTGCATTTCCGAAATCAAATTTGTCTTTTAAGAAACAGTTTACTCTTATTTCGTGATATAATTTTGTTTTTATTTATTATTTTTTATTTTTTTTTTGTGTTTGGTTAATGTCATATTTTCTACATTGAGAATTTTTAATATGTGGAGGGATTTTTTTTTTTCTTTTTTCATTTCATATATGGAGGAATATTTTCAAGTGTGTTTAGAATTTAATGTGATTATTTTTTCTCAGTATAATTAGTTGTATTCATTTTCTCTTTTTTTTACCACTTTCTCCTCCTCCTCCTTCTCCTTCGCCACTTTAAGAATATTTTACCATGTACTTCTATCCCCCTTTTCGCTATTCCATTGTTATTATCACTTCACTTTCTCTCCTCCTTCTCTCTCCGCTACTTTTAAGAATATTTTACCATGCCCTTTCTATCCCCTATTCGCTATTCCATTGTTATTATCACACCACTTCCTCCTCCTCCTTCTTCGCCACTTTTAAGAATAATTTTACCATGTACTTCTATGCCCCTATTCGCTATTTCCATTGTTATTTATCACTTCACTTTCTCCTCCCTCCTTCTCTGTTTTACTTTTAAGAATATTTTACCATTTCCTTCTATCCCCTATTCGCTATTCTATTGTTTATTATCACTTCACTTTCTCCTCTTCTTTTTCGCCACTCTTTGAAGAATATTTTACCATGTCCTTCTATTTCCCTTTTTTCGCCTATTCTTTGTTATTATCGCCACTTTCTCCTCCTCCTTCGCCCACTTTTAAGAATATTTTTACCATGTACTTCTATCCCCCTTTCGCTATTCTATTGTTATTATCGCCACTTTCTTCTCCTCTTTCGCCACTTTTAAGAATATTTTATCATGTACTTCTATTTCTTATTCGCTATTCCATCGTTATTATCACACCACTTTCTCCTCCTCCTTCTCCGCCACTTTGAAGAATATTTTACCATGCCCTTCTATCCCCCTTTCGCTATTCCATTGTTATTATCACACCACTTTCTCCTCCTCTTTCGCCACATATTTTACCATGTACTTCTATCCCCCTTTCGCTATTCCATTGTTATTATCGCCACTTTCTCCTCCTCTTTCGCCACATATTTTACCATGTACTTCTATCCCCCTTTCGCTATTCCATTGTTATCATCAGTCATAGAACCATGATAACATTTATGGTAATGAGTCCCTGCTCCTGTTAGCAAATTAGTCGACTGTGCAAATTCAGATCAGCTTAATTGTCGGCGCAATCTATGCAATTATTTGGATCAGTTATTGAACTACCCTGCTTAATTATTTTGACCGTGGGATTACGTGCGTGAACTATTTTGAGTTAGATAGAAAGTAAAAAAAAAAAAAAAATGATCAAAGTACAAACTATTTGGTACTTAATTTTCTGTAGATAAGAATATGATTATCTGTTTTTTTATTGAGGTATATAATGCTTAATTATTTTGACCGTGGGATTACGTGCGTAAACTATTTTGAGTTCGACGGAAAGTAAAAAAAAAGTAATTAGAGTACAAGGTATTTGGTACTTAATTTTCTGTAGATAAGAATATAATTATCTGTCTTTAATGAGGTAGATGTTAATAAAATGGGGGGCATTTTTTCGGGGTACAGACAGAAGCGGAAACATATTCTAAGATTAGGAAACTTTGGGGTTCACAAGACTGGCTAATCCCTCGTAAATATGGGTTGTGGGGTTGTTTGCCAACTCCAGTACTTTTAAGTCTCGGTCAGTATACTCACACTTGCACACACACACAACACACACACACACACACACACACACACACACACACACACACACACACACACACACACACACACACACACGCACACACACACACACACGCGCGCGCACATACACAAAAATCAGACAAACATACATATTGTATTTTGTTTGTCCTATTTTGTGTGCTGTGTGTGTGTGTGTGTGTGTGTGTGTGTGTGTGTGTGTGTGGTGTGTGTGTGTGTGTGTGTGTTGTGTGTGTGTGTGTGTGTGTTGTGTGTGTGTGTGTGTGTGTGTGTGGTTGTGTGTGTGTTGTTGTGTTGTGTGTGTGTGTGTGTGTGTGTGTGTGTGTGTGTGTGTGTGTGTGTGTGTGTGTGTGTGTGTTTTGTGTGTGTGTGTGTTGTGTGTGTGTGTGTGTGTGTGTGTGTGTGTGTGTGTGTGTGTGTGTGTGTGTGTGTGTGTGTGTGTGGAGGACTAGAACTAGAATTGGGTTTTCAATCCTCTTCATTTTGTGACCTCGACCAATATGTAATAATCTTCATGGCTCTTTCATTCTTGTATATTCAGTTATTTCTTGTCATGAAATAGTGTAATGGTAGCAATAGCATAAAGGAAAAGTACATTTCATGGAAAGTTTCCAGTTCATTGATATGCGAGAGATAATTATATGCAGGTACAAGAGGTAATTATATATAGGTACAAGAGATAATTATATGTAGGTTCTACAGGTGTGATAGAATTCATTTTAATTCGACGTAAAAATGTTCATATTGCTCCATGGTCCCCCCACAAGGTACCCCGTGGCCCACCTACGAACCACGGACCCCAGGCTGGAAACCCTTGTACTAGAATTTATGGGGGGGGGGGGGTTATGTACCGTACTAGAGTTTATGGGGGGAAAATAACCAACGTTTCGGAAGACATTAGCCGGTACCTAAAATACTTTAATGTGAACCTAAATTCCTAGGTTTAGATGGTAGTCTCTGTGCGTTGTATGTGTATGAGAACTTACATTTTTTACTATCTTACTACAAGTAACTTACAAATGTTTTAAATACGAAACACCAAAATTAAACATGTCTCTAGAATTTAACAAACCTTTTGAATTATTTTAGGATAGGAGAGAGATATATAGAGACGAGAAATGGCGGAAGGGTATATCCCCTTAAAACTATCAATACCAATATCCTAAAATGACGTTGGGATAATTATTATTATCCTAAAAGCACGATGGGTCGCAACTCTATGGAAAACAGTCGCCACTTTATACTATATACCATAAAAATCTCTTGTAATGATCATACGATATGTAATGAAGATGACATTAATGATCATTAATAGCTATCATTGTGTATGTATCTCTTTTAACCTAGATAAGAATATTATTGTTTATGTATCAGTGTGTATCTCTTTAACCTACATAAGAATATTATTGTATATCTTTTTAACCTAGATAACAATATTATTGTGCATCATTTTAGCCTAGATAAGAATATAATTTTGTATATTTTTAACCAAGATAACAATATTATTGGGTATCTTTTTAACCTAGATAAGAATATTATTGTGCATTTTACCCTAAATAAGAATATAATTTTGTATATTTTAACAAGATAACAATAATATCTTTTAACCTAGATAAGAATATTATTGTGCATTTTACCCTAAATAAGAATATATTTTTGTATATTCTTAACCAAGATAACAATATTATTGTGTATCTTTTTAACCTAGATAAGAATATAAGCAATAAGGGTGATTGTTCCTTCTCTTGGGATACATTAGATGTTGTTCATGTATTTTACATCCGTTACATGAGCTTCAGTACATGACCTATGAACTAAAGCTAATCAGTATAATATTTGGGTACAGTTGAACAGTTAGCCAAGGATGGAAGAAGGGAACGAATGTCAAATAATACAGCGAAAATACCGAAATGGTACAATAGATACAGAGTGTAGAAGTATAAATAAATCAATAAAATAAAGTAAAAAATAATAAGACAGAGAGAAATAGGATAATAAAACAAAACTAAAAAGAGGAAAGGATGGAATACAGAAATTAGATTATATAGATATAGAGAAAGGTAAAACAAAAACAAACAAAAAGACAGAGAGAAATATGATAACAAAACACGTAAATAAGGGAGTGAGATGGAATACAGAAATTAATCATATAGACATAGAGAAAGGTAAAAAGAAAGAAGAAAAAAAAGACAGACGAAAAAAAAAATAATGAAATAAAATAACAAGAACTTAGGTAAAAAAAAAAAGAAGACGAAGAAAAAATAATGAAATAAACAAGAATAGGTTAAAAAGAAAGAAAGAAAGAAAGAAAAAAGACGAAAAGAATAAAATAAAATAACGAGTGCTTTCTCCCTCCCATGTGGCGACGTCGACCATATCATTTCGTATCATTTCGTCCAAATCTATTCCCTAGAATTTCGTTCACGTAAACAGTAAGGCACAAAAGGACAAGAGGATCCCAAAGTATTATTCGTCAAAGGTCACGGTCGGTTTTCAAAAAAGAAGAAAAAAAGTCAGCTATCAAAAAAAAAAAAAAAAAAAAAATCGAGAAAAAACGTAAAAAATTGCTATCAAAAAGAAGAAAAAAGTCAGCTATCGAAAAAAAAAAAAATCTGGGAAAAAACGTAAAGGATTGCTATCAAAGAAGAAAAGAAGAAGAAGAAGCAGGAGAAGAGAAGATGAAGAAGAAGAGAAAGAAGAAAAAGGCGAAGAGAAGAAGAAAGAAAGAGAGAAAGAAGAAAGAAAGAAAGAAAGAAAGAAAAGAAAGAAAGAAAGAAAGAAAGAAAGAAAGAAAGAAAGAAAGAAAGAAAGAAAGAAAGAAAGAAAGAAAGAAAGAAAGAAAGAAAGAAAGAGAGAAAGAAAGAAAGAAAGAAGAAAAGAAAGAAAGAAAAAAGACGAAAGAATAAAACAAAATAAGAGTGCTTTCTCCCTCCCATGTGGCGACGTCGACCATATCATTTCGTATCATTTCGTCCAAATCTATTCCCTAGAATTTCGTTCACGTAAACAGTAAGGCACAAAAGGACAAGAGGATCCCAAAGTATTATTCGTCAAAAGTCACGGTCGCCTTTCAAAAAAGAAGGAAAAAATCAGCTATCAAAAAAAAAAAAAAAAAAAAAAATCGAGAAAAAAACGTAAAAAATTGCTATCAAAAGAAGAAAAAGTCACTATCGAAAAAAAAAAAATCGAAAAAAAAACGTAAGGATTGCTAAGAAGAAAAGAAGAAGAAGAAGCAGGAGAAGATGAAGATGAAGAAGAAGAAAGGAAAGAAAGAAAAAAGAGAAGAAGAAAGAAAGAAAGAAAGAAAGAAAGAAAGAAAGAAAGAAGAAGAAAGAAAGAAAGAAAGAAAGAAGAAAGAAAAAAGAAAGAAAGAAAGAAAGAAAGAAAGAAAGAAAGAAAGAAAGAAAGAAAGAAAAGAAAGAAAAGAAAGAAGAGAAGAAAAAGAAAAGAAAGAAAAGAAAGAAAGAAGAAAGAAAGAAGAAAGAAAGAAAGGAAGAAAGAAAGAAAGAAAGAAAGAAGAAAGAAAAAGAAAGAAGAAAGAAAGAAAGAAAGAAAGAAAAGAGAAAGAAAGAAAGAAAGAAAGAAAGAAAGAAAGAAAGAAAAGACGAAGAATAAAAAAATAACGAGTGCTTTCTCCCTCCCATGTGGCGACGTCGACCATATCATTTCGTATCATTTCGTCCAAATCTTCCCTAGAAAATTCGTTCACGTAAACAGTAAGGCACAAAAGGACAAGAGGATCCAAAGTATTATTCGTCAAAGGTCACGGTCGCCTTTAAAAAGAAGAAAAAAAGTCAGCTATCAAAAAAAAAAAAAAAAAAAAAAATCGAAAAAACGTAAAAATTGCTATCAAAAAGAAGAAAAAAGTCAGCTATCGAAAAAAAAAAAATCGAAAAAAAACGTAAAGATTGCTATCAAAGAAAAAAGAAGAAGAAGAAGCAGGAGAAGATGAAGATGAAGAAGAAGAAAGAAAGAAAGAAAAGAAGAGCGAAGAAAGAAGAAAGAAGAAGAAAGAAAGAAAGAAAGAAAGAAAGAAAGAAAGAAAGAAAAGAAAGAAGAAGAAAGAAAGAAGAAAAGAAGAAGAAAAGAAGAAAGAAAGAAAGAAAGAAAGAAAGAAAGAAAGAAAGAAAGAAAGAAAGAAGAAAGAAAGAAAGAAAGAAAAGAAAGAAAGAAAGAAAGAAAAAGAAAGAAAGAAGAAAGAAAGAAAGAAAGAAAGAAGAAAGAAAGAAGAAGAAGAAGAAGAAAGAAAGAAAGAAAGAAAACGAAAAGAATAAAACAAAATAACGAGTGCTTTCTCCCTCCATGTGGCGACGTCGACCATATCATTTCGTATCATTTCGCAAATCTATTCCCTAGAATTTCGTTCACGTAAACAGTAAGGCCAAAAGGACAAGAGGATCCCAAAGTATTATTCGTCAAAGTCACGGTCGGTTTTTCAAAAAGAAGAAAAAAAGTCAGCTATCAAAAAAAAAAAAAAAAAAAAAAAAAAAAAAATCGGAAAAAACGTAAAAATTGCTATCAAAAAAAGAAAAGAAGAAGAAGAAGAAGAGAGAAGAAGAAAAAGGCGAAAAAGAAGAGAAAGAAGAAAGAAAAGGCGAAGAAGAAAAGAAAGAAGAAAGAAAGAAGAAAGGAAAGAAGAAAGAAAGAAAGAAAGAAAGAAAGAAAGAAAGAAAGAAAAAGAAAGAAAGAAAAAAGAAAGAAGAAAGAAGAAAGAAGAAAGAAAAAGAAAGAAAGAAAGAAGAGAAGAAAGAAAGAAAAGAAAGAAAGAAAAAAGAGAAAGAAAGAGAAAGAAAAAAGAAAGAAAGAAAGAAGAAAGAAAGAAAGAAAGAAAAAAGACGAAAAGAATAGAATAAAAATAACCAGTGCTTTGTCTCTCCCATTTCGTCCCAATCTATTCCCTAGAATTTCGTTCACGTAAACAGTAAGGCACAAAAGGACAAGAGGATCCAAAGTATTATTCGTCAAAGGTCACGGTCGGTTTTCAAAAAGAAGAAAAAAGTCAGCTATCAAAAAAAAAAAAAAAAAAAAAAAAAAACTCTGAAAAAAACGTAAAAAATTGCTATCAAGAGAAAGAAGAAGAAAGCAGGAGAAGGTGAAGATGAAGAGAAGAGAGGAAGAAAGAAGGGAAGAAGAAGAGAAAGGAAGAAGAGAAAGAAAGAAAGAAGAAAGAAAGAAAGAAAGAAAGAAGAAAGAGAAAAAAGAAAGAAAGAAAGAAAGAAAGAAGAAAGAAAGAAAGAAAGAAAGAAAGAAAGAAAGAAAGAAAGAAAGAAAGAAAGAAAGAAGAAAGAAAGAAAGAAAGAAAGAAAGAAAGAAAGAAAGAAGAAAGAAAGAAAG
>NW_020871044.1:262970-280470 GCF_003789085.1 Penaeus vannamei
TCTCTCTGACTCTTTACCATTCTTACTCTTTGACTCTTTAACTTTCTAACACTTTGACTTTGACTCTTTGACTCTAAATTGTCTTTTTGTTTAGAGTAACTGCGATGTGGGGAAGATAGGTTAGGAAGTGACGAAGAAATACAACAAAATGGATTTACTTTGAGAAACACTGGCGGATGGGGGGGAGGGATAGATTGATAAATTAGTATGCAAAGAATCTAATGAATTAATAAAGAGAAGGATGAAGAAGATTTTAAGATAATGAAATAAAAGAAGCAGAAGAAACAGTAGTAATAAGAAATTTTAAAAAAGAAACAAATAGTAATAACAATAAAAGAAACAGAAAGTAAAAAAAAAAACAGAAATAGTAATAACGAAATTTAAAAAAGAAACAGAAATAGCAATAACGAAATAAAAAAAAGAAACAGAAATAGTAATAATGAAATAAAAAAACAGAAATAGTAATAACGAAATAGTAATAATGAAATAAAAAAGGGAGACAGAAATAGTTCATTTAGATTTCGTAATGATATTGAAGAATGAAAGATATTTTTTTTAGATGAAGATTTGAAGTTACGAAACATAACGGAAAAAAGATAGAAAAAAATGTTGCTATTCTTAGTGCAAATATGAGTCAGACATTGATCGTTCTCCATCTGTATCGAGTGGACAGGAAAATGACCTTTAATAAGTGAATAAAAATGTTTACCGGAAATAAACAATGAATGAAAAAGTACAGAGATTTTTTTTTTTTTTTTTACACAAAAGAAGGTATAGGATTTTTTTTTTTGTCGATATAGGGATACTAGTTCTTTCTCAGAAATGTTAGATGAATAATGATAATGATAAAGATAATAAAAATGATGACGGTGATGATAACAATAACAACAGCGATAGTCATAACAATAACAAAAACAAGAAAAAAAAGTGCAAAGCTACCTCTTGAAAATCCACCCCTGCCTAAAAAAAAAATGATAAATAAATAGATAAAAACTAATAAATAAATAAACAAATAAAAATAAAAACTAACTAAACAAATAAATAAATAAATAAATAAACAAAATAAAAAAACTAAAAAAAAAAAAAAAAAAAAAACACGCAGATATGAATGCAATCTTCAGCCTCGTGTTCTACCCAACAACAAGCCTATCTTTAGCCCCCTGTGTCTCCCGTGCATTTAGTCCCCGTCTCACATGGAGAGTCAACCGTGAACGCACACCAATGGTTTTCGTGTGAACCTTTTTGCCTTCATTGTAAAAAAGGAAAAAAAAATGGAAAAGAAAGAAAAGAAAGTAGAGAGAAGAAAAGGGAGAGGGAGTGGGGGGGAGAGAGAGTGGAGAGGAAGGGGGGAGAGGGAGGTGAGAGAGAGAGAGAGAGAGAGAGAGAGAGAGAGAAGAGAGAGAGAGAGAGAGAGAGAGAGAGAGAGAGGGAGAGGGAGAGAGAGAGAGAGAGAGAGAGCGAGAGAGGAGAGAGAGAGAGAAGAGGAGAGAGAGAGAAAGAGAGAGAGAGAGAGAGAGAGAGAGAGAGAGATAGAGAGAGAGAGAGAGAGAGAGAGAGAGAGAGAGAGAGAGAGAGAGAGAGAGAGAGAGAGAAGATAGAGAGATAGAGAGAGAAGAGAGAAGAAAGAGAAGAGAGAGAGAAGGAAAAAAAATCGCTTTCTTTATTCTCTTTAAAATGTTTTTGGGTTAATATGTTATTACTGGTAATCACTTTGAAATGGTTTGCGTCTATATAGGAAAAGTTGAGTCAATATTTAAGGTAAAATTTGTTTACCGTTCGCGACAGATGAGGTTATCTTGTGATACATTTGGCAACGTGGCAGAGGTGTGATACATAAGAGTAACTTCTCTCAGAAACGCTTTTATTGGTGATTTTATTCTTTAGTTTTTATAATTCTCTTCGTCTTCTCCTTATTGTTTGTTGTTGTTTGTTGTTCTTCCTCTTTCCTTTCCTCATTCCTTTCCTCCTCCTCCTCCTTCCCTCCTCATTGGCTCCATTTCCCCTCCCCACTCCCTTCCTCCTCCTCCTCCCCTCCCCATCCCCTCATCCCTCCTCACTCCCTCTCCTATTCCTTCCCCTCCCCCTCCTCACTCCCTTCCTCTCCTCTCCCCTCCCCTCCCTTTCCCCCTCCCATTCCCCTCATCCTCCTCACTCCCTTCCCTCCCCCTCCTCATCCCTTCCTCCCCTCCCCATTCTCCTCTTCCCCTCCCCTCCTCACCCCTTCCTCTTCCCTCCTCACTCCCTCCTCCTCTTCCCCTTCCCATTCCCTCCCCCTCCTCCCATCCCTTCCCCTCCCTCCCCTCCCACCTCCTCCTCACTCCCTCCCTTTCCCTCCTCCCTTCCACCTCCTCCCCCTCCCCCTCCCTCCCTTTCCCACCTCCTCCTCACTCCCTCCCCTCCCTCCCAAAAGAGAATCAACTCCCATTCTAATCCAACTCCCTAAAGAGCCGCCATAAATCACACCAGACAGGCTAATTAAAGTCTCACACACCGCGAGAAACACGACGCTCGACTCCCTGGGTCTCATTAACTTGGTTAAGAACAACTAATGGCATGAGAGAAGGAAAGAGAAATTGATAATTATGAAGGCCGGGTAAAGTTGTGGGTCGCGGTCCGGTAGGGAAAGGCGAGTTGTTGGTGTGTGTTTCTTTTGAGTGTGCGTATACACGGACACGTACACATGCGCACACACAGACACACTCAAACAAGCACACATGCACGTACACAGACAGAACCAATGAAACAAAAACACACGCATGTACACACACAGGCATACTCAAACACACACGTACGTACACACAGACACATTCAAACACACACCTACGTGCACACACAGGCACACTCAAACAAACACGCGCACGCACACACCAGGCGCACTCAAACAATCAAACACACACACATAAGCACACTCAAACAAACACACGCACGTACACACACACACAGGCACACTCACTTAAACAAACAAACACACATCTACACACACACACACACACACACACACACACACAAACGAATGAAAACATGCACAAAAACAAACACACGTACACCACCTTACTATATTTAGAAATGAAAAATCGAAGGTCCTATTACTCTTCAGCTGAGCATCATTAACGTCATAAAAAATTAATAGGTAATATCGAAAGATTCTTTAAAGTATAGGTTGGGATTTGTTATTGTCTTTGTTTTTTTTTCGGCCATAGCGCCTGATTGGAGGAAGAAAGAGGTAAGAGGGAGGAAGAAGAGGACTAGGAAGAGGAAGAAGAAGAGGAAGTAGTAGTAGAAGAAGAAGGGGAGGAGGAGTAGAAGAAGGGTAAGGAAACGAGTAGGAGGAAGGAAAGAGGAGAAGGGAAAAAAAGAAAGGTAAAGGAGAAGGAACCTTAACACGAGAAAATTGTAGAAGTTGCAGAAAGAGTATTAGCAAATATAAGAGAAAACAAAGTTGTAATAGAAAAATAGAGAAAAAGAATCATTACCCCCCAAAAATGAAAATAAAAATGAGAAAAAGGATACATACAATACATAAAAAAATTACGAAAAATACTAGGAATACGGACGCAAGAAGGAAGTAGCAACAAGGAGTGAAAAAGCAAAAGGGTGAGCTATTTTTAACCTACTTGAATCACGGACGCACTTTTGTAACCTTTGACTGATGTCTCCAGCTCACTCGGCCGGAAAAATTCTTCCATTCAGATCACATGTTTGAAATGTCGGTGAATTTCCCATACAATAGTAAAGAAGGTTATTTTTTTCTTCTTTTTTTCTTTCTTTCGTTTCTCTCTGTCTATACATCTTCCTGGAAATATCGAAAAGGTAAGCAGATATTCTCGGTATTCTCAGATATTGCGTTTGATATAGGGATACACAGAGAAAGCGGATATGCACAGCGTGGGGATACGGGCGTAAAAAAAAAAAAAAAAAAAAAAAAAAAAAAATCTTAGAGACGTTATGATACTTAGTTTTAGGGACATATACCTATCCCACCCAAGTTATAAATGTATCATCATAAGGCTTAAAAAAAAAAAAAAAAAAAAAAAAAAAAAAAACGGTTTCTCATCACAGACGCATCGATCTTTTTCCTTTTATATATATTTTCAAAATTTTCGACGACCATCAAATAATTTACCGTACCGTACCATGCACAAAATAGTCCGCCATTCGCAAAAAAACGCACCATGCACTGCGCGGCAAAATCGAGTAAAGGGTAGACCTGACAAAAAGTTTGTAAACAACCAAAATGGCCGCCACTTAGAGCCTTAAAAGTATATCTGTCCGAACTGCAGCACAGGTTTCAATTTACCTTTCTATCTTTGTTAGTCACTAAATTGGAAAATATGTACCTGTGGCATGGGGGGGGGTCTTGCCCTGATGAGTCACCAATGATTGAATCTGTCCTTGAGTTGTAAAAGTAGCAAAAATCTCAAATCCACTATCCTTTATTTTCATTAAAGATTATTTTTTGTACATGCAGAGTTGTCAATTTTGCAACAACGACAAAAAAATGAGAACATGGGATTTTAGAGAGAGAGAGAGAGAGAGAGAGAGAGAGAGAGAGAGAGAGAGAGAGAGAGAGAGAGAGAGAGAGCAGAGAGAGAGAGAGTAGAGAGAGAGAGAGAGAGAGAGAGAGAGAGAGAGAGAGAGAGAGAGAGAGAGAGAGAGAGAGAGAGAGAGAGAGAGAGAAAGAAGAGAAATGAAATAGAAATAGAGAAAAGAAGAGAGAGAGAGAAGAAGAAAGAGAAAGAAAAGAAGAAACAGAAAGCGAAAGTGAGACAAAATAATAAAACGAGAGAGACAGAAAAGAAAAGAACAAGGAAGAGAGAGAGAGAAAAAAAAACAAAACAACAACAACAGAACAAGGAGGAGAGAGAGAGAGAGAGAGAGAGATGAGAGGGAGAGAGAGAGAAGAGAGGGAGAGAGAATGAGAGAGCACCCGAGCACTTACGTCACCCCGCGCAACAAAAGGCTCGGCCGGTCTCGAAGTCGAGTGCTTCTTATCTGAACGTGACGAGGCGGATCCATAGTGTAAAACCGATTTATTTATTTATTTATTACCTCCTCCCTCCCTTCCTCCTCGCCTCTGGACTCCCATGACGAAGTGCAGAGGATAGATTTGTCAATGGCGTCCACCACACCCCCTATCCATGTGCCTTCCACTTGCCTAACCTCGTTCGAAGGTTAGGTAATAGTATTATAGTATATCAATGAAGTTCCATTAAGTTATTTTGACTGGGCGAGGAGTGGCCAGGGTGTGGAGGACAGGTGAGAGACGGCTGGTAGTGTGTCGGTGACCTGCTTGGCGGTTAGGTCGTGCTGTCTGTTAAACGCGGGGCTGCTGCTGATCTTCGGTTGAGCATCTTTTGAATTTGAAAAGAAGGGGGAAATTTTGTTAGGGCGTGTGTCTTTTGAATTGGAAAAGGGGGAAAGTTTGTTGGGAGTGTGTCTTTTTGAAATTGAAAAGGGGGATGTTTGTTAAGGAGTGCATCTTTTAAATTGAAAAAGTGGAACTTGAATTGAATTTGAAAAAGAGGGGAAATTTTGTTCGGGAGAGCATCTTTTGAATTGAAGGAAAGAGAAAACATTGTTACGGAGTGCATTTTTTGAATTGAAAATGGACTTTCTTAGTGATTTTATCTTTTGAATAAAAAAAGAAAATTTTTTTAGGGAGTGCATCTTTTGAATTGAAAAGGGGGACTTTCTAAGGGAGTTTATTTTTTTAATTGAAAAAAGGGAAATTTTGTTAGGGAGTCCATCTTTTGAATTAAAAGGGGGACTTTCTTGGGAGTGTATCTTGAATTTAAAAAAAGAGGACTTTATGTTAGGGAGTGCATTTTCTAAATTGAAAAGGGGTACTTTCTTAGGTAATGTATCTTTTGAATTCATAAAAGGGAAATTTTCTTAGGGAGTGTAAATTTTTAATTGAAAAAGTGAGACTTTCTTAGGGAGTTTGTCCTCTGAATTGAAAATAAGAGGAAATTATATTTGGGAGTGCATCTTTTGAATTGAAATGGGAAGACTTTCTTAGGGAGTGTATCTTTTGAAATAAAAATGGGGAAATTTTATTAAGGAGAGCATCTTTTTAACTGAAAAAGGGACTGTGTTCAGAAGTGTATTTTTACGTGAAAACAACCTTATTTGGTGTTTATTTTCGTGTTTATATGTGTGCCTAAATTATTTCGTGTTTTGGTGTATGCCGAATGAGCATTTGTATTGAAAAGAACTTTGTGTGGAAAGCATTATATGTACGCTTTCGTGTGTTTGTTGAATTGTGCAGTTTTTTTTTTATTTATTATTATTTTTTTGTGGATTGCCGTGTTATAGGGTAAAGCCGTGGTTTGATGTGATGTCAATAAAACGGAGTGAGATATATAAAAAAAGGAAGCATTTGAGATTATATAATGTGTTTTGATGTAAAAAAAAAAAAAAATACGCAAGATTATGATAATAATAATAATAACGAAAAGAAGGTAATCGAAGGAATTATAGATTTATGATCGTCCACGCTAATTCATTTGGTTAAGATATGTACTCAGTCCTTGATATAATAAAGAAAAATTGCAAAGTGCAGTAACATATTTTGCAAATTTCTCATCTCATAAAGATTGAAAATTCGAACCGCGGGAATCGATACGAAAGCCATATATAATACAAGGAATAAACGATAATCACACACAATGAAAGATAAAAAAAAGAGAAATCACAAAAAACTGCTAAAAATGTCAACGCATAAAAAACGTAAAAGAAAGAAAAAAAAGAAAAAAAAAAACAACAACAAAAAGAAGGAAGCAGAAAGAAGAAAAGAACTACTATAAATGTCAAAGTATAAAAAAAACAAAAAAAAACAGGAAGCAGCAGAGAAAAAGAACTACCAAAAATGTTAACGTAAAAAAAACAAAAAAAAACAAGGAAGCAAGCAGCAGAGAGAGAGAGAGAGAGAGAGAGAGAGAGAGAGAGAGAGAGAGAGAGAGAGAAAACTAATAAAAAAGTCAATGTATAGATTCCACACTTAGAGAAATATTTAGCAGCAACTCCAGTATGCGCGCTCGCCATATATGGATTTTCGAAATCAGGGAAACACAGCACTAAAGACAGACATAGTTTGGCTGAGTAGTGCTTCACTTGAGCTCAGTCTGAAAAGAACACTGAAGCGAGGTGTGTGTGTGTTGGGTTTCATGGCTCTTGATTTGCTGATTGCGAACGAGAGGAGAGAGAGAAAATGTGATAAAAACCGAGAGAGAAGAGAGAGAAAATGTGATAAAAACCGAGAGAGAAGAGAGAGAAAACGAGATACCAATCATGTCAAGAAGAGAGAGAAAATGTGATAAAACCCAGGAACATGAGAGAGAAGAGAGAGAAAACGAGATACCAACCATGTGAAGGAGAAGAGAGAGAAAATGTGATAAAAACCATGAGAGAGAAAACGAGATACCAACCATGTGAAGGAGAAGAGAGAAAAAATGTGATAAAAATCGTGTACTAATAAGGATAGTTTTTTGTTGATTGCGAACGGGAAGAGAGAGGAAATATGATAAAAGCCGTGTACTCTTAAGGATAGTTATTTGCTGATGACGAAAGGGAAGAAAGATTAAATGTGATAACCATGTACTATTAAGGATACTTATTTGGCAATTACGAACGGGAAGAGAGAGAAAATGTGATAAAAGCCATGCACTCTTCACCACAGCTATTATGCTAATCACTAACGAAAAAAAAAAAAAAAAGATAAATGAAAGTGTGTTTTATACCCTTCGTGTACACTGTATGATAAATATTTGCTGATTACTAATGAAAAGAAAAAGAAAAAAAGACAGTAACGAATACAGGTAGTTTAATAAGTATGATAATGAATACAGTCGATTTAATACGTATAATAGTGAATACAGTCGGTTTATTTCGTAAAACCATGAATACAGTCGATTTAATATGTAAAATAATGAATACAGTTGCTTTAATACGTATAATAATGAATACAGATGATTTAATACATATGATAGTGAATATTGTTGGTTTATTTCGTAAAATCATGAATACAGTCGATTTAATACTTATATTAGTGAATACAGATGGCTTAAAACGTATAATAATGAATACAGTTGCTTTAATACGTATAATAATGAATACAGCCGGTTTAATACGTATAATAGTGAATAAAGTTAGTTTATTTCGTAAAATCATGAATACAGTCGATTTAATACGTATGATAAAGAATACAGCCGGTTTAATACATATAATAATGAAGAAAGTTGATTTAATACGTATTAAAATGAAAGACAGTCGATTTAATACGTATAATAGTGAATACAGTTGGTTAAAACGTACAATAATGAAGACAGTCGATTTAATACGTAAAATAATGAATACAGATGATTTAATACATATGATAGTGAATATAGTTGCTTTAATACGTATAATAGTACAGTTGGTTTATTTCGTAAAATCATGAATACAGTCGGTTTAATACGTATGATAAAGAATACAGTTGCTTTAAATACGTTATGATAGTGAATACAGATGGCATAAAACGTATAATAATGAAGACAGTCGATTTAATACGTATAATAATGAATACAGTTGCTTTAATACGTATAATAGTGAATACAGTTGGTTTATTTCGTAAAATCATGAATACAGTCGATTTAATACGTATAATAGTGAATACAGTTGGTTTAAAACGTACAATAATGAAGACAGTCCATTTAATACGTATAATAAATGAATACAGACGATTTAATACGTATGATAAAGAATACAGTCGGTTGAATACGTATAATAGTGAATACAGATGATTTAATACATATGATAGTGAATATTTGTTGCTTTAATACGTATAATAGTACAGTTGGTTTATTTCGTAAAATCATGAATACAGCCGGTTTAATACATATAATATAGTGTGTGTGTCTGTTGCGCATACATTAAGGTTAGTCGACGTCACTGACTCAGGGAGAGAACTGCGGAAGTTACTCGCTTGTGGCATATTTTTTCTTTTTTTCTTTCTCTCTTTATTTATTTATTTCTCTCGGTGTTGCTATTTTCGTCATAAGAATAGTGCAATATCAGCGGGAATGTCATGACATGTTTCTGTGACATTGTTATTTGCAAATAAAGAGAAGGAAAGAGAAGAGGTAGTTGGAGGGAGAGAGAGGGAGAGAGGGAGAGAGGGAGGAAGGGAGATAGAGGGAGGGAGAGAGAGGGAGGGAGGGAGAGAGAGAAAGAGAGGGGGAGAGAGGGAGGAGGGAAAGGAAGGGGAGAGAGGGGGGAGGGAGAGAGAGACAGAGGGAGGGAGGGAAAGAGAGACGGAGGGAGAAAGAGAGAGAGAGAGGAGGGAGGGAGGGAGAGAGAAAGGGAGAGAGAGAGGAGACAGAGAGAGAGAGAGGAAGGGAGGGAGGAGGGAGGGAGGGAGGGAAAAAAGAGAAAGATTGGGTGGGAGGGAGACGAGAGAGAGAGAGAGAGAGAGAGAGAGAGAGAGAGAGAGAGAGAGAGAGAGAGAGAGAGAGAGAGAGAGAGAGAGAGAGAGAGGAGAGAGAGAGAGGGAGGAGGGAGGGAGGGAGGGAGAAAGATTGGGTGGGAGGAAAGAGGAGGAGAGTAAAAGAGAGAGAGAGAAAGAGAGAAAGATTGGGAGAGTGAGAGAAAGAGTAAGAAAGAGAGAAATAAATAATAAACTAAACTTCTCAAAAGCATTTCTTCACCTACCAAATAAATAAATAAACAAAGAAAATAACAAAAATCATAAAAATACTCCCAAGCACAGAAGAAAACAAACAGAAAACCAGGAAAGGAAGAAAAGAAAAGACAACCGAGAAAGGGAAAAAAAGACACGAACAGAGCTCGGCGCATAAGCCTTTCTCGGGCAAGACGAAGACCCGAACTGAATTATGCCAATCATGGACAGCCGCCAGGGGGCTACGGGCACATCCACGGCTACGGGCGCGGTGGACACGGGAGGAAGTACGAAAAATGGGTGAGTTTTTTAGTTTATTAGTTTAGAAGAAAAAAATAAAAAGGAGAAAAGGAGTATTGAAGAAAAGAAGAAAAATATAGTGTGCAAATTTATCAGTTATTAGGTTAGAAGAAAGGAAAATGTGGAAAAAGGAGGAAAGAGATGTAGAAGTAGAAATTTTATTGGTTATTACGTTAGAAAAGGAAAAAAAAGAAGAAAGAAACAGAAACAAAAAAATTATCATGAAACATGAAAACAGAAACTATGTCGGAAGTATAAATGTTATCAGTTAAAAATAAGAGAAAAGAAAAAATAATAATTTGCACGACTACGGAGTTAAATGCATTTTGGATGACGGCGAAGGCACCCCCCCCCCCCCCACCACGCCATCTCCAGGAAGGCACCCCCCCCACCACCACACCTCGATAGATAGCGAGATAGATAGCACTGCACATTTAGACAGATTGAAGAGCTTGGTAATACCGAGAAATGAATAAAAACACGCATAAAGAATGAAAAAAAGAGATATGAGCTACGAGCGTATAAAAAATGGATCAAGCTTTTTCATTTTGTTTTTCTTTTTCTTTTCTTTGCTAGCCACACGCACAATCAGTAAATGAATGGGTAAGCGCACTATAGATCTCATCCCTTGTATATACAAAGAAAAGAAAGCATGTATAGAAAGAAAAATTACCGTCATAAAAAGATCTAGTTGAAAGCACGCAGAATTTTTTTTTTTTATTATATATTTAATGAAGACAAGAGACACAGACGCACCACATACACCGTCCTGCACAGAGCAATCAAAGCATAGATATTTTTACTGTGAAATTGCAGTAAATCATCAACAATCTTTTCATTCAGTTTTCAGTTAAAATGATTCACCTTTCCCGGGTACGAAGATGAAATAGTGACCACGAGCTTAAAATAATTTTACAGTTGTGAAACAGCAGTTAGTGACCACGAGCTTAAAAATAATTCTAGTTACATCAATTCAACAAAATAACTCAAACTTATTTATCGTAGCTACTAGTAAAATATTAATCACCAATATATTTCATCAAAAGAGTGAGATAACTAATTAAAAAAAGCAACATACCTTCGAAGCACAGTTTGCTCTCCTAAATTACTTTACGCTTTACCTAAAAGTCTTTTTGATGTTTCGCGCCATTTTTTTAAAGTGTGACGAGACTTTTAATAAGTTGAAGGATGCAAAATGTATTTCGTTGAAGTAACAAAATGGTATAAGGATTTTTATTTTTTTTTCTATATATTTTTTTCTTAGTTTATTTCTTATTTTCTTTTTGATTTCTTTATGATTTTATTTATTCATTTTTTTATTAAATTCTATTTTTGCTTTTATAGAATTAATTGCATATGAGATTAGAGATTACACACACACACCACACACACAACACACACACACACACACACACACACACACACACATACACACACACACACACACACACACACACACACACACATATAAGATTTATAATACATATCATAGCCGTTATCATGTTATTGTTACCATCATTACTAATTCATTCACTATTTCTCCAATTCCCATTCTCATTATCGTTATTATGAAACCAATAATAACAAAAAATAGTAATGATAAGAACAAATAAATTACAAGAAAGGAATGAAAAAAAGACGTTAACACAACAAGGCAATTCATTCAAATTCGACAGAAAAAAAATATATATTAATTCGCGTATAAAACACTTTCATACTTTTTTTTTCTTTGTATTTTCGAAGTAATACAAATAAATGTAATAATAACTCGAAAATATATTTTAAAAATCTTTGTTTTTTTCCAAGCAGTGCAAATAAATGTAATAATAATTCGCAAATATAACACTTTTTTCTTTTTTTTCAAGCAATACAAATTAATATAATAATAACTCACAAACATAACACTTTTTTCTTTGTTTTCTTCCCAAGCAATCCAAAATGAATGTAATAATAACTCGCAAATATATATTTTTTCTTGCCTTTTTTTTTTTTCGTTGTTTTTTTCCAAGCAACACGAATGAATGTAATAATAATTTTCAAATATATATTTTTTCCTTGCCTTTTTTTGTTTTTTTTTTTTCCAAGCAACACGAATGAATAATGTTGGTTTGGAATGCCTTGTGTTGAATTGTTTACCGGAAGCAGCCCAGTTTGACTAATATTTTAATACCGGAGAACCGTGGCCGAGATCCAGTGATTTAAGTTAGTATGAGCCAATGCACCCGCTGTATTGTATTTATTTGTATTAATTTATCTATTTACTTAGTAGTTATTTTATATTTTTATTTTTTATTTGTTTATTTATTTTTATTTTTATTTATGTATTTTTTATTGTTTTACTTTGTATTTTCTTTTTATTTATTTGTTATTGTGAATAGGCCTACAAACACACGTGTGTAAGAGATGTATGGATGGACATACATACACTCATTGCATAGAGAAACGTACACACACGTACACGTCACACTAGATAATGCTATTATACACACACAAACACATAATTTCATTCTCTCTCTCTCTTTCCCTCGTTCT
Source organism: Penaeus vannamei (assembly GCF_003789085.1). NCBI lineage: Eukaryota > Metazoa > Arthropoda > Malacostraca > Decapoda > Penaeidae > Penaeus > Penaeus vannamei. The sequence goes on from NW_020871044.1 coordinate 275,458, forward strand.
CTCCCTCTTTCCACTCACATCATACCGAAATACCACGACATTCCTTTCAAAGCAAACCACACAAACCATAGACGACCTCATTCACGAAACCGAAGACAAAGTCAACCCGTCCCACGAAAGGAAACGGACGAGCGATCTATCTCTTGCGAAGACTTCCCTATTTCTTTCTTTCTTTCTTCCGCTGCCTCATCAGTTGGGTCTGCGCCATTGACAAGGGTTCTTCGCGGCTGTTTCCTGTGTGCTTTAGGCTTACTGGGGTCAAAGGGTTGCCTTGCTAATGTAATTTCATGAAGGGAAACGAACGCTAATGTAGGTGGTCTTTCGGTGTCATTGGGTGATACTCTTCCGACTCTGCGGTCGCCTTTTGGGTTCCAATACTTTTTTTTTCCTTTACGGTTTTTGTATATGAATAAATAATTTATTATCGTATCTAGAATAGAAATTGTTCCTCAGTTATTAGATTGATTTTTATTTTAGTTCATAATCAACCGAAAATATTTTATTCATTTTACCTCCTAATCACACAAATTAAATATTAAAAATAAATCTGGAAACTTAACTGTTATGCTCTTACAACACCTTTTCATTTCTTGTTTTTGTCACACATTTATCTTTCATTCTCTCCGTTCATCAACAAAACCACGTAGCATACAGTAAAATATTAATCACCAATCACGCATCATCCATTATATCTACAGAATAATTTATTTTGTTGTTATTGGCAGCGAAAACCCGCCATTTTGCCGGCCTTCCTCCGGGCAGACAATTTCCCGCCAAATTTCAAATTCTGTGAGTCTCTCGTGGTTTAATACCTTTAATTAATACCGTTTCCCAAACTTTCTCCGGTTAAAAGTTCTTTTTCGTTTTAATTGCTCTTATTTGACTGATTGATCCGTAGAGGATTTATAGCTTTTGTTTGTTTACTTTTAAAAGGAAAATGAAAAATATATACGACGGGTTTTGCCAAAATTGTGTGAGGCCAAAATGAATATTCATAGGTATACGCAGAGATGCAAATACACAGAAATATATGCATATGTCTATCTATTCGACAGATATACATTTATCTATCAATCTATCCAGTTTATATGCTGTTAGATATGTATTCATTTATATGCATGTCCGCATAACGAAAATTCATTGGGTTGAGCACACGCACACGCACACGCACACACAACACACACACACACACACACACACACACACACACACACACACACACACACACACACACACACACACACACACACACACACACACACACACACACACACGCACACGCACACACACACACACACACACGCACACGCACACACACACACACACACACACACACACACACACACACACACACACACACACACACACACACACACACACACACACACACACACACACAACATCCGGGACACACGAGGAAGGAAAAAGATACTGTATATTAAGAGCAAATATTTGCCTGAGGGAGAAAGCGGAATTTGGGAATAACAGAGAATAGGATAACAATGAGATGAGCACAAAGGGGAAAGATAAAGAGAGGGGATGAGAGAATAAGAGGAGGGGCGAGGATGGGGGAAGGAGAATAGGAAGCGAATGGGAAGGAGAGAATGAGAGAGAATGGGGGAGGATTGTGGAGAGAAGGGAGGAGAGAGAGAGAGAGAGAGAGAGAGAGAGAGAGAGAGGAAGAGAGAGAGAGAGAGAGAGAGAGAGAGAGAGAGAGAGAGAGAGAGAGAGAGAGAGAGAGAGAGAGAGAGAGAGAGACAGAGAGTGAGAGAGATAGAAAGAAAGAGAGAGAAAGAGAGACAGACAGAGAAGAGAGCGAGAGAGAGAGAGAGAGACAGAAAGAGACAGAAAGGGAGAGAGAAATAGACAGAAAATGAGAGAGAGAAACAGCCAATCAGAGAGACAGAAAAAAAAAGAAAGAAAAAGAGAGAGAAACAGAAATAAAGACACATAAAAAAAAAAAAAAAAAAAAAAAACAGCAACAGAGCCACCAAAACACCAAAAAAATTAACAAGCCAATTACCAAACATGCCAAAACGAACAAACCTGATCATATACCAGCAACCTCTATACAAAAAAGAACACGATAATAATTCGCCAATCCATCATTCTATCGAAATCACAGTCATAAATTACACCCAGTCAGACAACAGCAATGAAATGACTTTTTTTTCCCCAATAAACACGAAGGAAAATAGCCATTGAAGGTGTGTGTTGTAATAGAACATTGATAAACATCATTCAAAGAGGAGAGAGGATTGTAGATCAGTTTATAACATCAGCTCTTGGTCTGAAGGGGTCTGATTGTATGAAATAAGTGGTCTGAAGTGGTCTTAGAATGGTCTCTGGTCTCTGATTGTATGGAATAAGTGGTCTGAAGTGGTCTTAGAATGGTCTCTGGTCTAATTGTATGAAATAAGTGGTCTGAAGTGGTCTGGTTGTATGAAATAAGTGGTCTGAAGTGGTCTTAGAATGGTTCTGGTCTGAATGGAGTAAATGTCTGAAGTGGTCTTAGAATGGTCTCTGGGTAACTGTATGAAATAAGTGGTCTTTAATGGTCTCTGGTCTATTGTATGAATAAGTGGTCTGAAGTGGGTCTTAGAATGGTGTCTGGTCTGATTGTATGAAACAAGTGTCTGAAAGTGGTCTTATAATGGTCTCTGGTCTAATGTATGAAACAAGTGGTCTGAAGTGTCTGGTTGTATGAATAAGTGGTCTGAAGTGGTCTTATAATGGTCTCTGTCTGATTGTATGGAATAAGTGGTCTGAAGTGGTCTTAGAATGGTCTCTGGTCTGATTGTATGGAATAAGTGGTCTGAAGTGGTCTTAGAATGGTCTCTGGTCTGATTGTATGGAATAAGTGGTCTGAAGTGGTCTTAGAATGGTCTCTTCTACACGTATGGAATTGTGGTTTGTTCATGTATTCTAAGTGGTCTGTCTATAACATCAGCTCTTGGTCTGAAATGGTCTGATTGTATGTAATAAGTGGTCTGAATGGTCTAATAACATCATCGCCTTAGTGTGAAGTGGTCTCTGGAATACTGGTCTGAAGTGGTCTTAGTGTGTGGTCCCATCCACACGTATGGAGAGCGTGGGTTGTTGTTGGTGTGTTCTATCCATGTATTCTAATCTATAACACCATCGCCTTGGTCTGGTCTTGAATAGTGGTCTAATCACGTATCTGTATGAAATAGTCTATTCATTTAACTATCCATGTATTTTAAGTGGACTAGTCATAATATCTAATTGTATGAAAAAGTGGTCTATTCAGTGGTCTTAATATGGTCTCATCTACACGTATGGAAAAGAGTGTGGTTTGTTCATGTATTTATCCATGTATTTTAAGTGGTCTCTCTATAACATCATCGCCTTGGTCTGAAGTGGTCTCTGGAATACTGGTCTGAAGTGGTCTTAGTGTGGTCTCATCTACACGTATGGAAGAACGTGGTCTGTTGGTGTGTTTATCCATGTGTACTAAGTGGTTATCTATAACACCATCGCCTTGGTCTGAAGTGGTCTAATTGTATGAAATAAGTGGTCTGTTCATGGTCTTAATATGTCTCTCATCTACACGTATGGAAGAGTGTTCTGTTCATGTATTTATCCATGTATTCTAAGTGGTCTGTCTATAACATCATCGCCTTGGTCTGAAGTGGTCTCTGGAAAAGTGGTCTGAAGGTCTATGGAAAAGTGGTCTGAAGTGGTCTTAGTGTGGTCTCATCTACTCGTATGGAAGAACGTGGTCTGTTGGTGTGTTTATCCATGTATTTTAAGTGGTCTGTCTATAACACCATCGCCTTGGTCTGAAGTGGTCTAATTGTAAGAAATAAGTGGTCTGCTCATGGTCTTAATATGGTCTCATCTACACGTATGGAAGAGTGTGGTTTTGTTCGTGTATTTATCCATGTATTTTTAAGTGGTCTGTCTATAACACCATCGCCTTGGTCTGAAGTGGTCTCGGTCTAATCCATGTATTCTAAGTGGTCTGTCTATAACATCACGCCTTACTTTATCATTAATTCCCTCATCTCTTCCTTTTACCCAGTCCTATTTCGTTTTCCTTCTCTTCCTCGCTTCTCCCTTTCGCTTCTCCCTTTATTGGTTTTAATTTCTCTTCTCTTCTTCTATTTTTCCCTCGATTTTCTCCCGATCTAAATTTTATTTTATTTCTTCCCTTAAACTGAGGCTCTCAGCTCTTTACTCTTTCACTCAGTCTATTCTTTATTTCCCCTTTTTTCTTCCTCTTAAATTGACTCTATTATTTTCTTTATCACCCCCTCTCTCTCTCTCCTGTGTCTGTCCCTGTCGTTGTCTGTCTGTTTTTTCTGTCTCTCTCTCTCTTTCTCGTCTCTCTCTCTCTCTCTCTCTCTCTCTCTCTCTCTCTCTCCTCTCTCTCTCCCTCTCTCTCCTCTCTCTCTCTCCTCCCTCCCTCCCTCTCTCTCTCTCTCGCCCCAATTCCCCTCCCTCTTTTCCCTCTTTTTACCCAAACCCTTTATCCAACCCTTATCCAAAATCCCTGGGTATTCGTAACGATCTCCTTGTCCACCCCCCCCCCCCCCTGGGAGATCCCGGATGTAAAATTCTCATCAATAGTCCTGGTTCATTGTGAGGCGAAAGGGAGGCAATCACTGAGGTAAACAGTGACTTGAGTTTGGTCCGTTTTCTGTTTTTTTTTTTTTTTTTTTTAAGGGGGGCTCTTTTTTTTTATTTTGTTTTGTTTGGTCCGTTTTCTGTTTGTCTTTTTTTTTTTAAGGGGAGGCTGTTTTATTTCTATTTACTTTTTTTTTTCTGGGTTTTCTTGTTTTTTTTTTTTGTTTTTTTCTAAAAGAGGTTGGGGTTAGGGGGTTAGGGTTGGGGTTGGGTAAGGGGGGGGGGTTTAAGGGAAGGAGGGAAGAGGGGCAAGACAATCTCTTGACCTGTTTTTTATTTATTTTTTAAGCTTTATTTTATCTTATTGTAAAAGGGTAAATAACCTCTTGGATATTTATTTGCCTTCGATTTTTGCTTTTTATT
>NW_020871044.1:287970-315470 GCF_003789085.1 Penaeus vannamei
CTCGAGCCGTCTCCTCATAAGCTCGTTAATCACAGATGTCACTCTGCCCACTATGTGGATTCTTTACTCCTCTTCTCTCTCTCCTCTCTCTTTCTTTTCTTTCATTGTCCTTTTACTCTATCACTCTATCTCTCTATTCGTCTAAAATCTACCCCCTCCTCTCTTCTCAGTCTCTCTACTTCTACCTCTATCTCTTTTCCAAAAGTTCCATCGTCTCTTCTCTCATCTCTCTCTCATCCGAGTCTACTCGTCTCTCGTCTTCTGTCTCTCTTCTTTATCTCCTTCTTATTCCTTCTTCCCTCAGCTTTAGATTCCTCTTCTTATCTGTCTCTGTCCCTTCTTTTACTTTCCCTCTCACTCGGCTTTATCCTCTTCTATCTTCTCTATTCAGTCACGTTCTCCTCGTCTTTGTCCTTCTTCCTTCCTTATCTTCTCTATAACTTCTTTCTCTCTTTTCTATTTATCCTTCTTCAGTGATCTTTCCTCTTCTTTCTTGCTTCATATCTTCTCTAATGACCTCGTCTTTATCGCTGTTTTCTTTGATTAATTCTTATCCTTACTCTACTCGTCTTTTATACCCCTTCTTCTTTATCTTGGTCCTGATTTCCCCGCTATTTTTAAAAATGTCTTTTCTTCTTTCAATCGGTCTCTGTCGTCATCCTCTTTTTCTTAATAATCTTCCCTCACTCGCTTCCCTGTTTACCATTATCATCTCCCTTCTTCTTCCTGCCCCCTCCTCCTTCTCCTCCTCACTTTTTCCCCTCTCCCCTCCTATTATAATTTACTACCTGAATATCCGTAATCTTTATATTTCTTATGTTGCATCTTGCAGATCTTATTATTTCTCCTTTTACGAGTTCTTCCTAATCCTCCTCCTCCTAATTCCCTCCTTCTATATCTATACTTCAGTCTCACATCTCCATCTCCATCTAATTTTCTTACCTCATAACCTGCCCTTTCCCCCTTCCTTGCTTTTTCCCTATTCTTCTCCTCTTTCTCCTCTCTCCTCCGTTCTCCCTCACTATCCCCCTCCAGTCACCTCTCCCTCCCTCCCTCCTTGTTCCCCACCATTCTCTTTCTCTCTTCCTCCTTCTCCTCGCTCCTCCTTCCTTTTCTCCTCCTTTTCCCTCTCCCCCTGCACCTCCCTCCTCCTTTCCTTCCTTCTCCTTCTTTCTTCCCCTTCGCCCTCCTTTTTCCTTCCTCCATCCTCCTTCTCTCCCTCTACCCTCTCACACCACCCTCTCCCATGCTCTTCCCCTCCTTTTCCACTCCTTCTTTCCTCTCTTTCTTCATCCTTCATCTTCCTTTCTCCTACCTATCGCCCATCCTTTTCTCTCCCTTTCCCTTCCTCCCACCTCCTCTTCCGCGCTGCCCTTCCCCTCCCTCCCTCCCTTTCTTCCGATCCTTCCTCCTTACCTTTCTCCCCATGCCTATCGCCCTCCCTTTTCTCCCTTCCTTCTCTCCCTCCTTGCCGCCTCCCCCCTCCCTCCTCCCACGCGGATCAACATGACGCAGATTCAAGCCCGAAAGGACGCCCCTTTATGTACAGAAAGAGGGAGAAGAGGAGAAGAGGAGGAAGAGGGAGGAAGAGAGAGAAGAGGAGAAGGGAGAAAAGGAAGGAAGGGAAAGAGGGAGAGGGAGGGAAAGAAAGGGGAGAAGAGGAAGAGGGGGAGGACGTGGAGGGAGGAAGAGAGAGAGAGGAGAAGGGAGAAAAGGAAAAGGGAGAGGGAGAGAAAAGAGGGAGAGGGGAGGAAGAGGAAGGAGAGGAGAGGAAAAGAGGAGGAGGAAGAGGGAGGACGTGGAGAGGAGAGAAGGGGAAAGGGAGAAGAGCAGGAGGAAGAGAACGGTGAATGGAGAAGGAGAGGGAGAAGAAGGAGAGGAAGTGGAGAGAGAGAAGAGGGAGAGGGAGGAGAGAAGAGGGAGAGGGAAGAAGAGGATGAGGATGAGGACGGAGAGATGGAAAGAGAGGGAGAGGGAGAGGGGAGAAAGAGGAGGAGGAAGAGGGAGAAGAGGAGAGGAAGAGGGGAGAGGGGAGAGGGAGAAGAGGAAGAAGGGAGAGGGGGAGAGAGAGAAGAGAGAGGAGAGAGATAGAAAGAGGGAAGGAGAAGAGGAGAGGGAGGGGAAGAGGGAAGGGAGGAAGAGATAGAAGAGGGAGAGGGGAGAAGAGGAGGAGGAAGAGGACGGAAGAGAGAGAGGGAGAGGGAGGAAGAGGGAAGAGGAGGAGGAAAGAAAAGATGGTAGTCGATAAGATATGAGAGATAGGAAAAAAAAGGAAAAAAAAAAGGAAATTGCAGGGAGAAAGAAAAGGTGGGAAGAAGAGGGGAAGAGGAATAGAGAGGGAGAAAGGGAGGAGAGGAACAAGAGTAGAGAGAAGAAAAAAGAGGAAAGGAAATTGAGGAAGAAGAGAGAAGTGGAAGATTGAGGAGGAGGAAGGAAGAGGGATAAGGAGGGAAGAAAAGGGAGGAAAAGAAAAAAATGAAGAGAGAGAGAGACAAAGATAGATAGATAGAGGGAGAGAGAGAGAGAGAAAGATTAGGGAGAGATAGATAGATAGAGATAGAGAGAGAGAGAGAGAGACAAAGATAGACAGATAGATAGAGAGAGAAAGATAGATAGAGATTAGATAGATTAGATAGAGAGATGAGAGAGAGAGAGAGAGAGAGAGAGAGAGAGGAGAGAGAGAGAGAGAGAGAGAGAGAGAGGAGAGAGAGAGAGAGAGAGAAGAGAGAGAGAAAGATAGAAAAGATATAGAGATTGATAATAGATAGAGAGAGAGAGAGGAGAGAGAAAGATAGATAGATAGGAGGAGAGATGAAAGAAGATAGATAGAATTAGATTAGAGAGATAGATAATAGATAATGGAGAAGGAGAGGAGAGAGAGAGAGAAGGAGAGAGACAGGACAGACGGAGACACGACAGACAGACAGAGAGACAGAACAGACAGACAGACAAAAGACAGAGACAGAGAGAAAGACAAAACATAACCCCAAACTCTTACACAACCCTCTACGCCGAAACTCCTCCTTTTCTTTTTTGTTTCCTCTTTGGCTCCATTTTTCGTTCACTCGTTAGCGGGGGGGGAGGAGGAGGAAGGGGGGGAAGAGGAAGGGGGAAGGAAGGGGGAAGAGAAGGGAGGGGAAGAGAGAGAAGGAGGGAAGAGAGGGGGAGGAGGGGGGGAACGGCGGAAGAGAGAGGGGGAAGAGAGGGGAGGGGAAGAGGAAGGCGGGAGGATGCGAGGAAGGGGGAAGAGAGAGGGGGAAGAGAGAAGAGAGGGAAGAGAACGGAAGAGAGATGAGAGAGAGGGGGGAAGAGAGGAGGGGAAGAGGGAAGGGGGGGACGGGGGGGGGGTGTTCTCCTCTCCTCATCCACCGCAGCCCAGATCCACGAAGCTAATGTCAGAGTTCACCCAGCTGCCGACACGACCCCGAACCTCCCTTTCCTCAGACACGGACAGACACGCGCGGAAGTGTAACATACACGTTTAAGGAGCAGTACATTACATATAGATAGAAGTACACACATTTAGGTACATGTACACAACGTACAGGCAGATACGTACATATAGATGGGCGTTAGACCGATGTATACACGGTTAGACAGGCGTTAGAGCGATGTACACACGTTTAAGCAGATACGTACACATAAGGTGGGCGTTTAGAGCGATGTACACACGTTTAAAGCAGATACGTACATATAGATGGACGTTAGACCGATGTACAATCACGTTTAAGGCAGATAACGTACATATAGATGGGCGTTTAGAGCGATGTACACACGGTTGAGCAGATACGTACATATAGATGGGCGTTAAGACCGATGTACACACGTTTAAACAGAACGTACATATAGATGGGCGTTAGACCGATGTACACACGTTTAAGCAGATACGTACATATAGATGGGCGTTAGACCGATGTACACACGTTTAAGCAGATACGTACATATAGGTGGGCGTTAGACCGATGTACACACGTTTGAGCAGATACATACATAGACCGATGTACACACGCTTAGACAGGCGTTAGAGCGGTGTATACATGACTGAATGCAGATACATACATATAGATAGAAAGTTAGAGCGATGTATATACGTTTAAGCAGCATACGTACAATATAGAGAGAAGCTAGAGCGATGTGTACACGGTTGAACACAGATACATATATATAGAAAGGCGTTAGGGCGATGTACACACGTTTAAACAGGCGTTAGAGAGCGATGTATACATGATTGAATGCAGATACATACATATAGATAGAAATTAGAGCGATGTACACACGTTTAAGCAGATACATACATATAGATAGAAGCTAGAGGGATGTGTATACGGTTGAACACAGATACATATATATAGAAAGGCGTCAGACCGATGTATACACGTTTAAACAGATACATACATATAGATAGGCGGTAGAGCGATGTATACACGTTTAAAATACATACATATAAACAGAAGTTAGAGCACATCCCACGTACACGTAAACACACACACACACACACACAGCACACACAACCACAACACAACACACAACACACACACAACACACACACACACACACACACACACATACACACACAACGAGTCAATACTAAGTAAATAAAAAAAACTAAATTTACAACATACACACTCACGCTATATACATCTGTCCATAAACAAAGAATTATACGTACAGACATATGAACACATATACATGATAACATACAAATAATGAAACCATACAGCACACACAGACACATGACTTACATAATACACACATCCACGCACCATTCACAAGAAAGAAAGAAAGATAGATAGATAGACTAGATGGATATATATATATTATATATTATATATAATATAATATATATATATATAGAGAGAGAGGAGAGAGAAGAGAGAGAGAAGAGGAGAGAGAGAGAAAGAGAGAGAGAAAGAGAGAGAGAGAGAGAGAGAGAGAGACAGACAGAGACAGAGAGAGACAGAGAGAAGAGAAGAAAAGAGAAAGAAAAGAAAGAAAAAAATAGAGAAGAGAAACAGACAGAAAGACAAACACACACACACAAACAAACACTCATAAACACAGACGAAAGAGAGGGAGAGATAAAGACGAAGCGAAAGATAAAGTCAAATCGGAAAATCCACACCTGGCAACCCCCTGTTCATCGGAGCGATAAAGATTTCGGTCGCAAAGGAAATAAAGGAGATAAAGATTATAATTTTTAACTAGCGGTTATCCTGTTGTGCTTTGTTAAGGTGCGTCGTTGGGTGGTTTTCTGAGCGTGCGCTATCCAGAATGTTTGTTTGTTTGTTTGTACGTGTTTTTTGTTTGTTTGTGTGTTTGTGTGTGTGTGTGTTTGTTTGTTTGTTTGTGTGTGTGTGTGTGTTGTGTGTTTGTGTTGTTTGTTTGTGTGTGTGTGTGTTGTTTGTTTGTTTGTGTTGTGTTTGTTTGTTTGTGTTTGTTTTGTTTGTGCTTTTTTATTTTTGTGATTTTTGTTTGTGTGTTTGTGTATGTTTGTATGTTTGTTTGTGTGTGTATTTTGTGTTTGTGTGTATTGTGTATGTATATGTTGTGTTTTTGTTAGTTTGTTTGTATATTTGTGTGCGCGCGCGTGTGTGTTTGAGTGTGTGCTTGAGTGCGTTATTATGTGTATGCGTGTATGAGTTTTACAAACAAGAAAGACAACTTAGCAATACCTCCCTGTTGCGTATGTGTGTACGTATGTGTATATCTATTTGTATGTGCCTATGTATGTATATGTGTACGTCTGTGTGTATATCTGTCTGTATATGCATATGTGTGCGTTTGTGTGTGCGTATGTGTATGTATAGTATGTATATGTGTGTGCAGTTTGTGCCTGTATATGTATATATGTGCGTTTTGTGTGTGTGTGTATGTATGTATGTGCATGTGTGTCGTTGTTGTGTGTATGGTATGTATGTGCATATCTCTCCGTTTGTGTCTGTATCATATACATGTATATGTATGTATGTGCGTTTTAGTGTGTGTACATGTGTGCATGTTTGAATAGGTTATGTCTACATCAATCAACAAATGAACAATTCTATGAAAAGTTTACCAAAAGCACGAAAAAGACACAAAAAACACCAAACGCAAAACATTTTGAAAAAATATATTCAAAAAGGAAAACAAAAGCGAAACGCAAAACACAGTGACGTCACATCTCAGTACAATGACGCCACATCTCAGTACAATGACGTCACACCCCAACGACGTCATAAAAGCTTTTCTAATTCAACGAGTCGGTGTCAACTAAAGCTTAGCAAGTCCGCGATAAAACATCACACGTATCACCCGCTTGTTGTAGAGATTAAAAAAAAAAGACATTGGCTTATATATCATTTCTCCGTCTTTTTTTTTTCTTTATCACCCTCCAGCTGAGGTGGGGATGACGTAACAGTTCACACCGATGACGTCATTGCTGATAAAACGCGGCTGTGAAATCCCGGATGATGGGGGTAGGGGGAGGGGTGGGAAAGGGAGGCAAGGAAAGAGGTGGGAAAGAGAGAGGAACAGAGAGAGTGAGAATAAGAGAGAAGGAGGTAGAGAGAGAGACGGAGAAGAAGATAGAGAGAAGGAGAAAGAGGGAATGAGGGAATAAGAGAGAGAGAGACTAAAAGGGATAGGGACAGAGAGATACGGAGAGCGAGATAGAGAGAAAGAGAAGAGGGGAGTGAGATAAAGAGAGAGAGAGAGATTTAGAGAGAGTTGGAGGTAGAGAGACATGAGGAAGAGGATAGAGAGAGAATGGGGAACAGACCAGAGAGAGAAAATAAGAAGAGATGGGGAAGGAAGGAAGAGAGGGGGTAGAGAGAGGGAGAATAAGGAGGAGGAGAGAAAGATAGGAGATAGAGAGAGGCGGAGGAGAGGACAGAGAGAAATAAAAGGAGCAATGACGGAATCAAGAAAAGAGAGAGGAAAGGAAGGGAAAGGGAAGGAAGAGGGAGGTAAGGAAGAAGAGAAAAAGAAAGAGGGACGAAAAGGGAGAGAGAGGGGGGAGGAGACGGGAAGAAGAGAGATAGAGAGGGAGGGGGTGAAGTAAAGAGATAGAGATAGAAGAGAGAGAGGAGGAGAGAGAGGATGAGGAAGAAATCGAAGGAGAGAGAGAGAGGGAGGAATAAAGGGATAAAGTGATAAAGTGACAAACAAAATGAGAGAGAGAGCGAGACAGAGAGAGAGAGAGAGAGAGAGAGAGAGAGAGAGAGAGAGAGAGAGAGAGAGAGAGAGAGAGAGAGAGAGAGAGAGAGAGAGAGAGAGAGAGAGAGAGAGAGAGAGAGATGAATGAGAGAGAGATACAGAAAGAGAGAGAGAGAGAGAGATAATGCGTGAGTGCAAGAGAGACAGAGAGAGAGAGAGAGACAAACAGACAGACAAAGACAGAGACAGAGAGAGAGAGAGAGAGACAAACAGACAGACAAAGACACCAACACACGCATCAAAAACGTACATTCTAACATTCTTTAACGTTAAGTAAGAGTAAAAAAAGTAACTTAAATCCATAAACTTAAAGTGATGTTACTCTATGTGTGTTAGTGTGTGTGTGTGGTGTGGGTGTGTGTGTGTGTGTGTGTGTGTGATGTGTTGTTTGTGTGCGTATGAGAGATATAGATCTAGATTGTGTTTGGGGGTATGTGTGTGCGTGTGTATATGTATATGTGTGTCGGGTGTGAGTATTTGTTTGTGTGTGATTGCGTGTGTGTGTTGTGTGTGTGTTGTGTGTGTGTGTGTGTGTGTGTGTGTGTGTGTGTGTGTGTGTGTGTGTGTGTGTGTGTGTGTGTGTGTGTGTGTGTGTGTGTGTGTGTGTGTGTCTGTGTGTGTGAGTGTGTGTGTGTTGTGTTTTATGTAGTGTGGTGTGTGGTGCGTGTGTGTGTATGTGTGTATGTGCGTATGTGTGTGTAATTCTGACAATCAACATACCTAAATTTACAAACACACATACCTATCTATCACACATATTCAATAAATCTAATAAATCACTGAAAGCAAAAGAAATAATACATCTGCATTTTCAGCTTCATTTTAGATAAATATCAAATGTATTATCTCAAGCCTTCCTGAATCTTTATGTCTGTGTATATTGTCTATTTCAAATATTTTTTTTTTTTTCCGCATTGTGAAAAGTCCGAATTTTGCGACAAAAAAATACAGTATGAAATTTGACAATATTCAAGTTTCTCTTTATTTTGAAATGTGATACTTTGTCATGACCTTTTTTCTCTCTCTCTCTCTCTCTTCTCTCTCTTCTCTCTCTCTCTCTCTCTCTCTCTCTCTCTCTCTCTCTCTCTCTCTCTCATTCTCTCTATTTTTCTCTTTCTTTTTTTTTTCTCTCTCTCTATCTATCTCTTCTCGTTTCATTCTTCTAACGCTACACAGTTATCAATCTTAATCTCACACCTGCACGCCCACCCTCCACTCCGTCCGCCCCCTCACCTGCCCCTGCCGCCAACCCACGACCTTTCGCTACCGCCCACGCTATAAATTTCTCTCCCGCCGCCCTATACTACCCATAACCTTTTCTCTCGCTCCCCCCCATCCCTCCCGCCCACTCCTCCTTCCCCTCCCTCCCCCCCGCCCGCTTTCTACCGCCCACACGACCGAGCCAGCATAGACGCCCGCGCCACCCACACCACCTTCTGTGAGGAGAGGGGAGGGGCGGGAGGGGGGAAGGGAGAGAGGGAGGAGTAGGAGGGGAGAAGAGGGAGGAGGAAGGGAAGGAGGAGAAGGGGAAGAGGAAGGGAGTGCGAGGAAGGAGGGAGAGAGAGGGAAGATTTGGGGAGGAGGAGGGGAAAGAGAGAGAGAACGAGGGGGAAGGCGGAGGGGAGGGAGAGAGGAGAGGGAAGAGAGAAGATTTGGGGAGGTGAGGAGAAAGAGAGAGAGAGAGAGAGAGAGAGAGAGAGAGAGAGAGAGAGAGAGAGAGAGAGAGAGAGAGAGAGAGAGAGAGAGAGAGAGAGAGAGAGAGAGAGAGAGAGACAGACAGAGACAGACAGAGACAGAGACAGAGACAGACAGACAGACAGAGAGAAAGAGAGACAGACAGAAGACAGAGAAGAGAAGAGAAAGAGAGAGAGAAGGAGGAGGAGGGAGTGCGTCGAGGGGAGTAAAGCAAAGCAAATAGCCCTCGGTCTGCAACCACACGGCGCATGCCCGTCCCTCAGCCATCACCTAGCAACCCCTGTAGCGGACGGGAGGGAGCAGCACTTTCCCCTTTCCCCTCACGCGCCGTAGCTCCCTCGCCACTCACACGCAAACCTCCTCCTCGCTCGCACGCACGCACTCGCTCTCGCTCCCGACCATGGTGCGTTCTCAGGCCCCCTCGCTGTCTAGTCAAGGAGCGCTGAGTGTGTAGTAGAATTCTTTTTTTTTTCAAATATCTATTTTTATTCTATAGTGAACTGAGGTATAGTGAGTGAAGACGGTGTGTCGGGATCTCTTAGCCGAAGTGGTAGTATAGTGTCTTTGTGTTTTACTATCGAGACGCTTAAGTGCTTAAGAGAATGGTGATACCGGTTGCATATAGTGAAGATTTGAGAAGATATGCGTCGGTGTCCGAGTGAACTGAAGACAGCTTGTTCTAGTGTAGAGTTCAGGGTAAGCATGGTATAGTACGCACGCATGTATACACAAATACTCACACACAAGCACACACACGCTCACACACGCATACCTACACATGGATATACACGCACTCAAACACACTTACACATGGAAATACACACATTCAAACACACGCACGCATACACACTTAAACATGGAAATACACGCACTCAAACACACAGAAATACACACGCACGCATACATACTTAAACATGGAAATACACGTACTCAAACACGCACATATGCATACTTACACATGTAAATACACATCCACACACACATACTTATACACGGGAATGTTATACCAAAATATCTAATACATAGGATATCCACGTACTTTGTTATTAACACATCCATAAACATATAAATATATTTGTTGTTGTATGATACATTCATAAATCAACAATACATGCACTTATTCAGAAGCGCTACTCATAAAATGTTTGTTTACATGTAATGAATGAATCGATCCTAAAACAACAGTGTTTATCCCTCTGTTTCTCTTTAATATATTAAAATAATACGGTCCTGTATCTACAATACACATACCTATACACAATCAATACTGTATAAAGTGACAAACAACAACAACTCGACACATACCAAAACACGAATGTTGCACCATACCCAAGATCGAATCCCTGTACAATAACACCAAAATGTGACATGACATCCTCCTCCTTTAGCCTCTGAGACCCAAACATTATAACACTGAAGTAGGAGCCTTGTTTCGTCCACACAAAAAAAGGGACGAATTTTACGCCATGTTGTGCCTTTAATCTCTCTGGAACACTTACCTACGTGGTCCCTGGTGAGTCCTCCCTTCTCATTCATTCTCGCGTTGCTTCACCCTCCTCCTCTTTCATTCTTCTTTGTCTTCTGCTTATCGTCTTTATCTGTGTGTTTGGTATTTTTGTTGACTTCTTATCGGCGTTGTGTTGTATTTTTTGTGTGTGTTGCGTGTTGTGTTTGTTTGCGAATGTGTTTTGTGTATGTGTATATAATGTGTGTGTTGTGTGTGTGTGTGTGTTGCGTGTGTGCTGTGTGTACGTATGTGTATGTGCGTATGTGTATTTTATTTGATTCTGTCTGCAGTTCTGTGTCTCTTTTTATCCGGCTTTGACTTTGAAAATCCATTTTTCTTTATCTTTTTTTCCTTCTCCACCTCTATCTCTCTCTCTCTCTCTCTCTCTTCTCTTCCTTCTTCCGTTTTCCATGTGGCGTTCCCTCTCTTTACTTCCCCCTCCCCACCCCTCCTTCTCCTCCCCCCTTCCCCCCTTGGTTGAAACGCATTTAATCCTATTAGTTATTAGTGTCGTCTTTCGTTCCTTCTTCCTCCTCCTTCCTTCCCCTTACTCTCCTTTTTCCTTCTTTCCTCTTCTTTCTTTTTCTCTTCCTCCATTTTCCTTCTCCTCTTTTTTCCTCCTCCTCCTATTCCTCTTTTCTACCTCCTCCTCTTCCTCACCACCCTCTCCCTCCTCCTCCTTTTTTCCTCACCACCTCCCCCTCCTCCTCCTTTCCTCCTCCTCTCCTTTTCCTCCACTTTTCCTCTTCCCCTTTCGTCGTTGCGATGATTGATGACCCTGTTGTGGCCAAGGGAGCGAGCGCCGAAAAAATATCAAATATGTCATGTTATCGTTTTTTTAAGACAGACTTTGTGTAATGTTTTGTTCTTCGTATTATCATATATATATATATATATATATATATATATATATATATATATATATATATATATATAGATAGATAGATATAGATAGATAGATAGATAGATATATAGATAGATACATATTATATATAATGTTATATGTGTGTCGGGTGTGTGCGTGTGTGTGTGCGTGTGTGTGTGTGTGTGTGTGTGTACATATACACGAGTAAATGTTTTATGTGTGTCTCATCCATAAATCTACATTGACATTTCTGCTCACATTCGCATTCATATTCATTTTCATATGTGAATTCCCCTATAAAAAAAGATAGAAGGATTAATAGAAACAGATTTAGATGAATAGATAGACAGATAAAGGAAGAATATGGACGTAGAGTGATAGACAGATTGGCAGTTAGAAGGAGCTTTAAAGTCAGTTTGATTGACAGATGACCATTAAGGGAAGTTATCCTTGTTTACACGATTCTCGAAATATTCTTATCTTTTCTCTCATTTACCTCTTTGGGTTCCTATTCTTGTTAGAATTTACCTCTTCTTTTCGTTCTTTTTTTATCTCTCTTCTTCTCTTTCTTGTGTCTTTCCTATTTTTTCTAACTTGTGTTTTTTCCTCTTTCTTGTTTCTTTTCTCTTATTCTTTATTTTTATCAGAACTTAACTCTTTCTTTCTTTTTTTTCTCTTCCGTGTTTTGTCTTTTTTTTCTCTTATTCCCTATTCTCATCAGAATTCACTCTCTTTCTTTTTTATATTATCCATTTCACTTTCTTGCCTTTTCCCGTTCCATTATTCCCTTCTCTTCATAAACCAGTTTTTTCCTTACATTTCCTTCTCTTTCTTCCTTATTCATTGCTTGTTTTCCTGTCTCTGTTTTTCTGTTGTCTGTTAGTCTCTCTCTCTCTCTCTCTCTCTCTCTCTATCCGTTCCTTTCATTCTCTGTTTTATCCACCGGTTATACATTTTTCATCTCCCTCTTCCCTGTTCTCTATCTTTTTTCCCGGTTCCTCCCTTTCCTCCGCTTCATCAACTTTTTATCTTTTTTCTATCTTTCATCAGATTTCCCTTATCCCCTCATCGTCAACGAAATTAATTTTCTCTTTCTTTATGCACCCTTTCCTCATTTCAAATTAACCCTCCCTTCTCTCCTCTCCCCTTTTCCCTCCAGATTATCTTCCCTTTCCCTCTTCCTAGCCTCCTATCCCTCCACTCTTCCATTTTCCTCTCCAAGTCACTTTTCCCTTCTCTCCCTCCATCTAGTCTATCCCACCCTCCCCCTCCCTTCCCTCCTATTCATCCCACCCTCCATGTCATTTATTCCAACACCCCTCCCATTCTCCACCTTCTCTTTCTTCTCTTCTCTCTGTTTCTCTCTCTCTCTCTCTCTCTATCTCTGTATCTCTCACTCCCTCTCCCACTTCCTCTTCCCTCTCTTCTTCTCTGTCTCTCTTCTGTCTCTCTCTCTCTCTCTCTCTCTCACTCTCTCTCTCTCTCTCTCTCTCTCTCCTCTCCCTCTCCCCTCCCTCACCCTCTCCCTCTCCCTCTCCCTCTCCCTCTCTCGTCCACTCACGCCCTTGCTCACGCCCTTCCTCTCTCCGCAGGCGTGAGAAGATGCCGGAACAGAGTAACGACTACCGCGTGGTGGTGTTCGGGGCTGGAGGCGTCGGCAAGTCCTCCTTGGTCCTGCGCTTCGTCAAGGGCACCTTCCGGGAGTCCTACATACCCACCATCGAAGACACGTATCGCCAGGTGAGTCCGAGCGTGCTGTGTGTGTACGCTGGCGGTGTTTTTGTTTACGTTCGTGTAAGGCGTCGTTCGCGTGCGTGTGGATTCGTGCGGATTCACATGCGCTTGTGTTTGGATGTTTTGTAATATTGTGACATTATTATATTGGGATTTATTGTTTTATGTCACATCTTTTAGAATGTAATTACAGTTCATGTTCTAGTAGTTAAATCTTTGGAATGTGTATACTTTTCATATAAAATAGGTCATAGCTTTGGAATATATTTACTAAACATTCATTTTCATTTTCTATTAGTCACGTGACATCTTTTGGAGTATAAAAAACATTCATTATCGGTTAATCACATCTTTAGAATATATTTACTATTCATATTCCTGTTGACAATATATTTATTTATATATTTTCAATTGTGTTTCTGTTTGTCTGTTTCCCGCTTTTTTTGTTTGTTTGTTTGTTTCCTTTGTCTTGGTTCTCTCAAGATAACGACTTTTTTTAGTATGATTTTACGTCCTAAAACCGTTATCATCACACTTCATAAAGCATTTTTACGGCGGTTTTATCTCAGCTTGTAAACTCGCTTGCCAAATAATATCTTTCTTTCGTCATTTTGTTAAGAAATAATGTAGTTTTATTGATTTATAGAACCACGTGACTTAGTGAACGGACATCGAAAAATTATGTTTCTGAATCTTAACGAACTAACGTTTCTGTTGATAATTACGTTTTTTTTCGTTTTTTTTTTATAAGATTAGATAATAAAACGTATTTTATTATCTTGAAAAGGAGGACAGGAAGTGGCGGACGTGCCAGAAGGTTAAATGCGCTCTTGTTGTTGTTATTTTTTTTTAATGATAATCTCATCTCTTGACGCTGCTATCACTTATTTTTATTGTATATTTTGCTGAATTAGTAAGAACGATTGTTATGACTTTGACCCAAATAATTTCTAGTGTTTTTTATCTATTTCTCTGGTTTTACTGTACGTTCGTAATCCAACTTTCCTGTCACACATTTGCCGTCCGAAGTTATATGAAATTTGTCATTCGTAAAGTTAAAAAAGACATACTTTCCTGTGGCGTTCACATTTGTCGTTCGAAATTATATGAAATTTGACATTCGTAAAGGAAAATACAAAACAAAACATGCTTCTGTTATATTCTGGCTCTGTTACGTTCACATTTTGTACGATATTATATGAAATTTGTCATTCGTAAAAGAAAAAAAAAGCCTCTGTTACGTTCACATTTTGCCGTCCGAAAGTATATGAAATTTGTCATTCGTAAAAGAAAAAAAAAACATGCCTCTGTTACGTTCACATTTTGTCGTCCGAAAGTATATGAAATTTGTCATTCGTTAAAAAAAGAAAAGAAAAAAAAATATTTTTTTCCTGTCACGTTTACATTTATCATCCAAAATTATATAAAATTTATCATTCGTAAAGAAAAAACACAATATTTTTTTTACATGTCACGTGCGCATTTATCGACCGAAATGTTATGAAATGTATCATTCGAAAAAGAAAAAAAAAGTTAGCAGCTGAGGTCACCCTTATGTATTAAGACGAAACAGAGGATCATCTTTAGTTTGGAAACCTTAAAACTACTCACTGGAAACCCTTCCTTGCTGCTTAGAATGGTTTTGTTTTATTTATTTGTATTTTTTATTTATTTGTTTATTTTATTATCCCCTTTTCTTCATTTTTTTGTTAATTACGTTTTCTTTTTATAAATTATTTCCCATTTCCTTTTTTATTATTTATATTTCCTTTTCTATTATTCCCATTATATTTTTTCCATTATTTCCATTTCCTTTTCTTATTATTACTCTCATTTCCTTTTTATTTTTTCATTATTTCTATTTCCTTCTTTTATTATTTTCTTTTCCTTTTCCATTATTTCCATTTCCTGTTTTATTATTCTCCTTTCCTTTTTTTATTATTCCCATTTCCTTTTCCATTTTTATTCTCATTTCCTTTTTCATTTTTATTCCCATTTCCTGTTTTTCTTACACTTTCCTCTTATCCTCCTTATCATCGTAGCCTCGTATGTCTCCGAGCTGAGGGAGACAAGGGAGAAAGTACAAGAAAAAGTATTCTTTCTCTCCCTCTCTCCCTTACCCTTATTTTGACCCTAATTCTAACCTTGTTTGCCCCCGCCTGGGTGAAGAATGGTGTTCAGGAAAGATATGCACCTGTACCATCTCTCTCTTTCTGTCTCTTTCTCTTTGTCTCCTTCCTTTAATGTCTCTTTCTTTCTTTGTCTCTATCTCTCTCTGTCTGTCTGTCTCTCTGTCTGTCTCTGTCTCTGTCTCTCTGTCTCTGTCTCTGTCTCTGTCTCTGTCTCTCTCTCTCTCTCTCTCTCTCTCTCTCTCTCTCTTCTCTCTCTCTCTCTCTCTCTCTCTCTCTCTCTCTCTCTCTCTCTCTCTCTTCTCTCTTTCCTTCCTTTATCTCTCTTTCTCTCTTTATTTCAACATTCTCTCTCTCTCTATCTCTCTCTCTCTCTCTCTCTCTCCTCTCTCGCTCTCTCTCTCTCTCTCTCTCTCTCTCTCTCTCTCTCTCTCTCTCTTCTCTCTCTCTCTTCTCTTCTCTCTCTCTCTCTCTCTTTCTCTCTCTCTTTCCTTTCGTTCTCCCACTCTCTCTTTCTCTCTCTCTCTCTCCCTCCTCTCCCTCTCCCTCTCCCTCTCCCTCTCCCTCTCCCTCTCCCTCTCCCCTCTCCCTCCCTCCCTTCTCCCCTTAACCTAACCCTAATCTCGTCTGACCATGACCCAGACCAAGTATAAATGATATGCAGGGAGGGGAACCTACCCTCTGCATCCCTCCCTCCCTCCCTCTCCTCTCTCTATCCCTCTCTCTCCCCTCCCCTCCCTTCCTCTCTCTACCTTCCTCCCCTCCCTCCCTTCCTCTCCTCCTTCCCACCCTCCTCCGCTCTCTCCCACCCTTCTACCTCTCACCCTCCCTCTCCTTCATCCCTCTCACCCTCCTCTCCCCTCTCTTCCTCCCTCCTTCCCACCCCTTCTCCCTCCCTCTCTCTCCCTCCATCCCTCCCCTTCCTTCTATCCTCATTCCTTCCTCCCTCCCTTCCTCCTTCCCTTCTCTCCCTCCCTCCCCTCTCCCCTCTCTTCCTCCCTCTCCTCCCTTTCCATCCCTGTCCCTCCCTCCCCCTTCCTTCCTTCCTCTCCCCTCTCCTTCCCAGCCCTTCTCCTCCTTCCTCTCCCCTCTCCTTCCCACCCCTTCTCCCTCCCTCTCTCTCACCTTTCTTCTCTCCCTCATTCCCTCCCTCCCTCTCCCAATCCCTCCCTCCCTCCCTCCTTCTACCTCCCTCCCTCTCCCTCTCTCCCTCCATCCTTCTACTCTCTCTCCCTTCCTCCCTCTCTCCATCCTTCTACTCTCTATCCCTCCATCCTTCTACTCTCTCTCCCTCTCCCTCCCCCACCATCCTTCTACTCCCTCCTTCTACCTCCCTCCCTCTCCCTCTCTCCCTCCATCCTTCTACTCTCCCCCCTCTCCTCCCTTCTCCCTCCCTCCCTTATCGACCGTCCTTGGGTCTTCGTCTGGCTTCGCTCCTCCTCTTGCGATCTCACTCAGCGCTTTATCTTCTTTCTCCTTCTCCTTATTCTCTCTTTCCTCCTCTTCCCCCTTTCTTTAAATTCATTTATTTTGTTCAAATCTAAATCTTTTTGTTTATCTTTCCCTTTCTTCAATTCTTTTCTCGTTCGCTTTATCTTTCCTTCTCCCTATTCTCTCTCTCCTCCTCTTCCCCCTTTCTTTAAATTCCTTTATTTTTTCAAATCTAAATCTTTCTCCTTCTGTTTATCTTTCCCTTTTTTTCAATTCTTTCTCGTTCGCTTTATCTTTCTCCTTCTACTTATTTTCTCTTTCCTCCTCTTCCCCTTTCTTTAAATTCATAATTTTTTTTCAAATCTAAATCTTTCTCCTTCTTTTATTTTTTTTTCAATTCTTTCTCCTTCTCTTTATCTTTCTCCTTCTCCTTATTTTCTCTTTCCTCCTCTTCCCCCTTTCTTTAAATTCATAATTTTTTTTTCAAATCTAAATCTTTCTCCTTCTGTTTATCTTTCCCTTTTTCAATTCTTTCTCCTTCTCTTTATCTTTCTCTTTCTCCTTATCTTCTCTTTCCTCCTCTTCCCCCTTTCTTTAAATTCCTTTATTTTTTTCAAATCTAAATATCTCTCCTGTTTATCTTTCCCTTTTTTCAATTCTTTCTCCTTGTCTTTATCTTTTCTCTTCTATCCCTTTCTTTAAATTCCTTTATTTTTTCAAATCCAAATCTTTCTCCTTCTGTTCTTTCCTTTTTTCAATCTTTTCTCCTTCTCTTTATCTTTCTTTTTTTTTCAATTAGTTCTCCTTCTCTTTTCTTTTCCTCCTTATTTTCTCTTTCCTCCTCTTCCCCCTTTCTTTAAATTCCTTTATTTTTTCAAATCCAAATCTTTCTCCTTCTGTTTATCTTTCCATTTTTTTCAATTCTTTCTCCTCTTTATTTTTCTTTTTTTTTTCAATTCTTTCTCCTTCTTTTCTCCTTATTTTCTCTTTCCTCCTCTTCCCCTTTCTTTAAATTCCTTTATTTTTCAATCATTTCTCCTTTCTTTCTCTTTCTCCTTATCTTCTCTATTTATCTATTCAGGGAACCCGCAGCTCCGTGCTTGTGGGAGGAGGGTGAAGGAGGGAAGAGCAGGGAGGGATGGCTTTAAAGTAGGAGGAGGGAGGAGGAGGAGGGAGAAGGAGGGGGGAGGGGGAGGGGGAAAGGAGGGGAGGAGGAGGGGGGTGGAGTGGGGGAGGGGAGGAGGAGGAGGGGGTGGAGGGAGGAGGAGGGGGTGGAGGGGAGGAGGAGGGAGAAGGGGGGGTGGAGGGGAGGAGGAGGGGGAAGGGGGTGGAGGGGAGGAGGAGGAGGAGGGGTGAAGGGGAGGAAGAGGAGGAGGAGGAGGAAAAAGAGGGGTGAAGGGGAGGAAGAGGAGGAGGAGAAGGAGGAAAAGAGGGGAAGGGAGGATGAGGAAGAAGAGGAGGGAGTGGAGGAAAGGGAGAAGGAGGTGGAGGAAGAGGGGGAGAAGGGGAGGAGGAAGAGGAGGGGAGGAAAGGTAAAGGAAAGGGAGGAGGGGGAGAAGGAGGAAGGGAAGAATTAAGGAAGTACGGGGAGGAGGAATAGGAGAAGGAGGAGGACGGGGAGAAGGAGGATGAGGGAGGAAGAGTAGGAAAAGGGGAAGAGGGGGAGAAGGGGAAGGAGGAGGATGGAAGGGGATATCGTTGTGATGAAAATTGTTGGTGATGGGTGCAGTCGTGTCTG
Organism: Penaeus vannamei; assembly: GCF_003789085.1. Classification (NCBI taxonomy): domain Eukaryota; kingdom Metazoa; phylum Arthropoda; class Malacostraca; order Decapoda; family Penaeidae; genus Penaeus; species Penaeus vannamei. Next base: position 306,264 of record NW_020871044.1, read on the forward strand.
GTTTAGTATTATATAGCATGTTATTATACTTAGTAATATGAATATACATATCCCCTGTGATCAATGCTGCTAATTTTTAAAGAGTCGGATTTTAAAAAATGGTAGAAGTGTATCCAAAACGCACGGATTTGTGTATATGTATGTATGTGTGTGTGTGTTCGTGTGTATGCACACACACACACACACACACACACACACACACACACACACACACACACACACACACATATATACATATACATATACATACATATCCTTCTTTTATCCTTCTGTCTCATTATTTCCCTTTCATCTCTTTCTTTCCTCTAGTCTTTCATTTCCATTTCACCCTTCGTCCGTTCCCCTTCTGTATACTCTTCTCATATATATATATATATATATTATATATATATATATATATATATATATATATATATATATATATGTGTGTGTGTGTGTGTGTGTGTGTGTGTGTGTGTGTGTGTGTGTGTGTGTGTGTGTTTGTATGTATGTAGTTAATATTCCTTTATTCATTCATCTATGCATTCATTATGCTTCGCCCCCATTGACTAATCCTACAACAGAATCCTTCACCACCATTTTCCAAAACACAATCAGCATCGCTCGCCTCCCTCCAACACCACCCCCTCCTCCCTCACGCCCCCTGACGCCCTCCGTCTTTGCAGGTGATCAGCTGCAACAAGAACATCTGCACGCTCCAGATCACGGACACGACGGGCTCCCACCAGTTCCCGGCCATGCAGCGGCTCTCCATCAGCAAAGGACACGCCTTCATCCTCGTCTACTCCATCACGAGTCGCCAGAGCCTGGAGGAGCTGAGGCCGATCTGGGAGGTGATTCGGGAGATCAAGGGCAACGAGATGGAGTTCCCGATCATGCTGGTGGGGAACAAGTGCGACGAGAGCGACGCCCGGGAGGTGCAGAGCTCGTACGGGGAGGCGCAGGCGAAGGCGTGGAAGTGCAATTTCATGGAGACGTCGGCCAAGACCAACCACAACGTGAAGGAGCTGTTCCAGGAGCTCCTCAACATGGAGAAGAACAGAAATATGTCGCTGCAGCTGGACGGCAAGAAGAACAAGTCGCAAAAGGGCACACGCAAGATCAAAGAGAAGTGTCTCGTGATGTGAGGAGTCCGAGGAGGAGTCCCCGTCGGGTGCTCGCTGCGGGGGGGCCGAGGGGGATGTGGCCTAACTGTGATGTTCCAAGTTCAGATTCCACGGACGCTCTACCACGCACCCCCCCTCCCCCGTCGGGCGAATCTCTGTGAACATTGCTATATTTCGGTGTTAAAGAAAGGTGGAGTTTCGTGTAACGTGTGAAGGTCACAGATCAGTCTAATCATTAGACGTCAACGTGTCATAATATTCTCAGCACAATTTACAAGGCAATACTTTAAGATAATGAAAAAAAGAGAGTTACTCGACATAATATGTAATGATCCGGTTTGATCGCCCCAAAAAGAGGTGAAATATGTTATGTACCTGTTTTGTTTATACCAAAGAGCATGGACTAGTCACATACACTCATATGTGCTGCACAGGGGCCAGTTCCGTCGCGCATTTCCCAAGCATGAAGGACTGTACAGTAATGGTTCCCTTCCGTTGTAAAGACGGCGTTTAGACTATACTTTAAAAAATCTTTACTATACTACAATGGCAACGATCCTCGACAAACGTGATTTTGACACTCTTCGTCCCCCAATAAAAAAAATAAAGAGAGTTTCGTGATAGCTAGACGATATTAGGTTAGCTACAAAGTCAGGATAGTTCACGTTGTTTATACTTAATTATTCAGGTTCCGTGTGACTGTTTCTCCCTTTTAACACATTCCCCCTTAACCTCCCTTCACCCGAGTCCTCCCTTGCCTCGATAGATGAACTCTAGCCACTCCTGACGAGACGTAGCTTCTGACGGACTTCGGGCTGCAACCATCTTGGCTTCAGTACCGGTACTGTTTCAGCTTGGTTGATGTGAGTGCCCGCTGGTTTACCCTTGTTCGGAGTGTGGATAACGACCTTTTCTCCTGTACATAAATGAGACATAATACACGTACATCAATACCTATATATATGCACACAAACCATACACATATATATATGATATAACATACATGGATGTTAACACACCGACACACACTTCAATATGTGTATAATTTAGCACTAATTTTAGATCTTTTAATAGTAATAACACATTGTATACAGAGTCAAGTGATCAAGTGATTTGTAACCAGAATCAAACATGAAGCTATCCAGATACAAGTCAACATCACTGTTGTATATATATATATATAGGTGCTCCTTGTCATCCGCGCTCGAGACATTTTATCACGCCGCAGCACCGCCGCCGTCGCCCTTTCTTCCGCCTGGCGAATAGCTCCCTCAACACGTAAAAGGGCACACTCACTCATTCTGTTATCGCAGAGTTTAAAACGTTGATGTTTTATTTGCGTTATTTGGGTTTTTAGTTCGTTAGTTACAGAAAGATATATGTGTGAAGAAAAAAAAATAAGACGATAATAATTTAGAAGAAAAAAAATGTTTTCTTTTGGGGGCGGAGCATAACAAAGCTTCCTTGTGGAGTGAAGTTCTTCCATTGTGGACATCTTTTTGATGCGAGTGGATCGTTATTCATCTCATTACTGACGTGACTGTCGATTAGCGTTAAATCCACTCTTAGAACACCAAATACTTCCAGTGTTAAATTTCTACAACGATTAGATAGTCCTGTAACGGCTAACTACTTATTAGAAATCACAAGACAGTAACTTGTCTGATACTCTTAATGATAAATGATAATAATCGAAACAAAATATAGGCTATTCTTTCAAACGACAAGGAAATCTGTCTTAATAGTATTTGATGATAGTTGTATCTGCTCCGCTAAGGCATTGGGAACAAGTTGTTTCCAAAGGTTATATATATATATGTTTTATGGGATACAAAATTACTTCAAAGGATAAATTGTTTGCAAAGGTCATATATAATCTATGGAATACAAAATGACTTCAAAAGGTTGATTTTCAAGACATCACTATTATTAATACTAGAGGTTTTGAGAAGTCAGCCTCATAGCATAAGCATAAGAGTCAATTTTGCGTGATACACATGTCATACAGTTTCCGTCAACATGGTCAATCTGTATGTTGAGAAAGAGACTTCTTAAAGATAGGAATATTGGTCTGAACAATTTGGCATCAGTGGACTTTGTATTGGTGTAAATCGGTACAGTATACTAAAGCAAGGCAGATATGTATATTGTGTATATATATGTATCTGTGTGGTGTAACACACAGGTTAGTTCCTCAGTGACACTAAAATGTTTCATGTTTGATCTTTCTTCATAACCGTAATGGTTTTTTAATAGCTTATATTCTCCATTGCACTCATGTGATAACACTTTGTGGGAAAAAAAAAATGTTATTTGGCACGAAAATTGTCGTTAAAAAGAAAAAAATGTTTTGGAATTCTTGAATCATAATAACTTGAGAAGTGTTTGTTGTGGTTTAACTACAGAAGGTGTTTATTTCAGTTTTTTGTAGACTTCACTGCATAATAATCATCAGGGCCTTATCATTGTGTTAGATATTGTAGAAAAGAATAACAAAATACAGAACATGAAAGTGACATCTTGTACTATTGCTTAAAAGTGTATTTCAACTTTCATTTTTCTCTTTTTTATTTGTGAAAAAAATGTAGTGATACATACCTACTTAATACCTGTTTTCTTAATTATTATTAGAGTTGTACGCTATATTTGGTATATGATATTTTTGACAAAAAGAATATTTTTCTTTTGTATTTGACCCAAACGTAAACATGTTATTGTTATCATTTTTGAACATCATTATGACCCTCCTACCATACAGGAAATATTGTAAATTCCATTACCATTTTGTAAATTGAATCGCTTTAAAAAATATCAACAAACTTTAAAAAATTAGTTCCGTTTATCCATATCTTGTGAAATGAAAACCAACTTTGTATTTTTTTTTTTTTTTTTGTCTTGAACGCCTTATTATTTAACCAGACTTTACTAAATGCAGTTTTTATTATTATTATTATTATTATTATTTAATATTGGCACTTCGCTTTAATTGGACTGAATATCGGAAAGTTAAATCGTACAGACATACAGAGGATTCTGGTGTTAGTTATGTGTGGCTAAACTTATTTTTTATTTATATCTAAACAGATTTTTATTTATTTCAAACTTTTATTGTGATATTTGTTATACGTTTTTTGTTTGTTTTGTTTCTGATCATTGCTATCTCTTGTTTTTTTTATCTTTTTTGTTTTTCGTATCTGTTTGTGAGTTTTTGTGTTTTTTTTTTCTCTCTACATAGCAATCTTTTCTTTTTCTTTTAAATCTGTTTCATATTTTTCTTCTTCTCTCTTCATTATAATATTTGACGATAGATATTTCGATTTATTTATTTATATATTTTATTGTTACTAATTTGTTATAATTATATTATTGTTATTATTATTATCATTATTATTTTTACTATTATATTATATTTTTTTATTATATTATCTATTATCATTATTATCATTATTTATTATTATTATTATTATTATCATTATTATTGTTATTATTTTATATTATTATCATTATTATTATTATTTTATTATTATTATTATTACTATTATTATCATTATATTATCTATCATTATTATTATTATTTATTATTATTATTATTATTATTATACTTATTCTTATTATCATTATTATTATTACATGGCCCAGACGCTACCTCCGTTGCTATTAGTCAAAGGAGAAAGGACTATTACTATTACTATTACTATTAATACTATTTAAATACACGAGTTGGATTTTGCGATTTTGAAAACACCACACTACTGATCTGTCAACTGAATGCTTTAATTGCACTTTCATTTTAATTACTTGTTTTTCTTATACTATTTTTATTTCTTACTTTTGTTTATTTATTTATATATTTTCTTTTCGGTTTAAGACACTTTTTTTGTAAGATGTAAGCACTTCATTCATATAGTTTAATATATTTTGGTTATAAAGATACTTTTTTTTGTAAGGTATAAGTTCATTCATATAGTTACTTTTTCCTGTGTTAAAATATATATTTTTTTTTGTGGTTCTCAGCCTTAACTGCAAATGGAATCTATCTTTTAGAAAAAAATATATACATACTTCTGTATATGTACGATATTATTCATAAAAAAGAAGCGAGTTTGTTTGAACATTTTTGAACATTTTCACTAAATTTCATCTCACTCTCAAAAATTGCACAGAACTCAAGGTTTCCGTGAATTAAAAATAGATAAATAAATGAGTTTCTTACGATCGCTGATAAAAGAAAAATCATGATGAATAAATGAAATAAAGGAAAAAAAAGATAAAGATGAATGATTATGAAAATAAAGGAAAATATAATGGTACAAAGAGGTCGGATAAACTTGAAAAAAAGACGAAGAAAATATGAGAAACGAAAAAAAAGAAAACAAAAAAACAAAATCTGTTCACACATCCTGTTTTCCAAATCATTTCCCTCGTTATCTTTTTTCATTATTTTTTGGTCCTATTTGTCAGTTTATACTGAATGTAGAGTTATATATTTTTGCACTAATCAGTAAATAAACTAAAAAAAAAATATAATAATAATGATATATATACACGCAAATGAAAAGAAGACTGACATATACAACACCCACCCCCCTTCCCTTCCCCCCCCCCTACCCCTATCCCACGGCAACTAAAAGGAGTTCACGCCCCCCCCCCCCCCCTTACATGAAGAGGAGGGGGGGATACAGGAGCTGCAATGGTGACTTGTGTTTTATTTTTCTCTGTCGTTATTTTGTATACACACATGTATTTAGTTGTTTTTTTCTATATTTATATGTACTCGTTTTTTTTTTTCTTCATTTCTCATTCTCTCTATCTTCTTTTTCTTTACTGTTTGTTGTTTCTATGATTCTTTTTCTTTCTGTTCTGTCTCTTTCCTCTCTCTCTCTCTTCTCTCTCTCTCTCTCTCTCTCTCTCTCTCTCTCTCTCTCTCTCTCTCTTCTCTCTCTCTCTCTCTCTCTTCTCTCTCTCTCTCTCTCTCTCTCTCTCTCTCTCTCTCTCTCTCTCTCTCTCTTCTCTCTCCTCTCGACGCCGACCCATTTCACTGGCGAGAAGTCACGTGATTTTGCTAGTGACAACATAAACAAACTCTTTTTCTAAAGAGTTTTGTCTCACCTAATACGGCTCCCAGAGGAAATAAGATGTAACATTTACCCTAAAAATTACTATCGATTTACACCTTAAAATGAAAGTGTCTAAAAACGTGTGTAGATACATACATACGTACATACAAATATATACCTGTATGAACGTATGAATGTATCTACGTATGTACTTGTGTATCGAAAGAAACACCAAAAACCAATACTAATAACATATATATATATATATATATATTATATATATATATATATATATATATATATATATGTATGTATGTATGTATAATCGTCCAACGTCGAATCTTCGAATCTTTCATTCCTATTTCGAATCTTTTTTTTCCGAGACCTGTTCCTAATCATTTTTTTTAAATTCCGAGACCTGTTTCGATTTTTGTTTCTATTCCAAGACCCGTTTCGATTTTTTTTTTTTATTCCGAGTCCTGTCTCGATTTTTCTTTTTTTATTCCGAGTCCTGTTTCGATTTTTTTTATTCATTCCGAGTCCTGTTTCCGATTTTATTTTCTATTCCTAAACTGCTGCGAATCCTTTTTTTTTTTTTTTTAGAGTCCTGTTTCGAATCTTTATTTCATTCCGAGTCCTGTTTCGAATCTTTATTTTCTATTCCTAAACCTGCTTCGAACTTTTTTTTCCATCTCGAGTCCTTTATTTTATTCCGAGTCCTGTTCCGAATTCATTTAGAGTCCTGTTTCGAATTTTTATCTTATTCCGAGCCTGCTTCGAATCTTTATTTCTATTCCTAAACCTGCTTCGAATCTTTTTTTTTCCATCTCGAGTCCCGTTCCGAATCTTTATTTTCAAACCTGCTTCGAACTTTTTTTTCCCATCTCGAGTCCCGTTCCGAAGCTCCTGGCATCCTCCCCCTGTTTTGTACGGTATCTCGTCGACCCGAGTTCTTCTAAGCATGTTCATGATAAACATTTGTGACTGTAACGTTTAAGTGTGTACATAGATTATATTCATTGAAATATATAAATGTATAATTACTTGCGCGTGTGTTACTATACTATTAATAATAGTCTTGATGACAATGGTTGTACGCATTTCATTTTAAGAAACGAAACTTCGACTTTATTATCCAAAGCTCAAATTTTGTATATGCTTTCGGTGACTGAGATATGTTCGTTGTTCTGTATAAAAAGATACAATATCCACGTTCAGTCTCCTGGTAAACATCTCATTTTATACAGTAAATTAAGCTATTCCGAAGTACAGGAAATACTTTGTTGAAAATGCCATTTCGCGCCTAACCTAAAATTGTCAAGTCTCTTTAGCAACATAAACGCTATTGTAAATCTATTTTTTTTTCTTATCAAGCTACATCGGAATTCGATATTTAATTCAGCAATATATATTTTTATTTATTTGAATTCACCAGAAGCATTTGATGGAATGATTACATTTGGCATATTCAGCAGAGTAAACACTTTTTTTTGGCCAATTTTCCCAAAGGAGGAACATATCTTAAACCTAACATTAAGCGAACGAAAGAAAGATATTATACTTGCAAATGATTATTACCATACCTAACTGTGACATTAAGAAAACATAGTTATTAGGAACAAATTCAATGTGTATGATTATTATTTTTTTCTTTTCTAAGCTATACTCAAAGATAATTGTGATAATTTCAAAAACAGAAAAGCGAGAATGAAAAAGAATTGCCAAATCTGCTGAAAAAAAACAAGAAGAAAAAAAGATAATGAAATTCAACATTTTAGTATAATCAGAACAACAAATATTAGTAATACTTCAAGATAATCCAGTAATTACGATGTTCTGATAAAGTTCTTTTCTTCTTAATAAAATCCCTCTGGAAGGTTGAACCATGGTCTTCTTACTACAAAAACTGTTTTCTAAAAATATTAAATATTAGGTACGTTACCCGTCAAAACAAGAGAAAATGAATTCAAATAAAAAAATGGCGGGAAAAGGAGAAAACGGAACCCGCTGTATTTCTATTGTCTTTACAAGTTGACATTTCTTCCTCGCAGAGCTGAGAAAGAATATATATATATATGGGTGGTGGTAGTTTGGTAATTTGTAATTCATAAATCTTATTTCTGGTATACAATATCTCCAGCATAAAAATAAATGCCAAAAAAGTCGACGTTTTGTGTGTTTTATTTGTCATCCATTTAATCTCAAGGGAAAAAGTGTAATATAAAAATAATTATAAAGTGTAGAATGAAAATAACACCGCATAATAGTTGAATAATCATGATTATGATGGCAGCACTATCAGTTTTAGACATAAAATGATAAATAGTGCTCTTAAATATATATGTTGGCTATGTCTCTCGTAAATACTAAACATAAATAATTTAGCTGATCAAAAAAGATATTTTTGTGATAAATGTTTGTCTGAATATGATATCATTAATCAAATGACGATGATAGTAAAAGAGGAGAGAGAGAGAGATACAAACAGACAGAGAGAGAAATTGTAAGAAAGGTCATAAAGAGAGGCAGAGAGAGAGAGAGAGAGAGAGAGAGAGAGAAAGAAAGAGAAATCGAAAGAAAGAAAGAGAAAGAGAAATCGAAAAGAGAGAGAGAGAGAAATCCAAAACAAATTCTAAAAATAGTCGCTATTGACTATCGGAGGTCAAATTCATCCAAATTACATGAGTTCCCCCTTAAGTTCCAACGCATAAGCTTGTAGAAAATGGATGTGCTGATCACCAGATGTAGTCCGATAATAAATGACGCTGTGATTGTGAAAAGGGTCATCGTGATTGTGAAAGATAACCGTGATTGTGATTGTGAATAACAAGCGATTGTGATTGTGAATAACAAGCGATTGTGATCGTGAATAACAGGCGATTGGATTGTGAGATGATTGTGATTGTGAAAGATAATTGGTTGTGATGTGAATAAAAGGCGATTGTGATTGTGATTGTGAAAATTCGAGATTGTGATTATGAAAGATAACCGAGATTGTGATTGTGAAAGATAATCGAGATTGTGATTGTGAAAAATAACCGTGA
>NW_020871044.1:320470-322970 GCF_003789085.1 Penaeus vannamei
CTGTCTCTGTCTCTGTCTCTGTCTCTGTCTCTGTCTCTTTCTCTGTCTCTGTCTCTGTCTCTGTCTCTTTCTCTGTCTCTGTCTCTGTCTGTCTCTGTCTCTGTCTCTGTCTCTGTCTCTGTCTCTGTCTCTGTCTCTGTCTCTGTCTCTGTCTCTGTCTCTGTCTCTCTCTGTCTCTGTCTCTGTCTCTTCTCTGTCTCTGTCTCTGTCTCTCTCTGTCTCTTCTCTCTCTCTCTCTCTCTCTCTCTCTCTGCCCCCCCTCTCTCTCTCTCTATCTCTCTATATATCTATCTCGCTCTCGCTCTCTTTCTCTCTCTATCTATCTCTGTCTAAAACATTTCCAAAGAATGACTTCCTCCAGAAACACACAAAGACACATAACAAAAATAAATAAACAAATAAATAAACAAGAAAAAATAAAATATTCTACCGACAAGCAGAATTTTCAAATCTTTTCCCCCTTCACCACCCAAGGCCAACCAACAAACAATTCAAAAAGCATGAGAAAAAAATCATTTATGAACAAGGTCAATTCGTCCATCTTATCATGAACTTGAATATGTCAGATTATGAATATTAATAGACGAGGTACAATACGCAGGACCAAGGTTGGCGGCTGGAAGGGCATCAGGAAATACAAAACAGATTAGAGAAAGGTGCTAATCTGCGTGTGAAAAGCATCTATTTAATGGGCAGGTCAAGGCTGTGAATTTGCTGCTACTAAAACCTAATTGAATAATGTATGGTAATGATAATGATAATAGCTACGGATCTATACTAAACCTAATTGAATAATGATAGTAGCAAAGATGGTAATGCGACTAACGACTCTCATCTCCGCATATACATTATATATATATATATATATATATATATATATATATATATATATATATATATATATATATTTTTTTTTTTTTTTTTTTTTTTTTTTTTTTTTTTTTTTTTTTTTTTTTTTGCCTGCAACTAAGTCCCGCAGGCTTTCTTATTCATTTATTTATTTTATTTTTACAAGTTCAACCACCAGTCGAGAAGGATAGAGTTGATTGTATGTTTGCAGTGATGAAATGAACTTGGTTATTTTTATAACCATGAACGTAATTCCAACCAAGTCTCACTACTTTTGTGGCGTTGAAGTCGCCAAGCCAAAATAACTATTTATTTATTTTTAAACCTGAATATTGTAAATATGTTATGGCCGAAATGCACAGTTCTTACCACAACTGTTCATTATCGGATTTTCTCCGTATCCTTTCCTTTATTTATTTTTTCTAATGTTCTTTCCTCTTGCCGACGTCTCCAAATTCTCGCGATAACCACCGAAGGAGGTGACGGTCGTTACCCAGCTTCTCTTTTGTTTTTCCCCTTCCCTCTCTCGTCTCGGTTGTTTGGATTGCCGAACTATCGGCTTGGTCTTCAGGCACTTCATTTGCCTATTTTCTTCTTTCGCGCCTTGCCTGTGGCTGGCCTGGGGGTTTCTTTCGGGGTTTATATACTAGTGGTTGAGGAAAGGAAAATCACTTCGGTCCTGACCTCTGTCCCGCACTTTGGTCCTTCGCGGTTGCAATTTTGCCTGTGTTGTGCTCTCGCTCGGATTTACCCTGGGATATACTTCGCGCACGGATTTACCAGGATTGCTGAGTATCTCCTCAAAGCTAAGTGACATGGTTGTGTGTAGGAGACGACTGGTCTCTTTTGGACTTTAGCGTGACATGCTGCATTATTATCTGCAGGGTGCACTCTTTCGTGAAGTCCCATAACATTTTTTGCGTATTTCCCAGAGAGAGAGAGAGAGAGACGTACAGAGAGAGGGTGAGAGAGAGAGAGACAGACGTACAGAGAGAAGGTGACAGAGAGAGAGAGAGACGTACAGAGAGAGGGTGAGAGAGAGAGAGAGAGAGAGACAGACAGACGTACAGAGAGAGGGTGAGAGAGTTTGAGAGCATTAGGACCAAGTGATTTAGAGGAACACTGCTTGAGGATCCGTACCTCCAGTGTATTCATTTTTATAACTGTTATTACTTAGTTTCTTTTCATTCTTGCCTGAGGATCCGTACCTCCTGGAATAAAGATCTTTTTCAGTACCTTTACGTACTTTATCGTTGATTTGTTTTGTTTCGCTTAATGCCTGTTGATTTCTGCTTGATCTTGTGGGTGATCAAGCAGCCCTTTGTGATTGTCCCTCCAGTGTGACTCTCCCTTTTTATGACAAGTTAATACTTCGTTTTATTTCGTTCGTACTTGAGGATTCATATCTCCTGTACATTTATTTTACAACCAAGTTAATTCATGTTTCTTTCGTCCCTGTCTGAGGATTCGTACCTCCGGGGATAAAGATCTTTATCAAGATCTTTTTCCGTAATTGTTTGATATAGGTTTCTGTTGATCTCTGCCTGACCTTGTGGGTGATCAGGCAGACTTTGGTGATCCGTATCTCCTGATAAAGAGCCCTTATCACATGATACGTGATATTTGTTGTTGTTGTCGTTTGTGGTTTCGG
>NW_020871044.1:327970-337970 GCF_003789085.1 Penaeus vannamei
CGCCTTAGATGCTTTTTCCTCTAACCTGATTTGTGACAAAACTCTACGGTCACCAGTCGCCATATTTCATTAGCGGCATCACGCATGAAAACCGAAAAAAACTTGTTCATATTATCTCGTGAAATGATTGTTTCTTAATACTCCATGGAAAACGATATCGCAGAAGGCAAGGCATTTAAAAGTGTAAAAAAAAAAAAAAAAAAACACATTCACAAACAACTTAGATCAACTATTAGAAATGACTTGCTTTCTGTCAAGAGGCGAACATATTAACGATGTCCTTGTTATTTAGTATCTGATATCACACATCGTCCCATGATAGAGGGAGGCTACCGCCGTTGTAACAAGTGAGCAGACATTTTGATACATGAAAGAAACAGAAACGTCACATTAACAAGGGAACTTTGAGGCAATAGATTACATTTTTATCACCGTATGAAACGTGAAATTTTATGTTGCTATTTCCACCAACCGAGCGATTGAATCTTTGACCCATCAGCTGCTGGTATCTGAGTGTCCGAAAGAATAACTGATAATAAAGGAAATGTTGTGAATCGCTGGGGGGAAATTCGCAGTATGTTTCTAAACTTTTTCTCTCGCTCTTTCCTTTTTTTTTTTTTTTTTTTTTTTGCTATGCTTTTCCTTTCTCTCATACTGATTCCCCTTCTGGTTCTACCTTTCCTCTTTCTCTTTTTATCCTCTCTGTCTTTCTCTTTCTCTTTTTTTTGTCTCTCTCACTCTCTGTCTTTCACTTTCTCTCTCTCTCTCTCTCTTTCTCTGTCTCACTCATCCACACACACTACCATCTCCGTCCCTCTCTGTCCCTCCTCTCTCTCTCTCTCTCTCTCTCTCTCTCTCTCTCTCTCTCTCTCTCTCTCTCCTCTCTCTCTCTCTCTCCTCTCTCTCTCTCTCTCTCTTCCCTCCCCCCCTTCCCCCCTTCCCTCCCTCTCCTCTCCATCCCTCTCTCCTCTATCTCTCCCTCTCTCTTTCTCTCTCTCCTCTCTCTCTTTCTCTCTCCCTCCCCCCTCTCTTCTCTCTCCTCCCTCCTCCCTCCCTCTCTTCCTCCCTTCCTCCCTTCCTCCCTCCATCCCTCCTCCCTTCCTTCCTCCATCCCTTCCTCCTCCCTCCCTCTCTTTCTCTCTCCCTATCTCTCTCTCTCTCTCTCTCGCCACCTCGTCCCTTCAGGAATGTGACCCAATGAGAAGCCCAGCCTTGACACCCGACCCGCACTTTGACCTTTCACACCGAGCTTCTACCTGTGTTTGTGTTTGTTGGTTTCCTTTTACGCTCAAATTACAAAGACAATTACTTCCCACCTTTTTTGTATAATACTTATAAGAGAGAAAGAAAAAAATAACAGAACTGTAAACTATAAAAAGAATCGTACGTGTTCTTTTGCGGCGACCCTGTAGAAAAACATTAAAGAGATGCAACACTGTGCAAAGGCAACTACTCGGCATTGTTGCAAAAGCTGTGTATGTACTATGCTTCCTGCTGAAACATTCTTTAAAAGTTCTATTTTATTGCTGTTTGATTTTTGATGCAAAGTATATATATATATATAATATAATATATATATATTTATATATATATATATATATATATATATATATATATATATATATATATTATATATATAATATATATATATATATATATATATATATATATATATATATATATATATATATATATATGACGTCTATGAAAGATTTATAGACTGACAGGAAGAGGCAGATAATAAAGATGAAATATATGAAGAGCTCAATATGATATTAACAAAAGAAGGAACACGGAAAAAAGACAGAGGAAAATGGAAAAAAAAAACACTGAATAAAAGAAATCGTATAAAAAGAAAGTCAGCAGGACGGAAAACATGCTAAGCGCCTTAGATGCTTTTTCCTCTTAACCTGATATGCGACAAAACTCTACGGTCATCAGTTGCCATATTTCATTCACACCCTTCGTAGCCAGGAACCGCCCGGATCACGAAGCCCTAGCCATCACCTCTTCAGCGAAGCCCAAAAGAACATTAAACGAAAATGAAAACCGAAAAAACCTTATTGATATTATCTCGTGAAATGATTGTTTCTTAATACTCCATGGAAAATGATATCGCAGAAGGCAAAGCATTTAGAAGTGTAAAAAAAAATTAAACACATTCACAAACAACTTAGATCTACGATTAGAAATGACTTGCTTTCTGTCAAGAGGCGAAACATATTAACGATGTCCTTATTATTTAGTATCTGATATCACGCATCGTTACCGTTGTAACTAGTGTGCAGACATTTTGATACATGAACGAAACAGAAACGTCACATTAACAAGGGAACTTTGAGGCAATAGATTATATTTTTCTCATCGTATGAAACGCGAAATTTTATAAGTTGCTATTTCCACTTACCGAACGATTGAATCTTTGACCCATCAGCTGCTGGTATCTGAGTGTCCGAAAGAATAACTGATAATAAAGGAAATATTGTGAATCGCTGGGGGGAATTTTTTTTTTTTTTTTTTTGCTTTGCTTTTCCTTTCTCTCATACTCATTCTCCCTTTTGGTTCTACCTTTTTCTTTCTCATTCTGTCTTCTTTCTTTTATCCCTCTCTGTCTTTCACTTTCTCTCTCTCTTTTTCTTTCTTTCTTTCTCTTTCTCTCTCTCGCTCTCGTTCTCTCTTTTTTCTCTCTTTCTCTGACTCACTCATTCACACACACCACCTCTCTCCATCTCCTCCCTCTCTGTCCCTCTCTCACCTCTCTCTCTCTTCTTTTCTCTCTCCCTCCCTCCCTCCCTACCTCCCGCCTCTCTCTCTCTCTCTCTCTCTCTCTTTCTCTCTCTCCCCCCCCCCCCCTCTCTCTCTCTCTCTCTCTTGCCACCTCGTCCCTTCAGGAATGTGACCCAATGAGAAGCCCAGCCTTGACACCCGACCCGCACTTTGACCTTTCACACCGAGCTTCTACCTGTGTTTGTGTTTTTGTTTTCCTTTTACGCTCAAATTACAAAGACAATTACTTCCACCTTTTTTGTATAATACTTATAAGAGAGAAAGAAAAAAATAACAGAACTGTAAACTATAAAAAGAATCGTACGTGTTCTTTTGCGGCGACCCTGTAGAAAAACATTAAAAGAGATGCAACACTGTGCAAAGGCAACTACTCGGCATTGTTGCAAAAGCTGTGTATGTACTATGCTTCCTGCTGAAACATTCTTTAAAAGTTCTATTTTATTGCTGTTTGATTTTTGATGCAAAGTATATATATATTATATATATATTATATATCTATATATATAATATATATATATATATATATATAATATATATATATATATATATATATATATATATATATGACGTCTATGAAAGATTTATAGACTGACAGGAAGAGGCAGATAATAAAGATGAAATATATGAAGAGCTCAATATGATATTAACAAAAGAAGGAACACGGAAAAAGACAGAGGAAAATGGAAAAGAAAAAAAACACTGAATAAAAGAAATCGTATAAAAAGAAAGTCAGCAGGACGGAAAACATGCTAAGCGCCTTAGATGCTTTTTCCTCTTAACCTGATATGCGACAAAACTCTACGGTCATCAGTTGCCATATTTCATTAGGCGGCATCACGCCCTTCGTAGCCAGGAACCGCCCGGATCACGAAGCCCTAGCCATCACCTCTTCAGCGAAGCCCAAAAGAACATTAAACGAAAATGAAACCGAAAAAACCTTATTGATATTATCTCGTGAAATGATTGTTTCTTAATACTCCATGGAAAATGATATCGCAGAAGGCAAAGCATTTAGAAGTGTAAAAAAAAATTAAACACATTCACAAACAACTTAGATCTACGATTAGAAATGACTTGCTTTCTGTCAAGAGGCGAGCATATTAACGATGTCCTTATTATTTAGTATCTGATATCACGCATCGTTACCGTTGTAACTAGTGTGCAGACATTTTGATACATGAACGAAACAGAAACGTCACATTAACAAGGGAACTTTGAGGCAATAGATTATATTTTTCTCACCGTATGAAACGCGAAATTTTATAAGTTGCTATTTCCACCAACCGAACGATTGAATCTTTGACCCATCAGCTGCTGGTATCTGAGTCCGAAAGAATAACTGATAATAAAGGAAATATTGTGAATCGCTGGGGGGAATTTTTTTTTTTTTTTTTTTTGCTTTGCTTTTTCCTTTCTCTCATACTCATTCTCCCTTTTGGTTCTACCTTTTTCTTCTCATTCTGTCTTTTCTCTTTTTATCCCTCTGTCTTTCACTTTCTCTCTCTCTTTTTCTTTCTTTCTTTCTCTTTCTCTCTCTCGCTCTCGTTCTCTCTTTTTTCTCTCTTTCTCTGACTCACTCATTCACACACACCACCTCTCTCCATCTCCCTCCCTCTCTGTCCCTCTCTCCCACCCTTCTCTCTCTCTCTCTTTCTTTCTCTCTCCCTCCCTCCCTCCCTACCTCCCGCCTTCTCTCTCTCTCTCTCTTCTCTCTCTCCCCCCCCCCTCTCTCTCTCTCTCTCTCTTGCCACCTCGTCCCTTCAGGAATGTGACCCAATGAGAAGCCCAGCCTTGACACCCGACCCGCACTTTGACCTTTCACACCGAGCTTCTACCTGTGTTTGTGTTTGTTGGTTTCCTTTTACGCTCAAATTACAAAGACAATTACTTCCACCTTTTTTGTATAATACTTATAAGAGAGAAAGAAAAAAAATAACAGAACTGTAAACTATAAAAAGAATCGTACGTGTTCTTTTGCGGCGACCCTGTAGAAAAACATTAAAGAGATGCAACACTGTGCAAAGGCAACTACTCGGCATTGTTGCAAAAGCTGTGTATGTACTATGCTTCCTGCTGAAACATTCTTTAAAAGTTCTATTTTATTGCTGTTTGATTTTTGATGCAAAGTATATATAATATATATATATATATATATATATATATATATATATATATATATATATATATATATATATATATATATATATATATATATATATATGACGTCTATGAAAGATTATAGACTGACAGGAAGAGGCAGATAATAAAGATGAAATATATGAAGAGCTCAATATGATATTAACAAAAGAAGGAACACGGAAAAAGACAGAGGAAAATGGAAAAGAAAAAACACTGAATAAAAGAAATCGTATAAAAAGAAAGTCAGCAGGACGGAAAACATGCTAAGCGCCTTAGATGCTTTTTCCTCTTAACCTGATATGCGACAAAACTCTACGGTCATCAGTTGCCATATTTCATTAGGCGGCATCACGCCCTTCGTAGCCAGGAACCGCCCGGATCACGAAGCCCTAGCCATCACCTCTTCAGCGAAGCCCAAAAGAACATTAAACGAAAATGAAAACCGAAAAAACCTTATTGATATTATCTCGTGAAATGATTGTTTCTTAATACTCCATGGAAAATGATATCGCA
This sequence comes from Penaeus vannamei, assembly GCF_003789085.1. NCBI lineage: Eukaryota > Metazoa > Arthropoda > Malacostraca > Decapoda > Penaeidae > Penaeus > Penaeus vannamei. Next base: position 333,410 of record NW_020871044.1, read on the forward strand.
GAAGGCAAAGCATTTAGAAGTGTAAAAAAAAAATTAAACACATTCACAAACAACTTAGATCTACGATTAGAAATGACTTGCTTTCTGTCAAGAGGCGAGCATATTAACGATGTCCTTATTATTTAGTATCTGATATCACGCATCGTTACCGTTGTAACTAGTGTGCAGACATTTTGATACATGAACGAAACAGAAACGTCACATTACAAGGGAAACTTTGAGGCAATAGATTATATTTTTCTCATCGTATGAAACGCGAAATTTTATAAGTTGCTATTTCCACTTACCGAACGATTGAATCTTTGACCCATCAGCTGCTGGTATCTGAGTGTCCGAAAGAATAACTGATAATAAAGGAAATATTGTGAATCGCTGGGGGGAATTTTTTTTTTTTTTTTTGCTTTGCTTTTTCCTTTCTCTCATACTCATTCTCCCTTTTGGTTCTACCTTTTTCTTTCTCATTCTGTCTTTCTCTCTTTTTATCCCTCTCTGTCTTTCACTTTCTCTCTCTCTTTTTCTTTCTTTCTTTCTCTCTCTCGCTCTCGTTCTCTCTTTTTTCTCTCTTTCTCTGACTCACTCATTCACACACACACCCTCTCTCCATCTCCTCCCTCTCTGTCCCTCTCTCCCACCCTCTCTCTCTCTCTCTTTCTTTCTCTCTCCCTCCCTCCCTCCCTACCTCCCGCCTTCTCTCTCTCTCTCCCTCTCTCTCTCTCTTTCTCTCTCCCCCCCCCCTCTCTCTCTCTCTCTCTTCTTGCCACCTCGTCCCTTCAGGAATGTGACCAATGAGAAAGCCCAGCCTTGACACCCGACCCGCACTTTGACCTTTCACACCGAGCTTCTACCTGTGTTTGTGTTTGTTGGTTTCCTTTTACGCTCAAATTACAAAGACAATTACTTCCCACCTTTTTTGTATAATACTTATAAGAGAGAAAGAAAAAAATAACAGAACTGTAAACTATAAAAAGAATCGTACGTGTTCTTTTGCGGCGACCCTGTAGAAAAACATTAAAGAGATGCAACACTGTGCAAAGGCAACTACTCGGCATTGTTGCAAAAGCTGTGTATGTACTATGCTTCCTGCTGAAACATTCTTTAAAAGTTCTATTTTATTGCTGTTTGATTTTTGATGCAAAGTATATATATATATATATATATATATATATATATATATATATATATATATATATATATATATATATATATATATATATATATATATATGACGTCTATGAAAGATTTATAGACTGACAGGAAGAGGCAGATAATAAAGATGAAATATATGAAGAGCTCAATATGATATTAACAAAAGAAGGAACACGGAAAAAGACAGAGGAAAATGGAAAAGAAAAAACACTGAATAAAAGAAATCGTATAAAATTAAAGTCAGCAGGACGGAAAACATGCTAAGCGCCTTAGATGCTTTTTCCTCTTAACCTGATATGCGACAAAACTCTACGGTCATCAGTTGCCATATTTCATTAGGCGGCATCACACCCTTCGTAGCCAGGAACCGCCCGGATCACGAAGCCCTAGCCATCACCTCTTCAGCGGAGCCCAAAAGAACATTTAACGAAAATGAAAACCGAAAAAACCTTATTGATATTATCTCGTGAAATGATTGTTTCTTAATACTCCATGGAAAACGATATCACAGAAGGCAAGGAATTTAGAAGTGTAAAACATTTAAACACATTCACAAACAACTTAGACCAACTATTAGAAATGACTTGCTTTCTGTTAAGAGGCGAACATATTAACGATGTCCTTGTTATTTAGTATCTGACATCACACATCGCCCCATGATAGAGAGAGGGTTCCACCATTGTAACTAGTGTGCAGACATTTTGATGCATGAAAGAAACAGAAACGTCACATTAACAAGGGAACTTTGAGGCAATAGATTATATTTTTCTCACCGTATGAAACGTGAAATTTTATAAGTTGCTATTTCCACCAACCGAACGATTGAATCTTTGACCCATCAGCTGCTGGTATCTGAGTGTCCGAAAGAATAACTGATAATAAAGGAAATGTTGTGAATCGCTGGGGGGAAATTCGCAGTATGTTTCTAAACTTTTTCTCTCGCTCTTTCCTTTTTTTTTTTTCTTTTTTTTTTGCTTTGCTTTTTCCTTTCTCTCATACTGATTCTCCCTTCTGGTTCTACCTTTCTCTTTCTCTTTTTTATCCCTCTCTGTCTTTCTCTTTCTCTTTTTTTTGTCTCTCTCACTCTCTGTCTTTCACTTTCTCTCTCTCTCTCTCTCTCTCTTTCTCTGTCTCACTCATCCACACACACTACCATCTCCGTCCCTCTCTGTCCCTCTCTCTCTCTCTCTCCTCTCCTCTCTCTCTCTCTCTCTCTCTCTCTCTCTCTCTCTCTCTCTCTCTCTCTCTCTCTCTCTCCCTCCCTTCCCCCCTTCCTCCCTTCCTCCCTTCCTCCCTCCATCCCTCTCTCCTTCTATCTCTCCCTCCCTCTCTCTCTTTCTCTCTCTCCTCTCTCTCTTTCCTCGTCCCTCTCTCTCTCTCCCTCCCTCCCTCTCTTCCTCCCTCCATCCCTTCCTCCCTCCATCCCTTCCTCCCTTCCTTCCTCCATCCCTTCCTCCCTCCCTCCCTCTCTTTCTCTCTCCCTATCTCTCTCTCTCTCTCTCTCGCCACCTCGTCCCTTCAGGAATGTGACCCAATGAGAAGCCCAGCCTTGACACCCGACCCGCACTTTGACCTTTCACACCGAGCTTCTACCTGTTTGTGTTTGTTGGTTTCCTTTTTACGCTCAATTACAAAGACAATTACTTCCCACCTTTTGTGTATAATACTTATAAGAGAGAAAGAAAAAAATAACAGAACTGTAAAAAATATATAAAAAAAGAATCGTACGTGTTCTTTTGCGGCGACCCTGTAGAAAAACATTAAAGAGATGCAACACTGTGCAAAGGCAACTACTCGGCATTGTTGCAAAAGCTGTGTATGTACTATGCTTCCTGCTGAAACATTCTTTAAAAGTTCTATTTTATTGCTGTTTGATTTTTGATGCAAAGTGGGAGGTATTGCACTGCACAATCCTTTGATCAATTCCAAGAAAAACGGAAATAAGATAGGAAGAGAGGAGCGGGAGGAGAAAGGGGAAATAAATGGGAATTGTCATGAAGGAAAAAGCGAATAATCTTCTTTCCTCCTTCAGCATAGTGGATGGTTTTAAACCTAGGGTACTATGTTGAGCACAGTCACTGGAGAGGAGTAATCTGAAGTGAAATTGTTGACAATACGTAGAAAATTTTCCTATACGCTGTGATACGTCAATTCTATTATTCACATAGTGGACATGTGCGTGTCTGTACTCATGCATGCATGTTTTCGTATATGAACACATGTGTGATGACGCTAAAGCTACATTGCATAGTTCCTTGTCTATATTTCTTACAAGGATATTATTTTATAGATATATATATATTATATATATATTATATATATATATATATAATATATATTATATATATATATATATATATATATTATATATATATAATATATATATATAATATATATATATATATATATATATATATATATATATATTATATATATATATATATATATATGTATATATATATATATATATTATATATATATATATATATATATATATATATATATATATATTATATATATATATATATATATATATAAATATATACACATGCATATATATAAAATATCATATACACAATTCACACACACTTTTCCTCAGTCACTCGGCGCCAGGTCAGCTCCACGCCCACAGGCAGGCAAGCACCGCCCCCTCTCTCCCCCTCTCTCTCTCTCTCTCTCTCTCTCTCTCTCTCCTCCTCCCTCTCTCTCTCTCTCTCTCTCTCTCTCTCTCCCCTACCTCCCTACCTCCCTACCTCCCTAACTCCCTCCCTCCTCCCTTCCTCCCTTCCTCCCTTCCTCCCTCCATCCCTTTCCCTCCCTCTCTCCCTCCCTCTCTCTCTTTCTCTCTCCCTATCTCTCTCTCTCTCTCTTTCTCTCCCCCCCCCCTCTCTCTCTCTCTCTCTCTCTTGCCACCTCGTCCCTTCAGGAATTGTGACCCAATGAGAAGCCCAGCCTTGACACCCGACCCGCACTTTGACCTTTCACACCGAGCTTCTACCTGGTTTGTGTTTGTTGGTTTCCTTTTACGCTCAAATTACAAAGACAATTACTTCCCACCTTTTGTGTATAATACTTATAAGAGAGAAAGAAGAAAAATAACAGAACTGTAAACTATAAAAAGAATCGTACGTGTTCTTTTGCGGCGACCCTGTAGAAAAACATTAAAAGAGATGCAACACTGTGCAAAGGCAACTACTCGGCATTGTTGCAAAAGCTGTGTATGTACTATGCTTCCTGCTGAAACATTCTTTAAAAGTTCTATTTTATTGCTGTTTGATTTTTGATGCCAAAGTATATATATATATATATATATATATATATATATATATATATATATATATATATATATATATATATATGACGTCTATGAAAGATTTATAGACTGACAGGAAGAGGCAGATAATAAAGATGAAAT
>NW_020871044.1:347970-369001 GCF_003789085.1 Penaeus vannamei
AGTACTGTTACTAGGGGGTCAGCATAAAAACATCCAAGTCCCTAAATTACGTTAAATTGTTAACATCCAACCCAAATGGAGGTTAACTGTTAAATCTAGAGCTAATGCTGACGGATACCTAGTAAGAGTACTTGTGTGCAAAAGAATTAAGAAATAAATTAATAAGAAGGCTGAAAAAGTCAAGGAAGGGACTATTCACGAAGACTGCCTGAACACCCACAAGGTCAGACAGGAATCAGCCGAAACAAACAACAAACGACAACAAAAATCACGTATCATGTGATAAGGGCTCTTTATCAGGAGATACGGATCACCAAAGTCTGCCTGATCACCCACAAGGTCAGGCAGAGATCTCAAAAAAACCTATATCAATCTATTACGGAAAAAGATCTTGATAAAGATCTTTATCCCGAGGTACGAATCCTCAACAGGGACGAAAGAAACATGAATTAACTTGGTTGTAAAATAAATGTACAGGAGATATAAATCCTCAAGTACAACGAAATAAAACGAAGTATTAACTTAAGTCTTAAAAAGGGAGAGTCACACTGGAGGGACAATCACAAAGGGCTGCTTGATCACCCACAAGATCAAGCAGAAATCAACAAACACGCATTAAGCGAAACAAAACAATCAACGATAAAGTACGTAAAGGTACTGAAAAAGATCTTTATTCCAGGAGGTACGGATCCTCAGGCAAGAATGAAAAGAAACTAAGTAATAACTTAGTTGAAAAAAATGAATACACTGGAGGAAACGGATCCCCAAGCAGTGTTCCTCTAAATCACTTGGTCCTAATTCTCTCAAACAGTGGGAAAATACGCAAAATGTTATGGGACTTCACGAAAGATGCACCCTGCAGATAATAATGCAGCATGTCACGCTAAAGTCCAAAAGAGACCAGTTGTCTCCTACACACAACCATGTCACTTAGCTTGAGGAGATACTCAGCAATCCTGGTAAATCCGTGCGCGAAGTATATCCCAGGGTAAATCCGAGCGAGAGCACAACACAGGTAAAATTGCACCGCGAAGGACCAAAGTGCTGGACAGAGGTCAGGACCGAAGTGATTTTCCTTTCCTCAACACTAGTATATATACCCCGAAAGAAACCCCAGGCCAAGCCCCAGGCATGGGCGAAGAAGAATACAAGCAAATGAAGTGCCTGAAGACCAAGCCGATAGTTCGGCAATCCAAACAACCGAGACGAGAGAGGGAAGGGGAAAAACAAAAAAGAAGCTGGGTAACGACCGTCACCTCCTTCGGTGGTTATCGCGAGAATTTGGAGACGTCGACAAGAGGAAAGAACATTAGAAAAATATAAATACACGAGAGGATACGGAGAAAATCCGATAATGAACAGTTATGGTTAAGAACTGTGCATTTCGGCCATAACATATATACAATAATTAGGTTTAAAAAATAAATAAATAGCCATTTTAGCATGGCGACTTCAACGCCATACAAGTAGTGAGTCGTTAAGAAATACGTTCATGGTTATAAAAATAACCAAGTTCATATCATCACTACAAAAATACATTCAACTCTGTCCTTTCTTGACTGGTGTTGGACTTGTTTATATAATAAAAAAAAAAAAAAAAAAAAAAAAAATGAATAAGAAGCCTGCGGGACTTAGTCGCAGGTAAAAAAAAAATACGTGTCCGCGGGATGTAACCGCACGTGGCCACACGGCCGGGGACTTCGTCTTCTGGNTTGAAAAAGAATAAGCTTTTTTTTCGGATCCCTTCTCTTGTCAAACAGTGCTTGTAATTACGTCTTGATTTTTGCCAGTTTTTTCGCACTATAATGTGGATTTTATATTAGTTTTACCTTTATTTCATTATAAGAGGATTTGACTCTATTGTTATTATTATCAATTATTGTACTATTCTTAATAATGTCATCATTAAAGTCATATCGATTCAATACGATTATTCTTTATTAATTATTTCATCATTATTGCAGTTACCATATAACGTTTTCATCTATTACTATTTTGGTAATTATCAAAATTATTGTTATAATTATCATTTTTTTATTATCATTATTATTGTCATTATCATCGTAATTATCATTATTGTTAATAATAAAGGAATTATCATTAAATAATCATAATTACCTGAATTAATGTTAAAATCATCATAATTATCATTTAAAAGCGAGAAAGTTTTTTTTTCGCCTTTTCTCTCAAAAGGTTGTAATACGCGAAGATTTTGCCGTTTTTCGACTTAAGGGATTATATTAGTTTTCGCCTTTCATTATTACAAATGGACTCTATGATTTTATTATCATCATTATTATCATTATTGTCATTATTCGTATGAATTATCATCATTAATAGTCATTATCGTCATGATTATTTTTATCATTTTAGCATTATGCAGTTATCATGAGTATATAACACGCTGCATTTTCACTCATTTTATCATATTTATATTAACTAATATATTTAGATAATTAATTTAGATAATGACAAAATAATCATTAATCCAATAATCATATAATGATACTATCAATAATTAGATTGTCATTTATTAGAATGAAATTATTAGATTAGAGTTCATTATGCTATTATTGCAGTAACTATGAAAATTATCATTATAATTATTAATTTTTTTTATCTTTATTGTCATATTATCATCATAATTATCATCATATTGTTTATAATAAGACATTATCATGAAATCATCATAATTTTACCTGATTAATGTTAAATTCATCATAATTATCATTTAAAGCGAAAAATGTTTTTTTCCGACCTTTCTCTCAAAAGGCTGTAAACGCTAGATTTTTCCCGGTTTTTCCGACATATGGGATTTTATTAGTTTTAGCCTTTATTTCATTATAAAGGGACTCTATGACTATTATTATCATTATCATCATTATTGTCATTATTCTTATGATTATCATCCTTATAGTCATTATCGTCATGATTATCATTATTATCATTATCATTATTGCAGTTATAATGATTATTATGCTAATTATTACTCTCATTTTCATCATTATATTATTTTTATAATGATATAATAATAATAAAAAATAATAATGACTAATTCTCATTATCATATCAATAATAATGATAATATGATTATATCTATTATCATTATTGGTATGAAAATTATTAGAATTGAGTTCATTATTGGTATAATTGCAATAATTATTAAAATTATTATAATTCTCTTTTTATTATTATTATCATCATTATTATTGTCATTATCATCATAATTATTAACATTATATTTAATAATAAAGGCATTATCATGAAAATCATCATAATTACCTAAATTCATGTTAAAATCATAATTATCATTTTAAAGTGAAAAGTTTTTTTCGACCTTTCTCTCGAAAGGCTGTAATACGCTAGATTTTGCCGTTTTTTTCGACTATTGGGATTTTATTAGTTTTAGCCTTTATTTCATCATAAATGGACTTATGCTAATTATTACTGTCATTTTCATCATTACAACTATTTTTATAATGATGATAACAATATTGATAATTTTTCAAATAATAACGACAATTGTAGCGAGGCGTAGACCCAATAGATTTGAAGTGGTCCGGGCTCAACCGAGAATATGGTTTTTGCTTAAAGGAAAGATTGGTCTGCAGTGAACAGATGTAAGGTTCCAGGCCTACGGCACGCTGCCACCACCCGATTAGTAGGTTCGGGAACCTTGTATGCCGTGTAAGTGGGTGTGGGTGTTGTATCAGAGAAGGGTGGAAAGAAAGTACAGAATTTGTGTGTTGAATATTGGATGTGTAGTGTGATCCGTCTAACCCAGGGGTCCCGTCCCAGTTCTTCAAGGCACTCTTAGAATTCTGCCCTCCCTTGATGCTGGCGGGGGGATACAGGCGCAAATAGACCTGGTTAACCCCTGTCAATTCAATCCCCTTATGTGGTAGCGTGGGGGGAGACTGAATCATGAATAGGGGTGTTAAGTGTGAATACCACTTTCTGACGTTCAGCCTAACCATATGGTAAAATACATACTAAAAAGTAATCTAAGAAAAATACAAAAAGTAAAAGAATGTGCTAAAGGCACCTAAAATTACTGACTGTCGTATGCAAAAACTAAAAGAAAGACTTCCAGAGTGGAGAGCCTGGCTGAAGGCCTTACCATAAAACAAGACAAAACCAGCAAGTCTGGCGTCAGAGCTGAAGGCTTAAAACCCCTTAAACCTAAAAGAAAAAAAATACGACAGTATAAAACCCGAGTCTGGTGACACCGAAACAGGAAAACTAAAACTAAAAGATCACTCAGACTTCCTACTTTGAAAAGTTAGAAGTTACAAATAAAACAAAGAGAAACAGACCAGCCAAATTCATTTAAAAGTAAACAAATAAATAAAAGGATGTTCTAATTATTCAATAAAAATGTTCATGAGATCACGTCCAGCTCCTATGTAAAGAATATCATGATCTCAGTACTTAACTTATTATCTTCCGTGATCGTCTCTGTGTTCGGTTCAACAAATATGGCGACACTGCCGGTGGTTCAAAGCTTCGGAGGATAGTCAAACACACTCGTTGACGTCTCGACTCGTACTGTTTATTGTTTCTTTTTCCACTGCCCCGGTGACGTCAGAGGCCAAACATTTATACAAAATATATTCTCGTAATAAATAAGCTGTATAAAAACGAACAAAAATATAACTAAATGTATAAAATTGAAATCATAAGAAAAAGAAAAGCGATAACTAAAAAGAACAAATAAACACTGTACGTAAAAAATGCTCCCCTACAACTTAAAATGAAAACTAAGTAAAAACGAGACCTTAAAACTTTATTGAATGTTAAAAAACTAAAATGAATAAAAGCTAAACGATGAAAGGGTCATAAAAATGTCTCGTCGTTAAATCATGAATAAAAATGTTAAGAGAAAACACAGAATAATAAGGGGAAACTAAAGTAAAACAATAAACGTCAATAAAAACGAGAAAAAACGGCCCAAAACCGAGGTGAGACACAAACAACTGGCAAAGTCAATGAAGGGACTGGTCAAGAAGACTGCCTGAATAGGCACAAGATCAGACAGGAGTCAGCCGAAACAACCAACGACAATAACAACAAAAATCACGTATCATGTGATAAGGGCTCTTTATCAGGAGATACGGATCACCAAAGTCTGCCTGATCACCCACAAGGTCAGGCAGAGATCAACAGAAACCTATATCAAACAATTACGGGAAAAGATCTTGATAAAGATCTTTATCCCCGGAGGTACGAATCCTCAAGCAGGGACGAAAGAAACATGAATTAACTTGGTTGTAAAATAAATGTACAGGAGATATGAATCCTCAAGTACGAACGAAATAAAACGAAGTATTAACTTAAGTCATAAAAAGGGAGAGTCACACTGGAGGGACAATCACAAAGGGCTGCTTGATCACCCACAAGATCAAGCAGAAATCAACAAACACGCATTAAGCGAAACAAAACAATCAACGATAAAGTACGTAAAGGTACTGAAAAAGATCTTTATTCCCGGAGGTACGGATCCTCAGGCAAGAATGAAAAGAAACTAAGTAATAACTTAGTTGTAAAATTGAATACACTGGAGGTACGGATCCTCAAGCAGTGTTCCTCTAAATCACTTGGTCCTAATGCTCTCAAACACTGGGAAATACACAAAAATGTTATGGGACTTCATGAAAGAGTGCACCCTGCAGATAATAATGCAGCATGTCACGCTAAAGTCCAAAAGAGACCAGTCGTCTCCTACACACAACCACGTCCCTTAGCTTGAGGAGATACTCAGCAATCCTGGTAAATCCGTGCGCGAAGTATATCCCAGGGTAAATCCGAGCGAGAGCACAACACAGGTAAAATTGCAACCGCAAAGGACCAAAGTGCGGGACAGAGGTCAGGACCGAAGTTATTCTCCTTTCCTCAACCACTAGTATATATATCCCGAAAGAAACCCACAGGCCAAGCCCCAGGCATGGCGCGAAAGAAGAAAATAGGCAAATGAAGTGCTGAAGACCAAGCCGATAGTTCGACAATCCAAACAACCGAGACGAGAGAGGGAAGGGGAAAACAGAAAAGTTCGGCAACGACCGTCACCTCCTTCGGTGGTTATGGCGACAATTTGGAGACGTCGACAAGAGGGACGAACATTAGAAAGAGATAAATAAGGAAAGGATACGGAGAAAATCAAACAGTTGTCTTAAAACTGTGCACTTCGGCCAAAACATATCAACAATAATTAGGTTTAAAAATAAATAAATAGCTATTTTAGCTTGGCAACTTCAACGCTATACAAGTAGTGAGTCTTGGTAAATATTACGTTTATGGTTATAAAAATAACCAAGTTCACATTATCACTACAACTAACATACATTCAACTCTGTCCTTCTAGACTGGTGGTTGGACTTGTAAAAAATATATATATAAATGAATAAGAAGCCTGCAGGACTCGGTCGCAGGTGAAAAAAATACGTCTGCGGGATGTAACCGCACGTGGCACACGGCGGGGACTTCGTCTTTGGCGGCTTGTGATGCGTTGGCCGAGGTTCATGGAGATGACATCATCCTTAGAGTCGGGACGTACGCAGCCGTACACTACAACACCTCCCCCGGGCAGTGCGTCGCCTAAGTAGGGGACGGGTAAGACGAGTATCGCAGGAGAGACTCCTTAAACAACAGGTGTGTCTGTGAGGTACTCGTTCCATCTCTCGTGAGGTACGATCGTGAGACAGAAGGAAAGGCGCCCGAAGGGTTTCAGGAACCAGAGCAACGGTCGGCTCTGACGAAGTGTAGAGGGCGAAGACCATCACGTCGGCGAACATCTCAGGGTCCATCATCTCGGCAGTGCGGATCATCGGAAGGCGGGTGCGCATGGGGAGCGCGCCCGCACGCCAGTGCGGTCCATCGGAAGGCGGATGCGCATGGGGAGTGCGCCCGCACGCCAGTGTGGATCATCAGAAGGCGGGTGCGTCAGAGGACGCGCCCGCACGCCAGTACGGAACATCAGAAGGCGGGTGCGCATGGGGAGCGCGCCCGCACGCCAGGTACGGTCAGAACTGCGGGGGCACATATGAGTGCGCCCGCACACCAGTGCGCAAGATCAGCTGGAGCCGTTATCATCATGGCACCATCACCTGTATAAAGAGCTGGCGAACAAATCGCCTTAGACCAAAGAGGGTGGAACCCTTTGGAGCCCTCGATGCGTCGTCGTCCGTGTCTGCGGACACAAGAGTGTATTAGACATACTGGGTTTATTCTTTGGGCCTGGCGTGTTCTAACACACACTGCATTATGAAGTGCATAAGTAACACACAACCATAAATGTTATTGATGCGAAGCCGACCGATCTGACCCAGTTGAGGATCTGACTTAAAATTAATTGATTAGTTGGCGTCGAGGGAGGCAATGTCTCCATATGTACAATTACCGCTTTCTCAGGCGATCTGAAAAGGGTGTCAACAGAGCTTACCCCAATAAGAGACCTCCTTGGAAGTCATGGGCTCGGTCCTGACATAGCTCTGTATGGACATTGCTCTGAGAAGCTGGGAGAGGAACCTCGACGGTAAAATAGTATTAAGAAAACAAACGAACATCTTAAAATTAAATCATGAAACTAAGAAAACAAACAAAGTTAAGAATATATGCACAACATGCAAATTAAAAGAACAAAACGAAGAGGGAAATATGATTAAGAGGGTGAAACTCTCAATCTTTCGGCACAAACATACAAAGGTTTATACAATAATAACAGTAAGAAAAATACAAAGTACTAAAATAACTCAAACCTGGTGTTACTCTAGACTACATAGGAAAGGCAGAGAAGATTAAGATGATAGGAAAGGGAGCTATTTACAGGAATACTCCGTAGAAAAGTTAAATTCCTACAGGTCTATACAAAGAACCACCTCTATGTTCCCGTCATGGGGAAAGAGCGTAGACCGACCTCAGCTCCGGGACACTGTCGATCAGGGTCTGAAAAGAAGCCAGAACTTGACCAAACTCAAAAAAAAAAAAAAAGCTGTACAGGGTTTTTGCAGACGTTCAGGACGAAAGCGCGACCCTGCCAGAAACGAAGGCAGAAGGCGAGAAAACCCGCGTGGCTCGAGGGCGGGTGTGAATACGAGAGGACAGGATCATTCCGCAGGACAGAAGCTGGCTGCTGGGCCCTGCCGCCGTCCATCTGGAGATGATCTGAAAAGTAGAAATAGATTAGAACAAAATAAGTAGAAGAAACAGGGCGACTGAACATTAGAAGGGGGAAAATGGGATTAGTAATGTGTCGTCGGGTTGACTACCGTCAAGGCTATTCCCCACTCCACGGGCAGGATGAAGGGAAGGCTCTGAAAAAGAACAGGCTGCAAGTGTGTTAGGATCCAAGTCATACAGGGTTATGTTACAGGACGGACTGGTAATCAACAGAGGGCAGCATGCATTCCGCTGGGGCTCTGAGAAAATAAAGATAATGGTGAGTGGAAGAAAAGGAAAAGTGTCTTGCTCCCTACTCGTCCCAGTCAGACCCAGGGTCCCATGGTTTATCATGTACCCCCTCCGATGACGGGGCCGAAGATTCCGAATCCAAGAGGTCATCAGCACCGGGATCTTGTAAAGGTCCCATGTCCGATTCCGGGTCCGGAGGGGCTGTGCCGTCCAAAAGGGGAAAGTCGTCCGGAGGGACGAATTCCGCAGTGACCCGAAATGCTTTAAATTGATTTGGGTGCAAAGTGACTTCTCACACATAATCCACGGGCCCGAGCTTTTTCAAGACCCGGACTTGCCCTAACCATCGGGGACCCAGTCCGTGACTGGGGTGCAGGATAACGCTGCGATGCACAAAGACCAGATCCCCCTCGTTATACTCCCGCGGTCGAGCCGCCGCCTTTGATCGTGATCGGCGGTCCAACGCTCACGAGCCTTTCGGGCGGCCTCACCAGCGGCCACCCGAGCTGCTCGGAGTTTCGATGTTAATGAGGGCAAGGCCCCTTCGCCATAGATTACGTGGTTTGATCCCACGAGCGGAAAATGACTGTCCCGACCTGTGAGAAGGTACAAAGGGACGTCGTTTACGCTCCGGTGTATGGAGGAATTGATGGCAAACCTCACATACGGTAATAGATCGCCCCAACAATCAGGATCATCCATTTGGAGCATGCTCGGGGCGTCCTTGACCACCCGATTCACCCTCTCCACCATACTGTTGGCTTGCGGATGGTAGACTGTGGTGAAGAGCGACTTCACCTGGAGGTGATGACAGATGTCAGAAAGGAGACGATTGCGAAATTCAAGGCCGTTATCTGATAACAGGGTCCGCGGGGGACCGTACCGAGTAACGAATTCCGCAAGAAACACGTCTGCTACGGTTTGGGCGTCCTTCGATGCCAACGGGAACAGCTCGACAAACCGGGTAAGATGGTCAATCAGCACAAGGACGTACTTGTTTCCACGCGCCGAAGGGGTAAGAGTGAGGATATCCACGGAGCTCCGCGACGTCCGGCATGGACTGTAGTGGGGTTCGGGCGATCGCCCTTTCCTCTATTGACATGCCGTGCATGATGCGACATATCTCCGGGATGCGGCCAACATCCCGGGAAAGTAAAAAGGATCCCTTAGTCGCTGATACGTCCTGTGGACGCCCCGATGTCCGGCGGACGGTACGGCATGGACCGCATCCAAAGCAGCGCCGCGCAGCGACCTTGGGATCACGAGCTGAAGCAGAGCTCGTTCATTATCGGACTCGGTTCCGAAGTTCGAATTGGTCTCTCTGATGACGCTCCACCATGTCTGGTTGCAGCAAGGGCTATCAAGGTCAGCAATGGCTGCGATCTGACGACTGAGCAAGTCCGGGACGTGGTGGACCCGACCCGGCTTATAAAGAAGCTCGAAGTCGTAAAATGTCAGTTCGTGAGCCCATCGCGTCATCCTTACCGAGGCAGTTGGCTTGCGGAAGACTGATACCAACGGCCTGTGATCTGTAAAGATACGGAATCGTCTCCCATAAAGGTAAAGGTGATAATGCCTAGTGCTCTCGACAACAGCGAGGGCTTCCAGATCGATGGTCGGGTACCTGGTCTCGGCATCCCTAAGCTTCCGAGAAAAATATGCAACAGGGTGGAGTTCCCCAACCTTATCCAGCTGCATAAGGCAAGCACCGATCGCCGTGCCTGAAGCATCGGTGTGAAGCTCAAAGGGCTTCTCAAAATTTGGTTGGATCAAGCAAGGCGCGGTGGCAAGCGCCTGCTTAAGCCGTTCAAAATCCTCCTGCTGAGGTTTGCTCCATGAAAATTTTGTATCTTTTTTCAGGAGCCGAGTCAAAGGAGATGCGACCCTTGCGTAATTGGGCACCAGTTGCTCCCAAGAACTGGCGAACTGGTGTTGGTTACGTGGTGTCTTTATGGCTCGTATCACTGTAACCTTGTCAGGGTCAGGCAAAACACCATCCGGTGTAATCCAAAAAGCGAAAAGTGTCGGTCGCGAAGCGACACTTTGAAAGGTTAAGCCTGAACCCTGCTCCAGCGAGCAACTGCAACACGGCATCGAGGTGAGATAGGTGCGGTGGATTCCGCGTCGTATTCGAGACGATCAAGTGAAACCTCCACGATCGCCGCATAGCAGAGCACGAATCTTTGCTCGATCTCAACCGGAACTGTCTGATCGTTGACGACCCAAACGTCAACCTCTGGTTGGGAGAGGTCCACTAACAAGCGAGGTACCAGGACCTTGGCTGTGTCGCTCTCAACACAAGCCAGTCCGCCCTTCAAGCCGTTCACAAGGCATCGCACGAATCGCCCCGCCCGAGGGGGACAGGTGACTCTCCACGCGCATCTCATCGCACCTTCCCGGTCTCCGCCGCTCGTACTACAGCAACGTAGCACGGCCTCTGGCTCGTGGTATGTCAGGATGCCGAGGGACCCGGCACCCGAGAACGAAACCCCGAGTCGGACTCCATTAAAACTAGCAGAGCTGGCCCCTGAAACAGGGGAGAGGTTCAACTTAAAACCTCCGCAGCAGGTCCACGCCTATCAGCACCTCTGCTGGAAACCTAGTGTCGTCGTTCACCACGAACACTGAGTGCCGGCACTAACAAGCTCGGGAAAATTTAAACTCAAGGGTTGCCCTGCCCTTGATGTCCAGTGCGACCTCAAATGCCCCCCTAAGGCCGCGTAGGTGCAGTGAGAGCGGGGTGTTGGAAATCCTCCTGAAACAAGACTCCACCACCGTTGCCTCACTTCCCGAGTCAAGAAAGGCCAAGACCTTAGTCCCAGCAACTACACAATTCAACAGCGCCTGAATCTGTGCCTCGGGAAGCTCCGGTTCCGTGGAACTGTCGCTCCCCTCGGCGCCCGCATCATCATTGTCCCTGACAGTGGCTCGTTGTGGTTGCGGTTGTGTTCTGTCGGGCGGTGCCCTACAGTTCTGCCCGAAAAAAGCACCGCCCAGCCACATGCCCTCGGCGGCCACACCGGGTGCACTGATTACCTTCTCGCACCGCACGACACTCGGAGGCGTCATGCGTAGTCACCTGATGGTAGGGACACCAGCGTCGGGGTTCTCGAGTGCGTACGGGTAACTCTGCTAGGGGATCAACCGGAGATCGACCCTCGCGAGGAGTAGAAGAGCGAGGTTTAGGCCCTGCCTCGCTCGAGAAACTGACCAATGGTTTCTCTACCCGCCCGACATAGTGCCGATGGTGCCAGGCTTTTTGGGCTGCTTCGACCACCCGGTAAAGTGGCTGATCCTCTATCAACACGA
The DNA here is from genome assembly GCF_003789085.1 of Penaeus vannamei. Taxonomy (NCBI): domain Eukaryota; kingdom Metazoa; phylum Arthropoda; class Malacostraca; order Decapoda; family Penaeidae; genus Penaeus; species Penaeus vannamei. The sequence continues at coordinate 359,686 of NW_020871044.1, forward strand.
GCTTTTCCCTCAGCCAGAGCGGGAGTCCTTGGAGAAAAGTCCTCCTCATCAGAGGTTCAGCTGGCCCAAGTTCAGGATAATCGCGCATGCCTTGGTATACTACGGTCTCGATCGCGAGATAGAAGTCCCTAGGGGAAGTGTCGCCGAGTACGTACGACCCTAAATGCCGTAGGTACTCCATCGACGAGCACGTCCCCTGGAGACGTTGTCGAAGGGTTTCCTTAAACTCGTCCCAGGTCCCAATCCCGTCAATAACTGGGGGGTTAATGACTATATCCGCCGTCCCCCTACAGCTACCACGGGCGGCGCGGATCAGAGCCTCATCCGTGCCATAAGGATGGGCTTGCTCAATGTGCCGCAACCATATTTCCAATTCCTGATTCCTCCGAAGAGGCTGGCTCGCTGGGACCTCTGCCCGGTAAGGCGGAATCGGGCCATGCAGGGTTATACCTTGATCTAAGGGACGCGGGTTGATGGGCGCTCGCTGAGATGAGTGGTCAGTCGTGACCGCATGCACCCCCACTTCTACCTACGATGCAGAGGCTGCAGCTGGTGAACGAGTGTGCGGTTCAGATGCCCTGGGCTCCAGTAATCGCACGATATTGGCGTACTGCCCTTCCAGGGTACTGAACCGAGAATTCAGCCGTTCGAATTTGTCCACCAGCTCCCCATACTTCGAGAGCGAGAGGTGGTCACGGGGCTCTAGCCTTTGCCTCAAAGTCAAAGATTGAGCGTTATCTCCTCGATGAAACTCGGGGCCCTCAAAAAGGGTGTTAGCAGAGGATCCTGAGCACTCATTAGTGGGTTCTCCTTGGACGGTATTGCGTGTGCGAGGCATTTTTGCGTCCCAGCACTTGCTCTACAACCCGTTACTTAGCTTACGATAGACTTGCACAAAGGCTTGACCAGACACTTTATAAAAAAGAATAACTCTTCTCTCCCACCGCTGCCTACCAAAAAGACAGTTGTAGCGGGGCGTAGACCCAGTAGATTTAAGTTGTCTGGTTGAGTACGGGGTTAACCGAGAATATGGAGTTTTTGCTCAAGGGAAAAGATTCGGCTGCAATGAACAGATGTAAGGTTCCAGGCCTACGGCATGCTGCCACCAACCGATTAGTAGGTTCGGGAACCGTGTGTGTTGTGTAAGTGGGTGTAGGCGTTGTGTAAGAAAAGGGTGGAAGGAAAGTACAGGATGCATGTACTAAATGTTGGATGTGTAGGTGTATAGATGTGAAAAGGGAGATAGCGTAGGCTGAGCGTCTGCGTGGACGTGTTTCGATGAAAAAAGCAAGATCATAGAATTCTTAATACTCATTATAATAACAATAATAATGATATTATTATTTCTACAGTCATTATTAGAATGAAAATTATTAAAATAGAGGTCATTATTGCTATTATTGCAGTAATTATCAAAAGTATCATAATACTCATTTTATTATTATTATCATCATTATAGTCATTATTCTTATGATTATCATCATTATAGTCATTATCGTCATGATAATCATTATATCATTATCATTATTGCAGTTATAATGATTATTATGCCTGTCATTTTTATCATTATAACTATTTTTATAATGATAATAACAATAATGATACTTTTAAAAAATAATGACAATAAGACTCATTATAATAACAATAATAATTATTATTATTTCTATTGTCATTATTGTATGAAAATTATTAGAATAGAGTTCATTATTGCTATTATTGCAGTAATTATCAGTTATTATTTATTATTTTTAAATTATTGGTCTCCATTATTATCCATCATTATAGGCGACGCGAAAAAGGTTTTTTCAACCTTTCTCTCATAAGGCTGTAATACGCTAGATTTTCCCGTTTTTCTTTTGGAATTTATTAGTTTTAGCCTTTATTTCATTATAATTGGACTCTATGATTATTATTATCATCATTATGAACATTATTGTCATTATTCTTATGACTATCATCATTATTGTCATTATCGTCATGATTATCATTATTATCATTATCATTATTGCAATTATAATAATTATTATGCTAATTATTACTGTCATTTTCATCATTAAAACTATTTTTATAATGATAATAACAATAATAAAAATTTAGAAATAATAATGACTAATAATCATTATAATAACAATAATAATGATATTATTATTATTTCTATTGTCATTATTGGTATGAAAATTATTAGAATAGAGTTCATTATTGCTATATTGCAGTAATTATCAAAATTATCATTATAATTATCATTTTATTATTATTATCATCATTATTATTGTCATTATCATCATAATTATCATCATTATTGTTAATAATAAAGGCATTATCATGAAAATCATCATAATTACCTGAATTCCTGTTAAATTCATCATAATTATCATTTAAAAGCGAAAAAGTTTTTTTTCGACTTTTCTCTCAAAAGGCTGCAGATTTTGCCGTTTTTTCGACTTCTAGGATTTTAATAGTTTTAGCCTTTATTTCATTATAAATGGACTCTATGATTATTATTAGCATTATTATCATCATTATTGTCATTATTCTTATGATTATCATTATTATAGTCATTATCGTCATGATTATCATTATTATCATTATCATTATTGCAATTCTAATGATTATTATGTTAATTATTACGGTCATTTTCATCATTATAACTATTTTTATAATGATAATAACAATAATGATATTTTTAGAATTAATAATGACAATAACAAGAATTATGATATTATTCTTATTTCTACTGTCATTATTGGTATGAAAATTATTAGAATAGAGTTCATTACTGCTATTATTGCAGTAATTATCAAAATTATCAATATAATTATCATTATTATTATTATTATCATTATTATTGTCATTATCATCATAATTATCATCATTATTGTTATTAATAAAGGCATTATCATGAAAATCATCATAATTACCTGAATGCATGCTAAAATCATAATTATCATTAAAAAGCGAAAAAGCTTTTTTTCGACCTTTCTCTCAAAAGGTGTAATACGCTAGATTTTGCCGTTTTTCGACTTTTGGGATTTTATTAGTTTTAGCCTTATTTCATTATAAATGGACTCCATGATTATTATTATCATCATTATTGTCATTATTCTTATGATTATCATCATTATAGTCATTATCGTCGTGATTATCATTAACATCATTATCATTATTGCAGTTATAATTATTATTATGCTAATTATTACTGTCATTTCCATCATTATAACTATTTTTATAATGATAATAACAATAATGATAATTTAAGAAATAATAATGAGAATAATACTCATTATAATAACAATAATAATGATATAATTATTATTTCTATTGTCATTATTAGTATAAAAAGTTAATTCTTGCTATTATTCCAGTAATTATCAAAATTATCCTTATGATTATCATTTTATTATTATTATCATTATTATTGTCATTATCATCATAATTATCATCATTATTTTTAATAATAAAGGCATTATCATAAAAAGATCATCATAATTACCTGAATTAATGTTAAAATCATCATTATTATCATTCAAAAGCGGGTTTTTCGACCTTTCTCTCAAAAGGCTGTAATACGCTACATTTTGCCGTTTTTCGACTTTGGAGAATTTTATTAGTTTTAGCCTTGATTTCATCATAAATGGACTATATGGTTATTATTATCATCATTACTGTCATTATTCTTATGAATATCATCATTATAGTCATTATCGTCATGATTTATCATTATTATCATAATCATTATTGCAGTTATAATGATTATTATGCTAATTATTACTGTCATTTTTATCCTCATAACGATTTTTATAATGACAAGAACAAAAATAATTTTAGAAATAATAATGACTAATACTTATTACAATAACAATAATAATGATATTAATATTATTTCTATTGTCATTATTAGTATGAAAATTATTAGAATACAGTTCATTATTGCTATTATTACAGTAATTATCAAAACTATCATTATAAATATCATTTTATTATTATTCTCATCATTATTATTGTCATTATCATCATAATTATCATTATTTTTAATAATAAAGGCATTATCATGAAAATCATCATAATTACCTGAATTCACGTTAAAATAATCATAATTATCATTTAAAAGCGAGAAAGTTTTTTTTCGACCTTTCTCTCAAAACGCTGTAATACGTTGATTTTGCCGTTTTTTCGACTTATGGGATTTTATTAATTTTAGCCTTTATTTCATTATAAATGGACTCTATGATTATTATCATCTTTATTGCCATTATTCCTATGATTATCATCATTATAGTTATATGATTATTATTATCACCATTATCGTCCTTTTTGTCATTATTTTTATGATTATCATCATTATAGCCATTATCGTCATGATTATCATTATTATCATTATCATTATTGCAGTTAAAAATGATTGTTATGTTAATTATTACTGTAATTTTCATCATTATAACTATTTTTATAATGATAATAACAATAATGATATTTTTAGAATTAATAATGACAATAATACTCATTATAATAACAATAATAATGATATTATTATTTCTATTGTCATTATTAGTATGAAAATTATTAGAATAGAGTTCATTATTGCTATTATTGCAGTAATTATCAAAATTATCATTATAATTATCATTTTATTATTGTCATCATATTATTGTCATTATCATCATAATTATCATCATTATCGTTAATATAAAAAGGAATTATCATGAAATCATCATCATTACCTGAGTTAATGTTAAAATCATCATAATTATCATTTAAAAGTGAAAAGGATTTTTTTTTTACCTTTCTTTCTTTCTTTAGCCTTTATTTTCATTATAAAAAGACTCTATGATTATTATTATCATCTTTATTGTCAATATTCCTATGATTATCATCATTATAGTTATTATCGTCATGATTATCATTGCTATCATTATCATTATTGCAGTTATAATGATTATTATTCTAATCATTACTGTCATTTTCATCATTATAACTATTTTTATAATTATAATAACAAAAATGATAATTTTAGAAATAATAATGACAATAATACTCATTATAATAACAATAATAATGAAATGATTATTTCTATTGTCATTATTAGTATGAAAATTATTAGAATAGAGTTCGTTATTGCTATTATTGCAGTAATTATCAAAATTATCATTATAATCCTCATTTTATTATTATCATCATCATTATTAATGTCATTATCATCATAATTATCATCATTATTATTATTAATAAAGCAATTATCATGAAAATCATTATAATTACCATTTAAAAGCGATAAGGTTTTTTTTCGACTTTTCTCTCATAAGGCTACTCAAACACTAATTTTGCCGTTTTTTTTCGACTTCTGGCATTTTATTAGTTTTACTCTTTATTTCATTATAAATGGACTCTCTGATTATTATTATCATCATTATCATCATTATTGTCATTATTCTTATGATTATCATCATTATAGTCATTATCGTCATGATTATCATTATCGTTATCATTATCGTAGTCATAATGATTATGCTAATTATTGCTCTCATTTTTATAATGATAATACAATAATGATAATTTTAGAAATAAAAAATGACAATAATACTTATTATAATAACAGTAATAATGATATGATTATAATTTCTATTGTCATTATTAGTGTGAAAATTATTAGAATAGAGTTCATTATTGCTATTATTGCAGTAATTATCAACAATTATTATAATTATCATTTTATTATTATAATCATTGTTATTATTGTCATGTCATCATTATTGTTAATAATACGGAAATAATGTTACATCATAATTATCATTTAAAAGTGATAAAGTTTTTTTTCGACCGTTTTATCTGTAATACGCTAGATTTTGCCGTTTTTTGAACTTATGGGATTTGTTAGTTTTAGCCTTTTATTTCATTATAAATGGACTGTACGATTATTATTATCATCATTATCATTATTGTCATTATTCTTATGATTATCATCATTATAGTCGATATCGTAATGATTATCATTATTATTATTGAAGTTATAATTATTATGCTAATTATTACTGTCACTTTCATCATTATAACTATTTTTGTAATAATAATAATAATAACGATAATTTTAGAAATAATAATGACAGTAATACTCATTATAATAACAATAATAATGATATTATTTTATTTCTATTCTCATTATTAGTAAAAATTATTGGAATAGAGTTCATAATTGCTATATTGCAGAAATTATCAAAATTATCATAAAAATATCATTTACTTATTATCATCATTATTATTGTCATTATCATCATAATTATCATCATTATTGTTAATAATCAGAGAATTATGAAAATCATCATAATTACCTGAATTAATGTTAAAATCATCATATTTATTATTTAAAAGAGAAAAAGTTTTTTTTGACGCTATATTTTGCCGTTTTTTCAACTTTGTGATTTTATTAGTTTTTTGCATTTATTTAATTATAAATGGACTCTATGATATTATTATCATCATTATTTATCATTATTGTCATTATTCTTATGATTATCAGCATTTTGTCATTATCGTCATGATTATCATTATTATCATTATCATTATTGCAGTTATAATGATTATTATGCTAATTATTAGTCCTTTTCATCATCATAACTATTTTTGTAATGATAATAACAATAATGATAATTTTAGAAAAAAATAATGACAATAATACTCATTATAATAACAATAAATGATATTATTTCTATTGTCATTATTAGTATGAAAATTATTCCTATTATGCTATTATTGTAGTGATTATCAAAATTATCATTATAACTATCATTTTATTTTTATTACCATTATTATACTCATTATCATCGTGATTATCATCATTATTGTTAATAATAAAGGATTAATCATGAAAATCATCATAATTGCCTGAATTAATGTTAAAATCATCATAATTATTATATAAAAGAAAAAAAATTCGACCTTCTCTCAAAAGGCTGTAATACGCAAGATTTTGCCGTTTTTTCGACTTAAGGGATTGTATTAGTTTTCACCTTTATTTTATGATTATTATTATCATCATTATCATCATTATTGTCATTATTCTTATGATTATCAACCTTATATGTTATTATCGTCATGATCATCATTATTATCATTATCATTATTGCAGTTATAATGATCAATTATGCTAATTATTACTCTCATTTTTATCATTATAATTATTTTTTATGATAATAACAATAATGATAATATAGAAATAAATAATGACAATAATACTCATTATCATCACAATAATAATGATATTATTATTATTTCTATTGTCATTATTGGTATGAAAATTTGAATAGAGTTTATCATTGGCTATAATGCAGGAATTATGAAAATTATCATTATAATCTCATTATTATTATTATCATTATTATTGCCATTATCATTATAATTATCATCATTATTGTTAATAAAGGAATTATCATGAAAATAATCATGATTACCTGAATTCATATTAAAATCATAAATATCATTTAAAAGCGTTAAAGGTTTTTTTTTCTACCTTTCTCTACAAAGGCTGTAATACGCTTGATTTTGGCCGTTTTTTCGACTTATGAGATTTTAATTAGTTTTGCCTTTATTTCATTTTAAATGGACTCTATGGTATTATTATCAAATCATTATTGTCATTATCTTTAATGATTATCATCATTATAGTCTTACCGTCATGATTATCATTATTAAATTTTCAATATTGCAGTTACAGCGATTTATTATGCTAATTATTACTCCTCATTTTCAGCATTATAACTAATTCTTATAAATAATAGTAACAATAATAATAATTTAACAAATAATAATGACAATATTAATCATTATAAGAACTAAAATAATGATATTATTATTTCTATTTGTCATTATTAGTTTGAAAAATTGATAGAATGGAGTTTATTATTGCTATAAATTGCAGTAATTATCAAAATTATAGTTATAATTACCATTTATTATTATCATCATCATTATTATTCTTTATTATCATCATAATTATCATCATTGTTAATAATACATTATCATGAAAAACATCATAATTACCTGAATTAATTTAAAATAATCATAATTATCATATAGAGGCGAAAAAAGGTTTTTTTTTCGACCTTTCCTCAAAACTCTGTAATAAGCTAGATTTTGCCGTTTTTTCGACTTTTAGGATTTTAATAAGTTTTACCCTTTATTTCATTATAAAATGGACTCTTTGATTATTATTATCATCATTATCATCAATACTGTCATTATTATTATGATAATCATCCTTGTAATCAAATTTCGTCCTGATTATCATTATTATCATTATTATTATTGCAGTTATAATGATTATGCAAATTATTACGGTCATTATCATTAATAACTATTTTATAATGATAATAACAATAATGATAATTTTAGAAATAATAATGACAATATAATCATATAATAACAAAAATAAATGATATAAATTCGCTTGTCATTATTAGTATGATCATTATTGCTATTATTGCAGTAATTAACAAAATTATTATAATTATCATTATATTATTATTATCATTATTATTATTATTGTCAGCATCATCATAATTATCATCATCATATTATCATCATCAATTGTTAATAATCAAGGCATTATCATGAAAAGCATCATAATTACATTAATTAATTTAAAATAACCATGATTACATTTAAAAGCGAAAACGGTTTTTTCGAACTTTTTTCTCAAAGGGCTGTAATACGCTAGATTTTGCCGTTTTTTTCGACTTTTGGGATTTTATTAGTTTTAGCCTTTATTTCATATAAATGGACACTATGATTATTATCATCATTATCATCATTATTGTCATTATTCCTATGATTATCGGCATTATTTTCATTATCGTCATGATTATCATTATCATTATCATTATTGCAGTTATGATGATTTATTATGCTAAACATTACTCTCATTTTCATCATTATAACTATTTTTATAAGGATAATAACAATAAAGATAATTTTAGAAATAATAATGACAATACTCACTATAATAACAATAATAATGATGTCATTATCATTGCTATTGTCATCATTAGTATTAATATTATTAGATAGAGTTCATTAGTGCTATTATTGCAATAATTATCAAAATTATCATTATAAATATCATTTTATTATTATTATCATCAATAATGATCTCATCACCATCATAATTATCATCATTATTGTTAATAACAAAGGCCCATTATTCCATGAAAATATTATAATTACCTGAAATTGATGTTGAAATCATCATCCACTCACATTTTATAAAGCGAAAAAGGCCGGTTTTATTTTTTTTACCTCTCTCAGGAAGGCTTGTAATATGCTAGAG
>NW_020871044.1:369585-374585 GCF_003789085.1 Penaeus vannamei
ATCATTATCATTATTATTATTGTGATTACCATCATAACTATCATCATTATTGTTAACAATAAAGGAATTTTCATGAAAATCATCATAATTACAGAAATTAATGGTAAAATCATCATATTTATCATTATATTATATCATATAAGCGAAAAAGTTTTTTTCGACCTTTCTCTCAAAAGGCTGTAATACGCTTGATTAATCGTATTTTCGACTTCTGGGATTTTATTAGTTTTAGCCTTTATTTAATTATAAATGGACTCTATGATTATTATTATCATTCATTATTGTCATTATTCTTATGATTATAATCATTATAGTCACTATCGTCATGATTATCATTATCATTGCCATTATTGCAGATATAATGATTATTATGCTAATTTTTACTGTCATTTTCATAATTATAACTTTTTTTATAATAATAATTTTAGAAATAAATAAAAGAGAAAAATGTTTTTTTTTCGACTTTTCCCTCAAAAGGCTGTAATAAGCTAGATTTTGCCGTTTTTTTCGACTTTTGGGATTTTATTAGTTTTAGCCTTTATTCCATTATAAACGGACTTTGATTCTTATTATCATCATTATTGTCATCATTATAACTATTTTTATAATGATAATAACAATAAGGATGATTTTTGAAATAATAATGATAATAATACTCATTATAATAACAATGCTAATGATATTATTATTATTTCTATTGTCATTATTTGTATGAAATTATTAGAATAGAGTTGATTATTGCTATTATTGCAGTAATGATCAAAATTATCATTATAATTATCATTTTATTATCATCATCATTATTATTATTGTCATTATCATCAAAATTATCATCATTATTATTATTGTCATTATCTTCATAATTATCATCATTATTGATAATAATAAAGGAATTGTCATGAAAATCATCATAATTACCTGAATTAATGTTAAAATCATCATAATTATCATCTAATATCGAAAAAGTTTTTTTTCGACCTTTAGACCTTTCTCTCGCTAGATTTTGCCGTTTTTTCGAATGATTATTATTCTAATTATTACTGCCATTTTCATCATTATAACTTTTTATGATAACAATAATGATAATTTTAGAAATAATAATGACAATAATACTCATCATAATAACAATAGTAATGTTATGATTATTTCTATTGTCATTATTAGTTAGAACATTATTATATTAGAGATAATCATTGCTATTATTGCAGTAATTATCAAAATTATCATTATAATTATAATTATTATTATTGGTATTATCATCATAATGTTAATAATAAAGGAATTATCATGAAAATCATCATAACTACCTGAATTAATGTTGCAATCATCATGTTGCAATCATCATTTAAAAGGGAAAAAGTTTTTTTCGACCCTTCTCTCAAAAAGTTGTATTACGCTAGATTTTGCGTTTTTTTTTTTTTTTTACTTTTAATATTTTATCAGTTATAGCGTTAATTTCATTATAAAGGGACTCTATGATTATTATTATCATCATTATCATCATTATTGCCATTATTCTTATGATTATCATTATAGTTATTATCGTCCTGATTATCTATATTATAATTATCATTATTGCAGTTATATTGATCATTATGTTATTTAATACTGTCATTTTCATCATTATAACTATTTTTATAATGAAAATAACAATAATGATAATGTTAGAAAAAATAATGGCAATAATACTCATTATAATAACAATAATGATTATATTATTATTATTTCTATTGTGATTATAAATAAGAAAATTATTAGAATAGAGTTAATTATTGCTATTATTGCAGTAATTATCAAAATTATCATTATAATTATCATTTTATTATAGTTATAATGATGAAAATGATAGTAATAATTAGCATAATAATAATTATAACTGCAATAATGATGATAATAATAATCATAGAGTCCCTTTATAATGAAATTAAGGCTAAAACTAATAAAATATTAAAAGTAAAAAAAAAAAAACGGCAAAATCTAGCGTAATACAACTTTTTGAGAGAAGGGTCGAAAAAAAACTTTTTCCCTTTTAAATGATAATCATGATGATTGTAACATTAATTCAGGTAATAATAATAATCATAGAGTCCATTTATAATGAAAAAAAGGCTAAAACTAATAAAATCCCAGAAGTCGAAAAAAACGGCAATATCTAGCATATTACAGGCTTTTGAGACACAGTTAGAAAAAAAATCCTTTTTCGCTTTTAATTATGATGATTTCCATGATAAATCCTTTATTATCAACAATAATGATGATAATTATGACGATAATAACAATAATAATGATGATAATAATAAAATAAAATTATAATGGTAATTTTGATAATTACTGCAATAATAGCAATAATGAACTCTGTTCTAATAATTTTCATACTAATAATGACAATAGAAATAATAATAATAATATTATTATTATTATAATGAGTATTATTGTCATTATCATTTCTAAAATTATCATCATTGTTATTATTATAAAATGATGAAAATGACAGTAATAATTAGCATAATAATCGTTAGAACTGCAATAATGATAATGATAATAATGATTATCATGACGATAATGACTATAATGATAATAATCATAAGAGTAATGACAATAATGAAAATCCCAAAAGTCGAAAAAATTGCAAAATCTAGCGTATTACAACCTTTTCAGAGAAAGGTCGAAAAAAAACTTTTTCGGTTTTAAATGATAATTATGATGGTTCTAACATTAATTCAGGTAATTATGATGATTTTCATGTTAATTCCTTTATTATTAAGAATAATGATGATAATTATGATTTTGATAATTACTGCAATAATAGCAATAATTGACTCTATTCTGATAATTTTCATACTAATAATGTCAATAGAACTAACAATATCATTATTATTGTTATTATAATGAGTATTATTGTCATTATTATTTCTAAAATTATTATTATTGTTATTATCATTACAAAAATAGTTATAATGATGAAAATGACAGTAATAATTAGCATAATAATTATTATAACTGCAATAATGATAATGATAATAATGCTAATCATGGCGATAATGACTATAATGATGATAATCATAAGAATAATGACAACTCATAATTGCAACACATTTTCATACTAAATAACGACAATATCAATAATAATATCATTATTTTTGTTATTATAAAGAGTATTAAGAAGAATTCTATGATCTGGCTTTTTTCTTCCAAACACGTCCACGCAGACGCTCAGCCTACGCTATCTCCCTTTTCACATCTACACACTTTCACATCCAACATGCAGTACACGCATCCATTACTTTTCTTCCACCCTTCTCTGATACAACGCTTACACCCACTTACACAACATACACGGTTCCTGAACCTACTAATCGGGTGGTGGCAGCATGCTGTAGGCCTGGATCCTTACATCTGTTCACTGCAGACGAATCTTTTCCCTTTAGCAAAAACTGCATATTCTCGGTTGAGCCCGGACTCAACCAGACAACTTGTCAACTGGGCCTATGCCCCGCTACAACTGTCTTTTTGGTAGGCAGCGGTGGGAGAGAACAGTTATTCTTTTTTATAAAGTGCCTGGTCAAGCCTTTGTACAATTCTATCGCAAGCTAAGGAACGGGTTGTAGAGCAAGTGCTGGGACGCAAAAATGCCTCGCACAAGCAATACCGTCCAAGGAGAACCCAGGGGTGCATGCGGTCACGACTGACCATTCGTCTCAGCGAGCGCCCGTCAACCCGCGTCCCTTAGATCAGGGTATAACCCTGCGTGGCCCGATTCCGCCTTACCGGGCAGAGGTCCCAGTTAGCCAGCCTCTTCGGAGGAATCAGGAATTGGAAACATGGTTGCGGCACATTGAGCAAGCCCATCCTTATGGGACGGATAAGGCTCTGATCCGCGCCGCCCGTGGTAGCTGTAGGAGGACGGCGGATATAGTCGTTAACTCCCCAGTTTTTGACGGGATTGGGACCTGGGACGAGTTTAAGGAAACCCTTCGACAACGTCTCCGGGGGACGTGCTCGTCGATGGAGTAACTACGGCATTTGGGGTCGTACGTACTCGGCGACACTTCCCCCTAGGGACTTCTATCTCGCGGTCGACCGTAGTATACCAAAGCATGTGCGACTATCCTGGTGAACTTGGACCAACTGAACCTCTGATGAAGAGGACTTTTCTCCAGGGACTCCCGCCCTGGCATCGGGAAAAGCTCCTGTTGATAGAGGATCAGCCACTTTACCGGGTGGTCGAAGCAGCCCAAAAAGCCTGGCACCATCGGCACTAGGCCGGGCGGGTAGAGAAACCATTGGTCAGTTTCTCGAGCGAGGCAGGGCCTAAACCTTGCTCTTCTACTCCTCGCGAGGGTCGATCTCCGGCAGTTTCCCCTCCAGTTGATCCCCTAACAGAGATAACCGCACGCACTCGAGAACTCTGACGCTGGTGTCTCTACCATCAGGTGACTACGCATGACGCCTCCGAGTGTCGTGCGGTGCGAGAGGGTAATCAGTGCACCCGGTGTGGCCGCTGAGGGCATGTGGCTGGGCGGTGTTTTTTCGGGCAGAACAACGTAGGGCACCGCCCGACAGAACACAACCGCAACCACAACGAGCCACTGCCAAGGACAATGATGATGCGGGCGCCAAGGGGAGCGACAGTTCCACGGAACCGGAGCTTCCCGAGGCACAGATTCAGGCGGGGCCCCGGCCGCTGTTGAATTGTGTGGTTGCTGGGACTAAGGTCTTGGCCTTTCTTGACTCGGGAAGTGAGGCAACGGTGGTGAAGGAGTTTTGTTTCAGGAGGATTTCCAACACCCCGCTCTCACCGCACCCACGCGGCCTTAGGGGGCATCTGGGGCCGCGTTGGACATCAAGGGCAGGGCAACCCTTGAGTTTAAGTTTTCCCGAGCCTGTAAGTGCCGGCACTCGGTGTTCGTGGTGGACGACGACACTAGGTTTCCAGCAGAGGTGCTGATAGGCGTGGACCAATTTTAAGTTGAACCTCTCTCCTGTTTCAGGGGCCAGCT
>NW_020871044.1:382085-399585 GCF_003789085.1 Penaeus vannamei
TTCACGTTGACTATTATCATTATTATTATCATTTTATTATTATTATCATTACTATCATGTTTATTATCATCGTTATTATCGTCGCCCCTCAGTGTCTCGAAGCCTCACTTCGTCACTGATTCGAACGAAGGTTCTGAATCGCTAAACATTTCCATTCACCTTATTCGCACTCCAAGTAAAACATAAACAAATAAATTCATTAAATAAAAATATCAAGAACGAAAAAAAGAACAGGGAAATGCACAAAACTGAATGATAGATAATTAAGGGAATAAAAAACATGAAAAAACAAGAGAAAGGGAATGAGAGTAACAAGGAAAAAAATGAAAGAGAAATGTAGGGACCGTTCGAGAACATTCAAAGAATTTCTGTGAGTCAACTCTGGCAGCGTGTGACATTCCTTTTAAGGAGACGCCGACTAGACTGGTCATAAGAAACGAAATTAATATCATAAAAATTGTCACATTCTTACTGCCAAAAAGAAGAGAGAGAAAGCGAGAAGAGAGAGAGAGAAAAAAAAAGGTGTTTGCGCGAAATTTTCTTTCTGGAAATATCTTTTCCTTTGTCTCTTTTCTGCTTTCAAACTTTTATAAGTTTTTTTTTTCTGCCAAGTATACATTTCCTCTTTCTTTCATCCTCCATCCTTTCTTCTTTCTTTCCTACCTTTATTCAACCTCCTCCTTCCCTCCTCTTCCCTTCTCTCTCATCTCTTCCCTCCCTCCCTCCCCTTTCCATACCCTCCTCCCTGCCCTCCCCGCCTCCCCCATAGCCCCAAACTGTTAGTCATGTCCAACACAACCACATCATACCTCATCAAATTAACATCTCATATATTCAAAAGACTACGGATAATTGCCAACGACAGAGAGAAAACAACAACTTTACAAAATGTACAACTTTGCGCGCAAGTTCAGGGTCCGCCTTACCCCCCCCGTTCTGCCCTTACGCCCCTCCTCCTCTACTCTTTTACTCCATTCTCTCCTTCCTCTTTGTTTTGTGTGCTGTAAGTGCAGCGGTAGCGTTCTCGTCTGGCAACCCAGCTGACCCGAGTTCGATCCCGCGCGCTGCCAGTGGATGGTCACCCCGGCCATTCTTCGCACTTGGGGGTAGTTTAAAAGCGAATAAACAGACATGATGTCACAGCAAAGAGTACCCACTGTAACAAATGGAATTAAACTAATAATTTTCTACTTATCTCCTTTACCACCCAGGTCCCTACCCTTACCCCTTACCTCTTGCCTCTTAACTCTTATATCTTACTCCTCTATCCTTCTCTACTCCCCTTTACACTCTCCTTCCACTACTAAACTGCCTCTTCCTACATCTTCATCTTCCTCCCCCTCCCTCCTTCCCTCCTCCCTCTTCTACCCTCCCCCTAAAAACCCCACGCACCCCTCTCTAAATCGCTACCTCTTCCTTACATCCCCTTCTCCCTCCCTCATTCCTACAATGTCTCCTAAATCCCCCCCTTTCTCCCTCTATCCGTCCCTCCTTTCTTTTTTCCTCCCTCGCTTCCTCTAATCCCTTCCTCCCCTCCCTCCTTACCTCCTTCCTCCCTCCCTCCTCCTACCTCCTCCCCTCCCTCCTCCTCCTCCTTCCTCCTCCCTACTCCTCCTTCCTCCCTCCCTACCTCCTCCTTCCTCCTCCTACCTCCTTGTATCCCTTCCCTCTCTCCCTACCTCTCCCTCCTCCATCCTCCCTCCCCCTCCCCCCACTCCCAGTTAAAAAGGCGTCCTCTCTCTCTTCCTTATTTGGCGTCGTTGCACAGGTGAGGGACGGTCAACACCTGCAATGTCGCGCTCGTCGGTCAGTGCTTTGCAACGGTCAGGCACTTTTGTTTCTGTGAAGGTCCTGTGTTACGTGCCTTTAATTTTACGTATCAGTTCTTATAAGATTTACATATGTATATGAATATATTCATCTGTCTACATATCTATGTCTATCTATCTATTTATCTATCTATCTATGTATCTATCTATCTAACCATCTACCTATCTACCTATTTATTTTTCTATCTATCGATCTAAATCTCTATGCTAACTCGTAGAGAGGGAGAGAGGGATAAAAATAAAACGAAAAAGACCAAAAACACACAAGATGAAGACCAAACCAGTACCGACCACAAAACACAAAAAGAAGAAAAAAATAAAAAAAAGAAAGAGAGAACAGAGGAAAAAGGGAAAACACAATAAAAAAACGAAATTTAACAGAAATATGACACAAAATACAAAACCCGGTGTAGATAACGGAAATGCCCCTTACCACCCCCCCCTCCCCCCCCCACCTCGCCCGCTCCCCGTGGAAATAATTAGAGTTCAAATCACAGGGAAGTCGAGATTTATAACCGTATGATAAAAGTGTCCGCGGGGGAAATCAGTGAAGATTTTAGAAATTACATATAATGTTTCTTGTACCTTTTCCTTTTTTCCATGTATTTTCTTTTCCACATTTATTTTGCTTCTGTTATAAAAAAGAGTTATTGTAAGTATTCTCTTTTCATATATTTAGCATTACATAAAAATGAAATTAAAATGATTCACGACTGACTGACGTAAGTTCATATATATAAATACATATTTTAAAAATCCTATTAAACGTTACAGAATTACAAAACTGGAAAAAAATCATGAGAAAACAAAACAAAACCACAAAGCTAAAGTCATTTTCTTTTTCATTTTTCTTTAAAAGCATCAACATTATTTTTCTTTTTTCTTTTAAAAATGCATGAACATTATCATTTTTTTCTAAGACATCAACATGAAATAGTTACTTAAGCTTTCCCAAGTGTTAAAAAAGAGACAGAACCACAATTCAAAAAATAACGAAAGAAGAAGAAAAAAAAGAAACAAAAAAAAAATTAAAAAAAGAAAAAGACAAAAGAAAAAGAAAAAAAGAAAAAAAAACATTCAGTCTTTCTCTAGTTTTATCTCGCCATGACAAAGTGCCTTGTACAGAGAGACGAGAGATAAAGGGAGTCGACGGGAGAAGGGAGATGAAAGAGGGAGAGAGATAGATGGAAAAAAAGGAGTAAGGGGATGGAAGACAGATGGAAAAGGAGGAAATCACGAAGGGGAGATGTGGTAGAGGAAGAACAGAAAGAAGAAAAAGAAAAGAAGAGAAAAGAGAGAGAGAAGAGAGAGAGAGAGGAGAGAGAGAGAGGAGAGAGAGAGAGAGAGAGAGAGAGAGAGAGAGAGAGAGAGAGAGAGAGAGAGAGAGAGAGAGAGAGAGAGAGAGAGAGAGAGAGAGAGAGAGAGAGAGAGAGAGAGAGAGAGAGAGAGAGCGAGAGAGAGAGAGAGAGAGAGAGAGAGACAGATAGATAGGTGGAAAAGAAAAAAAAAAGAAGACAGCAAGAGAGACATCAAAGGGGAAAAGAAAGAGAGGGATAAGGCAACCAAGCGAGTGACAGAAAATAAAACAAACAAACAAACAAACAAGAAACGAAGACCGACAACATAAGAGAAAGATTAAAGCAACAAAGCCCCATCGTGACGCCGCTTGACACTTTCTGCGATAACGACATGACAGGAGCCCCCCCACCCCCACCCCTCTCCACCCCCCACACTCTTCTATCCTTCTATCTCAACCCTTTCCCTTGACTTATTCCCATCCCCTTGCCCCACCCCTTTTCTCCATCTCATTTCTCCTCTCCCTATCCTTTCTACATTTTCACTAGCCAGTAATAAAAATGAGAGAAAATAAGGACTAATAAAGAAAAAATAATCAGAAGACGGATAATTAAAAAAAATGAGAATGAATAAATTAAATCTAACTCATATCGCTTCCTCGATATTAGATAACGTTAATTACCATATATATCAAACCCTGTGAGAGATCTGTAGATGAAATGCAAAAGGATTTCGGAACGCTTGTCTCGCCTGCTAACAAATCCTTTCCGTGTATAGGATTTTTTTTTTTTTTTTTTTTTTTCTTTTTCTATTAAGCTAATCCAAAATAATTCTTAAAAAAGTCAAGGAAAACTAATTCCTTTTCTTCTCTTTGCCTCTGTTCCTTCTGAAAGACATCCTAAAGGGAAGAACGCATTCAAAGAAGGAAATGGAACCGCTGCTTACCTCTGCCCCTGCCGAGGGCGTCGACGCGGAAGTTGGTGTGTCCGGTCTCGCCGTCGGTGAGCTGGCCGAGGCCGCCCGAGAGCCAGCCGTCCTTGCGCGCGCCGTCGTAGGTCAGGTCGCGCAGCGCGCCGTCGCCGCCGCGCGGGTCGCCGTCGGGCATCGAGTACGACAGCAGCCCGTCTGGAGGGGGAGGAGGAAGTGTAAAAAGAGAGGGGTGGATGTTGGAGCTCTCTTCCTTAACAGGCAATCGACAAGCTCTTGCCTTTAGCTACGCACATATAATCACAATATATCATATTCAAAACTAATCTTAGACAACATATCCCCTTAAGCTTTAAAAAAGTAATCTCATTTCTTAAAAAATTAAGACAAATCCAAGCAATACAACAAATCCTAACCCCACTGTCGGATTCAAATTCAAATTCCCCTCCTCCTACAAAACCGTTACGACCGTTATTCTCCGAGACGAACCTGTGTACCGGCATCCGTAGACCTCGACCCTCATGCAGACCGTGAGGGAGTAGTGGCTGAAGGGGACGAACCTCACCCTCGAGGCTATGATGGGAGGGCTCAGCTGAGAACTCTGGGCGAGGTAGGTGTTTGAATTCCCTTCCAGGAGCTGGAGAGAGAGAGAGAGAATGGGGTTGAGAATGAGTGAAAACGGAAGGGAGAAATAACGGATTTGAAGTGAGGATGAATTGGAGAGAATAGGAGGAGAGGAGGAGGAGAAACTAGGAGGAGGAAAAGAAGAAGGAAGAGAGTTGATGAGAAAGGGTTTGAATAAGGATGGAGTGATGAACAGTGGGGAAAGGTATAACGAAAAGAGGATGAGAGAACGTAGAAGAATGAAAGAGAGAGCGAAAGATGAGAGGAAGCAGAACTGACGAAAAGAGGCACAGATCGAACAAAAATGAGAGGCTGAGAACAGAATAACGGCGAAGAGAACACGAGAATGAGATAATGGTGAACAGATAAACAATAACAAAACAACCAACAAAAAAAAAAAATGAATAAAATTCTTGCAGATTCCGATGACAACAGTTAGCTGGTAAGCAGAAACCTACAACAAAAAGTATTATCATTTATATATATATTCAATTATCTCCATCATGGACTAAGAGAGAAGACCTTTTTTTCTCTGGGTATTAGAAGAAGAACGGTCCCGAAGACGCTTAGGCATTTGAGTTAGTTTCATCTTAATGAGACGAAACCCTAATAAGGAAAAGGGAGAGGGGGAGGGGGGAGGAGGGGGAGGGAGTTGTAATCAGAGCTGGAGTAACTGTAAACTCCGAGGAATCAATACTTTGATAAGCTCAATTATAAGGATCACTTGAAGGGGGGCGGAGATATATATATTCTTTTTTTTATTATATCGACTTTCACCCTCCCCCTCTCTCTCTTTCGCTTCCTTGTTCTCTTTCTCTCACTGCTCTATGCTTGTATTTTTCCTCTTTCTTGGATTTTGTTTATGTATATCTAATTTCTCTACTTTCTCTCCCTCCCTCTCTCTCTCTGTATATATGTCTCGGCATTTCTCTCTGTCTACCGAATTAAAGGAACCCAAATTCGTTATCCATGGCTGTCAAACGCGATTATCATTATAATTATTCAAAAGAGGAAGAAAAAAAGTTGACAAATAGCAAATAATCCACACTCCTTCTACAACCCCCCCCCCCTCTATTCATCCCCTTCTGTTTTTGAGACCGTCCCCACTGAAGAAAAAAATATATATAAAAAAGTGTCAAATATGATGATGATGATGATGATGATGATGATGATGATGGTGGTGATTGATGATGATGATGATGATGATGATGATGATGATGATGATGATGATGAGAATGATGATGATGATGATGATGATGATGATAATAATTAATAATAATAATAGTAATAATAACACAGGAAAATGAAGGAAAATAAAGAGAGGAAGAGAAAGAAGAACGAAGCGAAGAAAAACGAGAATAAGAATAAGAAATAAAGAATTAGAACGAGGAGGAGGATAATGATTATAAAGGTAATGACGGTGATCATGATGACGATACCAATAACAATAACAATAGCTCTAATACGAAAGACAGCACGCCCTGAGTTTCCCCGAGGCAGAACACGAGAGAGAACAGAGAACAAGGTCTGGCGTGGCCTCTCTGGGTCCGCGCGTTCACTCGAGAACAAAAAAGGCCACAGAACACTCACTCGATGTCACCCTGCAGTTAGCGGCCCGGGTACATTAAGGTCCATGCTGTCTGTTTGCTTGTTATTTCTGTTTTGTTTGTCTCTGTGTGCTTGTTATTTCTATTTTGTTTGTCTCTTTGTTTGTTTGGTATTTCTGTGTATTTGATTGTTGGTGTTTGTCTAGGAATCTGTCTACAATATGTTTGTATAACTATGTGTGAACACTACATACACACATATGTAAATGCATATATATATACATACATACAGAGAGAGAAAGAGAGAGAGAGAGAGAGAGAGAGAGAGAGAGAGAGAGAGAGAGAGAGAGAGAGAGAGAGAGAGAGAGAGAGAGAGAGAGAGAGAGAGAGAGAGAGGTAGAGGAGGGAGAGAGGGAGAGAAAGTGAAAGACCAAGAGAGAGAGACAGAAACGGAATCAGATAGAGGCAAAGAAAGACAAACCATTCAGAAAGAAGCAGAAGCACAAAAACGTCAACACAAAAACGACCCCAAACAGCTCACCTCGTTGCCGCGCCCGTCCGCGTAGGTGACCCAGTGGGCGAGTCCGGGCCGCCAGAACTGCAGCTTGTACTGGCGCGCGAACTCGCGCCCCTGGCCGTTGCCGAAGCGCCCCTGCACCTCCACCTTGGCCACCACGTGCAGGCCGCCCAGGTTCACCTCCAGGAACTCCTTGCCCTCGTTGTGGATCATGTCTCGGGGGCACCACGCGCCGCCGCCAGCCTCCACGCGCGCTCTGGGGGAGAGGGAGAGAGAGGGGGTGAGTAGGAGAGCGAGATATCGATGGAGGGGAGGGAGGGAGGAGAGAGGAGAGAGGAGAGGGAGGGAGAAAGGGAGGGAGGGAGAGAGGTAGGAAGGGAGGGAGGAAGAAAAGAGAGAGAGAAAGAGAAAGAGGAAAGAGAAGAGAGAGAGAGAGAGAGAGAGAGAGAGAGAGAGAGAGAGAGAGAGAGAGAGAGAGAGAGAGAGAGAGAGAGAGAGAGAGAGAGAGAGAGAGAGAGAGAGAGAGAGAGAGAGAGGAGAGGGAGAGAGAGAAGAGAGAGAGAGAGAGAGAGAGAAGAGAGAGAGAGAGAGAGAGAGAGAGAGAGAGAGAGAGAGAGAGAGAGAGAGAGAGAGAGAGGAGATGAGAGAGAGAGAGAGAGGAGAGAGAGAGAGAGAGAGAGAGAGAGGAGAGAGAGAGAGAGAGAGAGAGAGAGAGAGAGAGAGAGAGAGAGAGAGAGAGAGAGAGAGAGAGAGGAGGAGAGGAGAGTTGAGAAGGATGGGAGATCGATGGATAGATTGACAGAATAATAGACAATAAGGATAGGGAGAAAGAGGGAAGAAGGAAAACTTATGGAAACAGAGAGAGAGGAAGAAAGTGAATGGGAGGTGGAAAAGAAGCGAAAGAAAGGAAACGAAGGGAGATGGAGAGAGACGGAAGAGATGAGAGGAGCGAGAGAAGGAGAGGGGTAAGGAGGGAAGAAGGGGTAAAAGGAACGAAGGAAGAAAAGACTAAGTGAAAGGAAAGAAAAGCGAGAAAGAATAAAAGGAATAAGGATCGAAAAACGAAAGAGAGGAAAAGAAAGAAAGAAAAAAAAAGGAAAACCAAATAACCTTCTGACTTCTAAAAAAAAAACGGCAATCAAGACAACGTAAATAAACAGGGGAAATGAGAAGGAAAGAGAGAGATAATGACAATTAATGTACATATTCCACTACGCTGGGGAGGTGGAAGAGACGTTGAGAATTAATGAAGAGAGATGGGGGGGATAAGAGAAGGGTGGAGGCGGGAGGAGGAACCCAGAAAAAGAAAGGGGAAACAGAGGGAAGGGGAGAATAGAGAGAAGGAGAGGGAGAGGGTGAATGGGGAGAGAGGGAGACCGGGGAAGGAGATGGAGAGGGAGAACAGGGAATGAGAGGGAGAGGGAGGTCGGGGACGGAGAGAGAGGGAGAGGGAAACGGGGAAGGGGGGAGGAAGGAGAGAGGGAGAGGAAGAATGAGATAGGGAGAGGGAGAGGGAAATGGAGAACGGGGAAGGAGGGAGGAGGAGAGGGGAAGGAGAGGAGGAAAGAGGGAGAGGAAGAATGAGAGAGGGAGAGGGAAAACGGGGAAGGAGGGAGGGAGGAGACTGGGGAGAGAGGAGGGAGAAGCAGAGGAAGAAAGCGGAGGGAAGGAGAGGGAGAACGGGCAAAGAGGAAGGGAAGAGGAGAAAGAAAGGGAGGGAGATGAGGAGTGAAAATAAGGAAATGAGGAGAGGAGGAGGAAGAATAGATGCAAGACATAAAGACCTTCGATAAAGCAGACACACCCACACCCACACACACACACACACACACACACATCACTCCTAATCATAATCATCACCATCACTTTCTCATCTTCATCAATTCACCCATAACATACTCATAACATCTTAAAAACATCTCATAACATCTTATAATCTATTAACATTTAATTTCTACGACCCCTCCAAGACCACGATGAGAAATCCCTTGCCACTCATAGATGGCGCTGACCCCCAAACCCACGACGAGGAGAATTCCCTTACCTCCCATAGATGGCGTTGACGGCGGCGTCGAAGTAGGAGGACGCCGAGATGTGTTCGTCGGGGATGGCGCCAGATTCCATTCCGAGGGCGGCGTCGCATTGGTCTGTGGGCGGGAGGAGAAGCATTATTTGTTTGTTCAATTGTTTTTTCCTAGTAATTGCCCATATATAACATTATTGCCCTGTTTGTCTGTCTGTTTGGGTCTCATATAAAACCCTTTCTCTCCTTCTCTTTCTGCTCTTCCTTGGTATATCTCTCCTTCTTCCTATCATCCCTCCCTCACTTAGCTAACTTCCCACCTTCCTCTCCCTCTCGTTCCCCTTCCCTCCGTCCATCTTCCCTCCCTTTCTTTCCCTTTTACCCTTCCCCCACTACATTCCACTCTTCCCTCCCTCTCACTTCCCACCTCCACTTCCCTCCTTCCCCCACCTTCCTCTTCTCCCCTCCCTCCCTCCCTCCCTCCCCCTCCGCCCTCCTCTGAAAGTCCGCAGACCGCATTTCCCTCCCCCTCCCCTTCCCCTCCCCCCTCCCCTAATACGAGTGGGAGGCAAGGGTTGACTGGGGTCTGTTGTCGCTCCAGTTATAAAAGCCTTCTTCTCTCCTCTCCTCCTCTTCGCCCCCGAGGCGGCAGATCCTGTTACGCGGTTATTTTTGAGGCTTTTATCTGCGTCTGTGTTTTGTAGGTATGTGTGTATGTGGGTGGGTGGGTGGGTGGGGGAGAGGGAGGGGAGGATGGAGGGTGGATGGGGTAGAGGGAGGGATAGGGGTAGGGGAGGGATAGGTGTAGGGGAGGGATAGGGTAGGATATAGGGGAGAGGAGAGGATGGGTGGGTGGGGGAAGGGGGGGGTGAAAAGGAGGAAGTGCAGGTAGCCTCTTTTTTTTTTAAAGAAAGAGGCGGCCTTTCTTTAATGGGGAGAGGAACCCATTTTGTAATCTATAGCTTTATTTTTTGTACGAGTCTGCTCTCATTACTAGCTCTGTGTATTATTTTTTTTACTTATACTTACATCTATGGGGTTCTTTTCTTTCTCTCTTTTCTGTCTCTCTCTACACCCTTTTCCCAAACCTTCCCTCCCCATATTCTCACTCTCACTTCTTCCCTCCTTCCCTTCCTCCCTCCTCTCTTTAATTACCCCAACTTCTCCCCTCTCATTCCCTCCCCTCTCCTCTCCCACCTCCCGTTTCCACCTTCTCCCCTACCCTCTCTCCTTGTCTCTCCCCTCCCTAACTTTCTGCCCTCCTTCCCTCTCCCTCCCCCCCTCAACTATTAACCTTCGCTTATCAGGCTAAATCTCAACTAGCTTTAAACAGCACTCCACTCTCTGTAAGACAAGACAAGACATACACACACAAACACACACACACATACACCGCCCCCCCACACATACACCCCCCACCTCCACACACATACACCCCTCACACACACACACACACACACACACACACACACACACACACACACACACACACACACACACACACACACACACACACACACACACACACACACACACACACACACACACACACACACACACACACACACACACACACACACACACACACACACACACACACACACACACACACACACACACACACACACACACACACACACACACACACACCACACCACCCGCCCCCCCACACACACACACCGCCTCAAGGTATTCGCTTGCAGGTGCGCTTAGCCCTAGTCTCGCCCTGTGTTTGCATAGCGGGCGGTCGAACCCGTAAACAACCACGGGCAAACAAGCAAACAAGCCACTTCGTTTGCGGGAAGGATGCGGGTAGTTGGAGTCAGCGAGAAAGTGGGGTGGTTTGTGAAGCAAAGGAGAGTGAGGGGTTGTTTGCCGAGTGGATTTTGTTTTGGCGGGGATGGGGGAGGGAGGTTTAGGAGAGAAAGGAAGAAAGGAATGATAGGAGAGAGAGGGAGAGGGAGGGAGGGAGAGGAAAAGGGAGGAAGGAGAGGGAGAGGAGAGGGAGAGGAGAGAGAGAGAGAGAGAGAGAGAGAGAGGAGAGAGAGAGAAGAGAGAGAGAGAGAGAGAGAGAGAGAGAGAGAGAGAGAGAGAGAGAGAGAGAGAGAGAGAGAGGGAGGGAGAGAGAGAGAGGAGAGAGAGAGAGGGAGAGGAGAGAGGAGAGGAGAGGGAGAGAGAGGAGAGAGAGAGAGAGAGAGAGAGAGAGAGAGAGAGAGAGAGAGAGAGAGAGAGAGAGAGAGAGAGAGAGGAGAGAGAGAGAGAGAGAAGAGAGAGAGAGAGAGAGAGAGAGAGAGAGAGAGAGAGAGAGAGAGAGAGAGAGAGAGAGAGAGAGAGAGAGAGAGAGAGAGAGAGAGAGAGAGAGAGAGACAAAACAAACATACAGACAGGCAGTCCATCATACATACAGCCAGACAACCAGACAGAAAAAAAAAAAATATAACTAGTGCACCGAGTGGGATTGGAATGTAAATAATATACGTTTTGTGATTACCTTAATATTGATTATATGCATGGTCTGGCACTGTGTTGTTTTATATGGATGGATGAATAAAAAATTGAGTGCGTGGGTTTTGAGCAAAATGATGCATATATGTAATTATCATTGCACATCAACTGATTGTATCTCCGTGCAACATGGAAATATTTGTTTATTCGCGTGTGTACCGATATGGCAGTATCTAAAACTACATCTGTGTTTTGAATAAAGTATCATTATTTATTTTTTTATCTCTCTCTCGCTCTCTCTCTCTATCTCTCTATCTCTCTCTCTCTCTCTCTCTCTCTCTCTCTCTCTCTCTCTCTCTCTCTCTCTCTCTCTCTCTCTCTCTCTCTCTCTCTCTCTCTCTCTCTCTCTCTCTCTCTCTCTCTCTCTCTCTCTCTCTCTCTCTCTCTCTCTCTCCAGTTTTTCTACTTTGCCTTCCCCCTTCTCTCTTCCCTCCTTACCTTCCCCTCCCCTTGCTCTTCCCTCCCCGTTGCTCCCTTGCCTTCCCCTCCCCTTCTCTTCCTACCTTCCCCTACCCTCTCTCTTCTCTCCTTACCTTCTCCCTCCCCTCCCCTCCCTACCTCCCCCTACTCTCTCTCTTCTCTCCTTCCCTTCCTACCTCCCCCTACCCTCAATCTTCTATCCTTACCTTCTCCCTCCCTCCCCTTCCCTCCCTACCTTCCCTTACCCTCAATCTTCTCTCCTTACCCCCCCCCCCACCTTCCGTACCCCTTCCTTAACCTCCCCTTAATTTCGCCCCAATTACCTCCATAAAATAAGACCCGAGAATACAGCAACATGCCAACACAACATAGCAACATATTACCTGTTTCGAGCGATACGGCGGACCGGGCTGTCAGCACCGTTGCCACCATCATCCAGAGGTAGAACAACATATGAGGCCTCATGT
The DNA here is from genome assembly GCF_003789085.1 of Penaeus vannamei. Classification (NCBI taxonomy): domain Eukaryota; kingdom Metazoa; phylum Arthropoda; class Malacostraca; order Decapoda; family Penaeidae; genus Penaeus; species Penaeus vannamei. Next base: position 394,241 of record NW_020871044.1, read on the forward strand.
TGAATTATGAGGTTTGCCTATGTAGGGGGGTGGGGGTGGGCAGGGGGTCACATATGAGGTAAGGGGGTGGGTGGATTATGCGTATGTGGGATTATGAGTGGGGGTGGAAGGAGGGGGGAGGATGATCACATGGGGTTAGGCTTTGATTTTCTTCTATTTTTCTCTTATTTATTTGTTTTCTTTGTATTTCTTCCTCTTTTCCTGTCTCTCTTTCTCTCTTTCGGTGTTTTCAGTTCGTCTTACTTTTTATTTTCTTGCTCTGTCATTCTTTTTCTAAACTATTTTCCTTTCTTTTTTATTATTCTCCTTCACTTTCTTATTATTTTCTTGGTATTTTTTTTTCTTCAGAGATATAGGCCAATATCAGAAGGTAGGCCTATAAGCCATCTAGGCTCGTTGTCAAATTCATCATTATTATATAATCTTATTTCTGTGGCAATTTGATTTTTTTCACTTATTTCTGTTCATGGAAACTGTTATTTGAACAAACTGATTCTTTTGTGCAGTGTTTCCTCCAGAATTTTCTATTCTTAAAAGAACTTGAGAACAAGAACTGCTTTCCTTTCTTTTCTCTCTCTTTTTAAATGCCTTGTTTATTCTATACTTCTTTAAAACTGCCTCGTTTATTTCCCTTTACAAATCTGCCTTGTTTATATTTCTTTTTTCACTCTTTTGTCCAATTTTCGCCTTTGACTTGATTTTTTTTTTTTTTTTGGAAAGAGTCGAGGAAAAAATCACTTCTTGAAGACGTTGTGCTTTGTTCTCTTCCGTTTCCTCTTCCTCCGGCGAAAAATCTCAAGAGCATTCAGGGACCTGCAAAGAAAGAGAAATAATAATTAGCAAAATGATTTTGGAAATGGGTAATGGTGATGATGGTGGTGGTGATGATGGTGATGAAGATGGTGAGGGTAATGGTGATGGTGAAAATGATATTTATAATAACAATAAAAAAACAAGACCAATAATACATTTTTTACTTGGTGGCAGTATTTTGGTTAACGCACAGTTAGCAAGCATAACAAAAACATAACACTATTCCATTAAAAGTTTATATACATGTTTTAATGCGAACGTAAACACCAGCAGACAATAAAAGCATATCATACACAAAATAACAGCAGCAAAAAAATCATTTCACAAAATTACCCAAACCCATAATAAATATATAACTCTCCACTACCCTCCCTCCTAAAATTCTAATAACAAATTCCCTAAAAATTAATAAAAATATTCGTTTCCGAAAAAGTGAAAACTAATTAAAAAATGCATACCTAACCTAATATCTCCACAAAATATATATTAACCCGCAAAAAAAAAAAATAATAATAATAATAAAAAAATAAAAAATAAATAAATAAATAAAAATAAAAAAAATAAATAAAAAAACTACACAACTCGACTCCGAATAAAAGACAATCTTACGCCCCCTTAATCCCATACAAGAGATTCAAAAGCCTACATAAAGGGATTCAACACTGTGCTCGGCTATCGGCTGCGTAATCGAATCGATAGTAGGGAATCACACACGTCTATAATTATGCCTGACCCTTATGTAATTCTATTAAAGTTGATAGCTAGAGAGGAAGAGAGGCGAGGGGTGAAAGAGAGGAAGGGAAGGGGGAGAAGGGAAGGAGGGAGAGGAAAGGGGAGAGGGAGAAGGGGAGGGGGAGAAAGAGAGGGAGAAGGGGATGGGTAAGAGAGGGAGGAAAGGGGAAAGAGAGGGAAGGAGGGAGGGAGGAGGGGGAGGGAGGAGAGGGAGAGGAGAGGGAGAGGGAAGGGAGAGGAGAGGGAGAGGGAGAGGGAGAGGAAAGGAATGGAAATGAGAGAGAGAAAGGAGAAAGGAAAGGGGAGGGGGAAAGAAGAGACCTCGAAAGGAGAAGGTGGAAGGAGAGCGTAAAGGGAAGAGAGAGAGCGAGAAATAAGGAAATAAAGAAAGGAGAGAAAGTTGTGAAGAGAAGAGGGGAAAAGGGAAGGAGCAAAAAGTGTCAGGAAGGAAAAGGAGGATGAAAGAGGGAGAAGAGAGAATTACAGGAACAATAGACACAAAAAAAAAGAAAAAAAGAAAGATGAGGATATTATAGAGCAGACGAGCCTGAAAGACAAACCGGAATTGCACTCAAAATTTTTTTTTTCTTTCTAAATTCATTTCTCCCCCCTTCGCCCCCCCCCCCCTCGCCGTCTCCAATACCTTACGCTATACATTTTTCTTCTTCCTCCTCGTCTTCCTTTTCTTCTTTTCCTCCTCCTCCTCTCTCTTCTCCCCTTCGCACTCTCTTTCCTGCTATCCTCCCCCCTCTTCTTCGCCTCACTCTCCCCCTCTCCCCTCCTCTCTTCCTCTTCCCTCTCTCTCCCTCCCTCTCTCCTTCCCTTCACTCTTCCCTCTCCTTCCCCTCACTCTCCTCTCTCCTTCTTCTCATTCTCCCTTCTTTCTATTATCCCCTCCATCCTCTCCTTCCCCTCTCCTTCCTCTCCTTCTCCTTACTCCCTTCCTTCCCCTCACTCTCCTCTCTCCTTCCCCTCACTCTCCCCTCTCCTTCCCCTCACTCTCCCCTCTCTCCCTCTCCTTCCCCTCACTCTCCCCCTATTCTAAACCGCCGAGGCTCAAGAGTGGAATCAATACAACCCGATCACAGTATTGATTTCGCTCTAAGTTAATTGAACCTTTTTTTTTTTCCTTGAACTCTAGACTGACTTAAAGCGGTAAATGTAAATTGCATATGTAAATTGTAGAGTCTGTTTTTTGTTCACTCTTTCTGTTTTTGCTTGTTTGTTTGTTTGTTTGTTTGTCTTGTGATTCTGTAAGGGTAAAGTGCATAGCAGTGATGGGGATTAGATTTATAAGTAGAAAATTTATGAAATAAAGATTTAAACTGAGTATGAGGAAAATAATATGCACAGATATATATGCGTGTTTGCGTGCGTGCGTGTGTTGGAAATGAAACAGCGGTGGTAACATAGGCCCAACCAGTAAATAAAAAAGCAATAAGTAATCTAATATAAACACATTACGTGTAATAAGTCATACAAAAACACCTCCTCCCCCCAAAAAAAAATAAATAAATAAAAAAAAAACAAATAAATAAACCTCTACCTTTCACCCTCCCTCTCCACAAAATCCAACACCCCCACCTTCCCAAACATCCAAACACTCCCCCCCCCTTTCCCAAACATCCAACATCCCCCCCCCAACCAAAAAAAAAAAAAAAAAAAAAAAAAAACACCCACACACACGAACGGACCCATTACCGAAAATCACCGCCCGGGCCAGCCAGCCAGCCCGTCAGCCCACCGTGATGTATTTCATAGATTGGCGCCCACCGTGATAGCGCCCATTTCCACCGGGGGAGGGGGAGGGGGGCAGAGGGGGGATACAATAACCTTAACTTCAACAAAATGCATTTCAATTCGGGTTCTCGTGGAATTGCGTTCGGTGTTGTGTTGTGTTCGCCGGTTGTTTAGGGGGTGGGGTGGGGGGGATGGGGGTATGGGAGGTGGGGGTAAAGGAGGTAGGTGGGATGGGAGGGAGGGAGTAATGGGGTAAAGGGCAGAAGGGAGAGAGGATGGAGGAAGGGGTAAAGAGGGAGGAAGGAGGAGGGAGGAGGGGGTAAAGGGAGGAGGAGGGAGGAGAGGGTAAAGAGAGGGAGGACATGGAAAACGGAGGGAGGAGTGGGAGAAGGGAGGAGGGAGTAAAGGGAGGGGCAGGGATGGAAAGACCATACATACACACACACACACACATCTGGTTCTTTGTACTACACCGTGTTACTAGTATTATCATTATAATGTCTCTTTTTGTTGTTGTTTGCTTTTTTTGTGCGCGCGAGGGGGAGTTCACATAAATGGCCAATATACCCGAGCGTAATATACGGCGCGTGTGAGAAGACCCCCCCCCCCAAAAAAAAAGTAAAGTATCGCTATTTTGTTTTGCTTCTGTTCTTACGAGAGGAGAGAATGGAAGGAGAGAGAGAAGAGAAGGAGAAACAAGGAGGGAGACAAAAGAAAAAAAGTGAGGAAAGGGAGGGTGAGAAACAGAGAAGGAAGAAAAAAAGAGAGAAATTACAGACACACAACAAATACACACAAACCAACATTTTGAAAATAAATAAATAAAAAATAAATAAATAAGACGAAGAAAGAAATGGACACATAAGATCAAAAAAAAAAAAAAACGAAAAGAAAAGAAGAAAGAAAAGGGATACAAAAGATATTTTAGAAATCCCAAGAAAACCACTCCCCACGCACAAATCCCCCCCCCTCCTCCTCCTCCTCCTCCTCTCCTCCTCCTCCTCCCTCCCCTCCCCTCCCCCCTCCATCTACCCTCCCCCTCCCCCTCCCCCTTCACCAACAAGTGCTTGATGACTCTCTGTTCCGGCCGCGATCAGAACCATTAACAAACGTGTAATCGACCTGGAATTCAAGCCATAAAGCAGATACATAAAGCCCAGGGCGGACATATTGGAAGGGGAGAAAGAGGGGAGAGTGAGGGGAGGATGAGGGGAGAGGAGAGCAAGAAGGGATGAATGAGAGGGGAGGAGAGAAGAAGGGAAGAATGAAGGGGGAGTAAGGGTAGGATGAGGGAGAGGAAAGCAGGAGGGAAGAATGTGAGGGGAGGATGAAGGGAGAGGAGAGCTTACAAGAAGTATGAGAGGGGGGAGTGTGGTGAGAGGAGAGCAGGAGAGGAGAATAAAAGGAGAGGGGGAGGGGAAGAAATGAATGAGACTAGAAGGAGAGGGAGAGGGAAGAATGAGAGGGGAGAAGGGGAGGAAGAGGGGATAAATGAGAAGAAAAGAAGAATAAAAAGAGAAGGAGAAGGGGAGGAGAAAATATGAAAGGCGAGTGAGACTAGAAGAGATGAATGAGAGGGGAGAGCAAAACAGCAGAAAAAGAAAGAAGAGAAGAAAGAATAAAAGGGGAGAGAGAGAGAGAAGAAGAAAGAACAAGAAGTGACACATAACTGAAATCTCCCCTGCCCGCCAACCCCCACCATCCCCCCCTCCCCTCCCTCTTCCTCACTCACCCAAAGTCATACGGACAACAAACTCCTTTTAAATATAAAGAGTCATCAAAGTGATCCATCGGAGTGACCACCTTCGATTAATCGCTTTTTCACGTTCCGACTGCTGCGAAAAGGGAAGCAGAAGAGGGTGATAAATGGATAATAAGAATATTCGAGAGAAGAGTGAGTGTGTGTTATTATTGCATGCGTGGGTGGGTGGGTGGATGGGTGGGATGATGGATGGATGGATGGATGGATGGATGGATGGGATGGATGGATGGATGGATGGATGGATGGATGGATGGATGGATGGATGTAATGGATGGATGATAGACGGTAGATAAATTGA
>NW_020871044.1:402085-404585 GCF_003789085.1 Penaeus vannamei
TGAAAGAAAAGACAAAGAGAGAGAGAAGAGAGAGAGAGAGAGAGAGAGAGAGAGAGAGAGAGAGAGAGAGAGAGAGAGAGAGGAGAGAGAGAGAGAGAGAGAGAGAGAGAGAGAGAGAGGAGACAGACAGAAATAATAAAAAGAAAATCAATAAAAGCTAACAAAAGACACAGAAAATGAGATCATGTGACTGTGCCCACCTGACGCCCTGCCTGTCCAGTGTTACCAAGTCCGGACACTGTTCCTCCCGAAGCGATATTGCCAGAGAAGAAAATAACGACAAAAGGAAAAATATTAATATTTTGTCCCCTTTCGTTCTTTTATTTGTTTTCATATCTTTTGATAAAAGGATTTAGATCATAAAAATGTTGAAAAATGAGGAGAGATAAAAAAAAAAAAAAAACACAAAAACACGAAAAAAAAAAACAATTAGTAAAAGAAATAAGAAAAAATGAACCAATAAAAAAATAAATATCGAAAAAAGTAAAAGAAGATAAGAAAAAAATCACATTCAAATAATAAATGTCAATCTGGCAGAGTTCATAAATATGGAAATCTCATTATCAAGCGATTAAATGTGATCTCGGAATAATCCCGGAGGATTCTTCGCGGCTGGCAAGAGGAAGAGGAGGAAGGGGAAGAGGAAGAGGAAAAGGAGGAAGAGGAAGAGGAGGGAAGAGGAGGAAAGGAGAAGAGGAAGGAGGAAGGAGGAAGAGGAGGAGGAGGAAAGGGAGGAAGGGAGAGAAGAGGAAGAGGAAGGGAAAGAGGACGAGGAAGAAGAGGATGAAGGGGAAGAGGACGACGAAGAGGAGGAAGGAGAAGAAGAGGAAGAGGAGGAAGGGGAAGAAGAGGATGAGGAGGAAGGAGGAAAAGAGGAAGGGGAAAAAGAGGAAGAGGAAAAGGAAGAGGAAGGGGAAGAAGAGGACGAGGAAAGACAAGAAGAGGAAGAGGAGGAAGGGGAAGAAGAGGAAGAGAAGGAAGGGGGAGAAGAGGAAGAGGAAGAAGGGGTAGAAGAGGAAGAAGAAGAGAAAAAAGAAAAAAAGAAACGGATGAGGAAAAAGAGTTGGAAGAAGAAGAGGTTGATGGATAGGGAGAAGAGGAGAAGCAAAAAGAGAATGAGGGAGAGGAAAAGGAGAGGGAGAGAATAAAGAGGAAAAGAATTGGGAAGTGGAGGGGAGGAAGAAAATAGGAGATGGAGAAGGCAAAAAGAAAACGGAATAGAAAAAATATAAGTAATTATTCTTAAAAAAAAAAAAACGGAAATAAAAGGAAAAATCGTAATAACAAACCAACATCAATGAAAATAATAACAGCATAAAAGCAACCCACCCCAAAAAATCATATAAAAGCTGAAAAAAAAACGACGAAGAAAAAGCAAAAGAATAAAAAAAAATACACCAAATTCTCAGAGAAATAAAAAGCAAAAAAGAAAAAGAAAAAAATATTCCCCTAATAGAGTGTGGTAAGCCCCCCCCCCCCCGCTCCATCACCGCAATCCCTCCCCTCTCCTCCCCTCCCTCGCACATATTGGTGAGGGGAGGAAAAATATCCACGAGAGAGAGAGAGGGTGTCTTAGGTGTGGTATTTACCTCCTCTCTTTCTCCCTCAAACTCTCTCCTTTTTATCTATTTATCTATCTCTATAATCTTTTTTATTATTTTTTCTTTTTGTTGCGCTTTGTTTTTTTTTCTTTTGCTTTCTCTTTTTCTTTCTCTCTATCTTCTTTTCCCACCCTCTCTCCCTTTCTCTCACTCTCTCTCTTTCTCTCACTCTCCCTTTCTTTTTCTCTCACGCCCTCTCTCGCTTTTTCTCACTCTCCCTTTCCCTCCCTAAGTCCCTTTCTCTCTATCTCCCTTTCCCTTTCAGTCTCACGCTCCCTTTCTCTTTCTCTTACTCTCCCTTTCATTTCCCTCTCCCTCTCTTTCGTAGCAATCTATATTCCTCTAAAGCATGAAAGAGAAGGGAGAAAGATAACAGAAATGAACATGTAGTCTTTCACGTGCATTCTATCTCCCCTTGCATCACATTTTAATCTTCTCTCTCCCTATTCCTCCATTCGTTTCATATAAACACTCATATACAGGCATAGGAACATATGCACGGAAACGGGTATACAGACATGTACACGCAATCAAGTAAATATACACAAACGCTCACGCACACGCACACACGCACACACACACACACAACACAACACACACACACACACACACACACACACACACACACACGCACGCACACAGTCACTCATTCAAAGAGACTATCAGTTTAAAAATCTTTCAAATTAAAATTTCTTTTCATCTTAACCAATTGCTATTTGAGACAGGTATTTTCTTAAAAGTTTTATATTCTTATCTGATTTCCATTTATTTCCATTTTGAGAGATCAGTCCTTATCCTGAATCTCTCTCTCTCTCTCTCTCTCTCTCTCTCTCTCTCTCTCTCTCTCTCTCTCTCTCTCTCTCTCTCCTCTCTCTCTCTCTCTCCCTTCCCTTCTCGAT
>NW_020871044.1:409585-422085 GCF_003789085.1 Penaeus vannamei
TCATCTCCCTCCTTCTTTTCCCTCCTCCTCTCCCTTTCCCCTCCCCCTCCCACCTTCTCTACCTCCTTCCCCTTCTTTCCTTTCCTCTCATTTCTCCCATCCTCACCCCTTTCCCTTAACCCACACCTCTGCCCCCGGCCCACATCCTCTACCAATTTTTCTCAACTTCCCCTTTCCACCTTCCTTCTAACATTCCCCTTCCACTTTCTCCTTTCTCCTCCCACCTTTTCTTCTCCCTTCCCCTTCCCCTTCCCCTTTCCTTTCCCCTTTTCCCCTTCCCCTCTCCCCTTTCCCCAGCCTTCTCTTTTCCCTTTTCCCCTTTCCTCTTACCAAGCCCTACCCTTTCAGCCCTGTCATTTCCCCTTTCCCCTTCCTCCTCTCCAAACCCTATCCCTTTCCCCTCCTTTCCTTTCCCCTATGCCTCTCCCCCCTCTCCCTCCCAGCCCTCCCTCTCCTTCCCCTTCCCCCTCTCCCCTCTCCCAACCCTCTCCTTTCCCCTTTCCCTCTCCCCATCCCTCTCCCTTCCTCTTCCCCCTCTCCCTCTCCCCCTCTTTCCCCTCTCTCCCACCCCATATATATAAGGCCATGCGAGGGCGGATTTTCAAGGTGGATCAGCTGACGCGACAGATGGCACCTTAACCTATCTTCTTAACGTCTTGATGAGGGTTAATGATAACAGCATGCGAGGAAGGTTTAAAAGGAATTGGCATTTTTTTTATTCTTCTTCTAGACTAGTTTATATATGTGATTTTTTTGGGGGGAGGGGAGAGGGAGGGAGAGGGAGGGAAGGAGAGATTAGGATAGATAGATAGATAGATAGATAGATAGATAGAGAGAGAGAGAGAGAGAGAGAGAGAGAGAGAGAGAGAGAGAGAGAAGAGAGAGGAGAGATTGTGTTCTACATTTCCGTAGGGATGTCCGTTAGTTATAGGCGTTAATCAATAAGTGAGGGAGAATGAGGGGGGGGGAGGTGATGTTTCGGGATTTCCCTGATTGGTTTTGCCGTGTGTCTGTCTGTTTATGATTGTTTTTTTTCGTATTTTAATTTGCTTAAATTATATTTTTTCCTTTCTTCTCTCTCTCTCTCTCTCTCTTCTCCTCTCTCTCTATAATATATATATATATATATATATATATATATATATATAATATATATATATATATATATATATAATATACAAACACACACATACACACACAAACACACACACACACACACACACACACACACACACACACACACACACACACACACACACACACACACACACACACACACCACGCACGCACACACGCACACACAACACGACACACCTACATACATACAAACATAAACATACACATACACAACCGTATAGACAGACAAATCGGCAAACAGCTATGGACTCGTCTATTTTCCCAAGAGCACATCCACCATGAACAGGAAATGATGCCAACAAGCAGGTCGTTATTTTCGGAAAATATTCGTGGCAGGGGGGAAGGGGGGGGGGGGAATGCACTCAATTAAATCATAAAACATCGCCTATTGAATTATAAAAAGCTCTTTCGAAATAGATTCATGTAATTCAAAACCTTCAATATATTTCACAGATAATTAATAGGTAGATAAAATGCAATAATTGGGAAACTGTCGGAACTTTAAGAAGGAAAGGAGGAAGAGGAGGGGAGGAGAATAAAAATGGTTAGATGACGAAACGGAGGGAGAGAGATGGGAAAAGAAGAAGGAAAGAACGAAAAAAAGAAGGGAGAGGGTGATGAATGGGAAAGATAGAAGGAAGGGAGATACGATTATGAGAGAAGAAAAACGAAAGATAGAGAGGGAGATAAAGATTAAGAAAGACATGAGGGTGAATACCAGAACAAATAAATACACCAATTAAACATTTGCTTTAAACATATACAGCGTTTATTTCAGATATAGCTATATAAAAAAATATCCCACATATAGTTTATTTCAAATATTACACACCATACATGAGGGTGATTATCAAAAAAAAAAAAAACATTAATCATTTACTTCATTCCAAATACATAAGTACACACCAACGGTTCATTCTAAATACATCGCCTACCTCAAACACAATCAATCTTTAACATACGACTTATTATCAAGAAATGCGCACTCTCTCACACTATACGAAGTCCCCGAACCCGAGAGAGCGCACAGGGAGAGGCACTGTAACCCAGATGTTCAAAGTGTAAATTGATCCTGATGGTGACAATTGTGAGGGAGTTGATTTTGGACCAAGTTCAGCTTGCTTGGGTCGCTTGCTTGCAGGAGGAGGAGGGAGGGGGGGGGTGGGGAGGGGGGAGGGGGAGGGGGAAGGGGGAATGGGAAGAGGGATGGGGAGGAAGGGGGGGGGAGGGGGGAGGGATGTGGGAGAAGGGGGTGGGAGGGAGAGGAAGGGGAAAGAGGAGGGGTGAGGGGGAGAAATGTTTTTATTATCTTTTTTTTCTCTTATACGTCAGGGAAGATTGGAAGTTGTGCTTGTAATATGAGAAAGAATGGATATTGTGGACTTGTTTGTTGCAAAATTGTTCTCTGCAAGATAGATACTGATCATGCCGAGGGAGATTGTTATACGAGATAGAGCAAGGGGGAGGAACATGAGGAATGAGAGAGAGAGAGAGAGAGAGAGAGAGAGAGAGAGAGAGAGAGAGAGAGAGAGAGAGAGAGAGAGAGAGAGAAGAGAGAGAGAGAGAGAGAGAGAGAGAACAGAACAAACAACGAAAAGAAAAAGAGAAAAATAAAAACAGAAAACACACACGAGTTAAAAAACGAACAATAAAACACACAAAATCCCAAAAACAAAAACAAAAAGACACCAAAAAAAGAAAATAAACACAACGCCAAAGAATCGAAGAACAGGAAGCAGGAGAAGAATGAGGAGAAAGAAAATGGAAAAGGAAACTGGCGTTGAAAGAAAAGATTATAAACACGGGCTGAAACGGACGCCACTACCATATGGCGAAGTGGGTAAGGAGAGGGAGGGAAGATGGACAAGAAAAACAGGAAGGAGGGGAGGAGGAGGGGAGGAGGTAGGGAGAGGGGGAGAGAGAGAGGAGAGAGGAGAGAGAGGAGAGAAGAGAGAGAGAGAGAGAGAGAGAGAGAGAGAGAGAGAGAGAGAGAGAGAGAGAGAGAGAGAGAGAAGGAGAGAGAGAGAGAGAGAGAGAGAGAGAGAGAGAGAAGGAGTAGGGAGAGAAAAGGGAGGGAAGAAACAGGCAGATAGAGAAGAGGGAAGAAGAGGAAGGGAGGCGCAGGGGAAGAGATAAGGAGAGAAAGGGGAGGGAAAGAGAAGAGGAGGAATAGTGAAAGAGAGAAGAGAAGATAGAGAAAGGAAAGGGGGAAGAAAGGGAAGCGAGAGGTGGAAGTACAGGAAAGAGAAGGGAGGAAGGAGAAATGGAAGGGGAAGATGAAGGGAGAGAGAGAGGGAAAGAGGTTGATGACGGAGGGAGGAGAAAAATAAATAAAGAAAAGAAGAAGAGAAGAAAAACAGAGTAAAGGAAAAAGGAAAGCAGGGCTAAGCAGAGCAGAAGAGGGGATAGAGAAGAGGATGAAGGGGGGGGGGGGGAGGTGACGAGGGGAGAAGACATCAGGCGGAACTCTCGTTACCCTCGAGATAGACAGACTGACAAACTGACGGGCTGACTGACACGGCGGCTGTGACTGAATGACAGGGTGACGGGCTGACTGACTGACTGGTGAAGGGAGAACTGTGAGTGAAATGCTTCAAGACTCCCTGACTAATTCACTGACTGACTGGTGAAGGAAAGACTGTGAGTGAATCGCTTTCTGACTGACTGATTGACTGACTGACTGACTGACTGACTGGCTTGCTGACCGGGTAAATGAATGACTGTACGACTGACTACTTAAATGAATAATGAACTGAAGAGATAATCATAAAACAGACAAACACACACACACAAACACACAAACACACACACACACACATACACACACACACACACACACACACACACCACACACACACACGCGCACGCACGCACGCAAGAATCCCGAGAATGCCTTCCCCTTCTCCACTCCCCTCCCCCCTCTCGCCCCCACACACCCCTAACACCCTTTCCCTTTTCAAAACACGCTTTCAAAGCCATTCAGAACCATCCTTCTCCCCCTCCCCCAACCCTACCTCCATCCCCCATACCCTCCCTCCCTCTCTCTCTCCTTTTCTTCCTTTTTTATTTCTTCTTCTTCTTCTTCTTTCCCCTCCTCCTGCCCCTCTTCCTCTACCTCCCTCTTCTCCCTTCTCCACCTCCACCTTTACCTCTACCCCTCCTCCTCCCTCCTCCACCTCCTCTCCTCCTCTCCCTCCTCCTCCTCCTCTCCTCTCTACCTCCACCTCTAACTCCCACCATTTCGGCCAACCCCTTACACCTCCACCTCTAACCCTATCCTAATCCTATCCCTCCCTCCTCCTCCCCCACCCCCAAAAAAAATGTAAAACGAAAAAAAAAAAGAAAAAAAAGAAAAAAAAAAGGTCAACCCCAAACAAAAATAAGATCGCTTAAACTCCTCTCTTGCTTTCTAGTGGCGACTCGACAACCTTTTCACTTTTGGAAGGCTACTTAAGTGGGCGTCTTGAGGGCGTGAGAGGGTCAGAAAGCACTCTCTCTCTCTCTCTCTCTCTCTCTCTCTCTCTCTCTCTCTCTCTCTCTCTCTCTCTCTCTCTCTCTCTCTCTCTCTCTCTCTCTCTCTCTGGTGGGAAGGGGGAAGGGGGGAAGGGGGAGCGTGAGGGGGGACGTCGAGCTCATGTACACACGCAAACAAAGGCAGGTGTGTGTGCCTTTTTGTGTGCGTGAGTTCTTTTTTCTTTATTATCTTTCTTTGTTTTTTTCATTTTTTTCTTTTCTTTTCTTGTTTGTGTGTTGCGTGTGTGTGTGTGTGTGTGTGTGTGTGTGTGTGTGTGTGTGTGTGTGTGTGTGTGTGTGTGTGTGTGTGTGTGTGTGTGTGTGTGTGTGTGTGTGTGTGTGTGTGTGTGGTGTGTGTGTGTGTGTGTGTGTGTGTGTGTGTTGTGTGTGTGTGTGTGTGTTGTGTGGTGTGTTGTGTGTGTGTTGTGTGTGTGTGTGTGTGTGTGTGTGTGTGTGTGTGTGTGTGTGTGTGTCTTTTTCTTTGTCTTGTGTGTGTGTGTGTGTGTGTGTGGTGTGTGTGTGTGTGTGTGTGTGTGTGTGTGTGTGTGTGTGTGTGTGTGTGTGTGTGTGTGTGTGTGTGGTGTGTGTGTGTGTTGTTTATTTCTGTCTCTGCCACTGACTGTTCTCTCTTCTCTCTCTCTCTCTCTCTCTCAGAGCGCGTGCATGCGCGTGCGCGTGCACGTATGTGGGTGTGTGCGTGTAGGTACTATAGGTGTATATACAAATGTTCCGACGGTGTACATGAGCACCGATATACCTAAACGTGTGTACATATACTGTGCACAGGTAAACAAAGAGGCTCTTTGTAAACACTTCTCCAGAACAAGCAGTCTATCTCTTTAGACTAACACACTTTAACTCACCCTTAATCACCCTCACGCACTTTTATAAGCATTTTCCCATTTTCAAAAGCTGTTAACACGTCAAAATTATATCGTTAACAATTTTCCCTTGATTATTTCTTTAATTTCCTTTAATAACCCTTTGTAAATTATTTCTTGAACAAGGTGGCTTGATTATCTTTAATTACTTAAGAATCAATGCATTCAATTAACTGGTCCTAATTAAAGCGTCGATTAATTTCCTTATCATGTTGGAAATAAAATCATAACACTTGTAAATTTGGGAATGGATCGTGGATGCATTAATAGATAGATCGATAGATGCCTACAACTGCAATAGCGAAATCAAAACACAAAAATAAAAACAATCTCTCTCTCTCTCTCTCTCTCTCTCTCTCTCTCTCTCTCTCTCTCTCTCTCTCTCTCTCTCTCTCTCTCTCTCTCTCTCTCAAAAAAAAAAAAAAAAAAAAAAAAAAAAAAAAAACGGACACCAATTTCAAAAACGACAAAAATTCCTCTCGACGTGTCAGGCTACACATGGAAAAATTCTGTCACGTGCGAATACCACTGAACCCTCCACGAGCCAGGTAACCCAATACCTTTCACCTGCTCTGATTACTACGGTTACTCTTGACCCTCCCTCCCAGTGCCGCCCCCCCCCCACCAATAGCCTTATGTATGTCCCTTTTTCCCCTACCTAACTTATCACCTCAACTCCCCCTCTCTATCTTTATCTACTCCCCAATATCTATTTCCTATTCCTTCCCCACTATATGTACATCCCCCCCTTCCCCTTACTTCTTTCTTCCTTCTTTCTAATCTTTATCTAATCTTTACCCCTCCCCACATTCCCTAATCTTTGTTGCTAATTTCCATCACAAACCCAGTCCCCAATCCTTGTCCCTGGTCCCCATCACAAGCCCCTCCATTTTCTTGCCCCTAATCCCCAACCTAATCTCTCTCCCTAACCCCAAATTCTTGCCCCTAATCCCCAACCTAATCTCTCTCCCCTAACCTAAATTTTCCCTAATCCCCACCTAATCTCTCTCCCTAAAATTCTTGTCCCTATCCCAACCTAATCTCTCTCCCAAACCCCAAATTCTTGTCCCTAATCTCCAACACAAGCCCCCGCTACATTCCCCAATCCTTGCCCTAAACCAAAACGCAATCCCTCGCCCCACTCCCCAATCCTTGCCCCTAATCCTCAATCCTTATCCCTAATCCCCCACCCCCACCCCACTCCGCAACCCAACACCCCCACTCATCTGCCCTCACACCTCCCCCCCATCCCCCCCTCACTGATTACAACAAAATGAGATCTCATTGAACTAATTACAAATTATTCTCTGCGGTGTTAAGGATTGGTCTCATTAACATGCATCAGTTAACGACCCTTTCCGATTCATTAGAGATAATCGGAGTATTATTTAAGAAAGAAAAAAATCAATTAAAGAAGAAAGAGAAAAAGAAACAGAAAAATAATTAAGAAAGAGGGTAATGGGGAGAGTGTGAGAGAAGGGAGGGGGAAGCGGGGGGGAGACAAAGAAAGAAAGAAAGAAAGAGAGAAGAGAGAGAGAGAGAGAGAGAGAGAGAGAGAGAGAGAGAGAGAGAGAGAGAGAGAGAGAGAGAGAGAGAGAGAGAGAGAGAGAGAGAGAGAGAGAGAGAAAGACAGAAGACAGAGAAAGAAAGAGATAAATAAACAGACAGATACATAGATAGAGAAAAAATAAAGACAGACGGAGAGAAGAGAAGCAGAGAGACAAAAAAACAAACAAACAAAACAAGAGAGAGAAAGAGACCTTAAGAGACAAAAGGAGAAAGAGAAACAAAATATCCAGCGGTCAACAGCATAACATAAAAGCGGATGGTATTTACTGCCCAGATACATAAAGGTCAAAATCATTAGTAATACCAGCTTCTTACTGCATTCTTGATAGGTACTGCCTTCGCTTAACAAGGTAAAATATCATGATGGGGTCTTGATGATGATGAGGGTGATGGTATGATGTGTGGTGGTAGGCTAATGGTTGTCGTTATGGCGGTAGCGGTGGCGGTGGTGGTGGTGAAGGTGATGGTGATGACGGTGGTGATGGTTGTGGAGTCGTGGTGTTGCTGATGATGATAGTGATGATGAAGATGATGTGATGAAATGATGACAATGATATTGACAATGATAATGATCATAATGACAATGGAGATGGCAAACATTTGAGAATAATAACAAAAAAAAAAAAAAAAAGCAACATGAAAAAATACATATCCACATGTTGAATCATTTTTCTTTAATTTATTTTTCTTTCTTTCTTTCTGGCGTATCACATCGCAGTTCAAACGCAGTTCTTGTTGCCTGCACTTTTAACTCTTGCTTTACAAAGTGATACAAATTATCACAAAAAAAAATTTCCTCCAGTGTAATCTAAAAAAAAAAAAAAAAAAAATCGGTTCAAAGGAGGGTGAATTCAAACACCTAACTGAGCACGTAAGATTCAAAACGCGTGAGGATTGGACCCTAAAATGAACCTTATGAGATGCGTGTTGGTGTTGGACCTCCAGCCGGTGTCGAATGAGGTGTAGACAGGGGGGGGGTAGGGGAAGGGGAAGGGGAAGGAGGGGGGAAGGAGGAGAGGAGGAGGAAGAGGGAGAGTAAGGAGAGACAGAAGTGAGGGACGGAGGGGACGGGAGGAGTAGTGAGGGGAAGGGAGGAAGAGGAGAGAGCGGAGGCGAGGAAGGGAGAGAGGAGGGAGAGGGAGAGGAGAGGATATGGAAGAAAACAAGAGAGGGGAAGAAAAGAAGAGAAAAAGAGTGGGAAGAGAAGGAGAGGAGAAAATGGAGAAGAGGAAGCAATACGTAGAGCCAAGAAGGAAGGAGAGGGGGAAGAGGAGAGAAGTAGAGAAAGAGGATGAGGAGAGAGGAGGGGAATGAGGAGAGACGAGGGGGGAGGAGGGAAGGGAACCACGAATGCACCATCTGGCTGACGAATCCCACAGGCAGCTGGTGTAATCGTGTTGATAGGGATTTATATTATAGCTTCGCGGATAAAAGGGAAGTTCTGGTCTTTTGTGTGCTTGTGTGTATGTATTTATGTGTGTGTGTTTGTGTGTGCGTGTCGCGTGTGTGTGCATGTGCGTGTGAGTGTGCGTAGTGGTGCATGTGCGTTTTTGTATGTGTGCGTGTCCGTATGTCTTGTCGTCTACACGAGCGCACAATTGATTCATCATATATCATCTCATTATCACGCACATGCAGGCTATTACCAGTCATTAACATCAATGAAGATAATAATCTCATCCTTACTAAATTAAAGAATAATTCAAGACTTGACACCAGGAGTCCTTACACACGCACGCGCGCACGCACGCACACATACACACACACACACACACACACACACACACACACACACACACACACACACACACACACACACACACGCACGCACAAACACACACACCACACACAAATACACTCAAACTCACACTCACACACACACACACACACACAACACACACACACACATACACAATACACTCGACACATACACAAACGACACACACACACACAGCGAATGACGTCTCACAAAACCGATGTCATTTCCACGTGAATAAAGCAACATGACCTTTGACCTCCCCATTTCATCCCTTGCGCAAGACGGGGAGAAAACACGAAAAGAAGATGGTGATGGATGGACTCATGATGACACGTATGGTGACTGGTCGATGGTGATGCGTTGTCTGTGTTTATGGTTCCGTTTTAGAAAAAAAAAAAATATGAGACACGTATGGATACAAGGACAGATACACAACACTTGCATTTATACACTTGCATACTCACACACACGCACGCATACACGTACACAAGTCACCACACACACATACACACACCATACAAACTCACACACACACACACAAACTCACACACACACACACACACACACACACACACACACACCACACACACACACACACACACACACACACACACACACACACACACACACACACACACACACACACACACACACACAGCACACGCTCCACTCTCACGAAATAAACTCCGAGATGAAAGCCAAATCATCGGATTCCTCGAATGCAAGAGAAAACACTCACGCCGCGACACGAGGCAAAAATTCAATCAGGTAAATCCCCCTCCCCCCCCCCCCCTTCGCCCCTCTCCTCCTCCTTCACTTCTTCCTTCTCCTCCCTTTCTTCATCTTTCATTCTTCCTTCTCCCTTCTCCTTCCTACTTCTCTTCCTTTTCCCCTTTTCCTCCTCCTCTTCCTTTCTTCCCTCCCTTCCTATCCTCTTTATCCTCCTCCTCCTCCCTCCCTATCCCCTACCCCTCCCCCACCCTATCCTCCTCCCCTCCCTATCCCCCATACATCCTCCCATTCCCTATCCCCCTACCCTTTCCCCCACCCTATCCCCCCTATCCCTATCCCCCTCCCCCACCCCTGTCAACGCCCCAACAGGGCCCGTCCGCCGCGAAGACCCGCCTCCCGAGCCAGCCTTTTTTCATTTCGAGATCTGACAACTGTTTCGAAAGCCACGGATTGTCGGTGGTCGTGTCTGCAAATCTGTCGTTGGAGAAACGATTGAAAGGATCCAGCTGTTGCGTCAGAGGTGGGGGGAGGGGGTGATGGGGGGGGGTGGAGAAGAGGGGGGGTCAGTTCTTGCGTCAGAGGGTGGGGGGTAATGGGGGTTGTGGAGAAGAGGGGTCAGTTGTTGCGTCAGAGGGTGGGGGTGGAGATGGGGTGGAGAGGGGGGGGTGAGAGCGATGGGATTGTTTGTGGGGGGAGGGGAAACAGGTGGGGGTGAGAGAAGATGTGGAAAAGGGAGGTGTGAGAGAGACGGGGTTGGAGTGGGGGAGAGGGGGAAACAGCTGGGGGGAGGGGGGGGCGAGATAGAGGGCGGGGGTGGGTGGTTGTGTGTGGAGGCGAGAGAAGAAGGGGTAAGGGTGAGAGGGGATGGGAGTGTTGTGGGTGGGTGGGGATTTGGGGACAAGGGACAGTCCCTTGTTTCTTCAGAGTCGGGCAAAACTAAATTGAAATTCCCAGAACATACACTCTAACACACACACACACACACACACACACACACACACACACACACACCACACACACACACACACACACACACAAACACACACACACACACACACACACAGACAAACACACACACACACACACACAACACACACACACACACACACACACCACACACACACACACACACACACACACACACACACCACACACACAGACACACACACACACACAACACACACACACGCATTATAAAAAATATATACATAAACATTATCAATAAATCACACCACACCAACACACTAACAACAGCGCTGACAACAACCTGCCCCCCCCCCCCCCGGTCAATGACCCTACCGTGACAAAGAAATGAAACAGAAAGAATAATGATAACAATATAAAACTTAAACAAATAAATTGATGCAGAGGAACATATGCGAACAGTAATCCAATTTCAATGTACATCACACTTTGCGAATTAAGTACAAATGAAGACAAGGATGAATAAAGAAGAAAGCATTGAGAAGAAGAAAGAAGAAGAAGAAGAAGAGATGAAGAAGAAGAAGAAGAGGGAGGCGATTGAAAGAAAAAGAAGAGAAAACGAAGAAAAAAAAAGAAAAAGAAAGAAGACAAAATAGAATAAAATGATGAACAAGAAAAAAGGAGACAGAAAACAGGAAAAGCAAAAAGAGAAAAATAACGAACCTAAACACATGAAAACCTTAAAGCATTGCAGAAAAAATGAAAAAAGCAAAAAAAAAAAAGAAAGAAAAACAACAGAAAGCACCTTAAAAAAAAAAAAAAAAAAAAAAAAAACAGAAAAGCACCTAGACAAAAAAAAAAAAAAAAAAAAAAACAAGAGAACAAAGAAACATAAATAATCCATCTGGCGGCGGAGAGACTTATCACACCTGCCGATGCTCACTTGTTTCTCCGCCTCGACCTCTATAATCCTCTTCTGGATGGAGTCAAAGCTCATTACTGATAGCATGTGCAGTTAAATCCTTCTTTTGTGCTGGTAATAATCGTTTGAAATATTCCGCTTGTATCTAAAAATATATATCTATAAAAAGCTGTTTTGTTAATTTTCTCTGAAATATTCCGCTTGGTTTAAATTTAAAAAAAAAAACGGTTTTGTTACTTTTCTTGTAATAATTAATATATATACAAGAAAACTGTTTTGTTACTTTTCTTTCTTTTTTTTCGTTTGAAGAATGTGTTTATTTTTGTTTGATAATGATAGTAATTAAGATGTATTTTTCGCGGAGAAAATGAGAAACGTTTGTTATTACGTTGCATTTTTCTTTTTTTCTTTTTTTTTTTACTCATTTCCAAGAAGCGGCGTGATGTGCTTTTTTCTTTTTTTTTATTCTTATTCTCTCACTCCCTGTCGTTTATCAAGTTTTTTTTGCCTTTGGAGATTTTGTTTTTTATTCCCTTCTTTTCGGTGTAATCTTATCGAACATAAATAATTTAATAACAAGGGTCGGGTTGTTCGTTCTTTTTTAATTCTAGCTTCACCGTGAAATAAATTGAGAAATGTTTTCGTCCTCTCTCTCTTTTCTTTTCTTGTTCTCTGTGGCTTTTCCTTGCTTTTTTCTCTCTCTTCCTTCCTCTTTTCTTTTTCTCTCCCACTTTCTTCTTCTCTCCACCTTCTCCTCCTCCTCATCATCATCATCAACCCACACCATCATTACCACCATCATTATCATCACCACTCTTTCCTTCTATTTTCTCCCCCTCATCCTCCACCACTTCCCCTTATTTTTCTCCCACCCCCACTTCCTCCCCTCCTCCCTCCCCCACTTCCTTCCCTCCTCCCTCTTCCTCTTCCCTCCTCCCTCCTCCCCTTCCCTCCGCCAAATAATCCCCGCCGCCGCCTTTGTTGCACCGGGAAAGGTGAGTTATGATCACTTCTTTATCTCGATCCCGCGGCCATAACAATGTGTCCATCAGGGCGAGCACCT
>NW_020871044.1:427085-434585 GCF_003789085.1 Penaeus vannamei
AGGAGAGGGAAAAGGGAAGAGGGAGGAAGAGGGTAAATAAGGAGGGAGGGAGGGAGAGATAGAGGGAGGGGGGAGAGAGAAGAGAAGAAGAAAGAGAGAAAGAGAAAGAGAGAAGAGAGAGAGAGAGAGAGAGAGAGAGAGAGAGAGAGAGAGAGAGAGAGAGAGAGAGAGAGAGAGAGAGAGAGAGAGAGAGAGAGAGAGAGAGAGAGAGAGAGAAGGAATATGCAAGAAAGAAAGAGAGACAAGGGATAACGAAAGAAGAAAGAGAGAGAGAGAGAGAAGAGAGAGAGAGATGGGCGTCACCCCCCATCTCACATACATGGCGTACCGCAGGCGTGTCGGTAATTAGCAAGTCGACGGTGCTTAAAGTCATATGGGATAATTAATGTTCTCGGAGCTAAGCATCGCATCGAATCTACAGGGATGCGCAAAACGGCCCGAGATGGGGAGGCTGCGGGGGGGAGGGGAAGAGGGGAGGGAGGGAGGGGAGAGGGAGGGAGGGGGAGGGGATAGGGGGGAATGGAGGAGGGAAGGGGGGAGAGGCGTGCGAGGGATGAGAATGAAAGGGATGAGGAAGGGAAGGATAGAGGTAGGGGGTGGAGGAGGGGGGAGAAAGAGGGGAGGAGATGCGGTTGGGGTGGGGAAGGAGGGGGAAGGGGAATAGAAGGGAGGGAAGGGGGGGATGGAAGGGAGGGGTGAAGGACGGAAGAAGGAGGGGGGAGGAGGGGAGGTGGGGGGGAGGGGAAATACAGGAGGAAAAAGGATAAAGGGGAAGGAGAGCAAGAACCGCGAGAAAACATACACCCCACGCCACCCAGTCCCACCCAATCTCAGCCCATCTCACAAAGTCCCACCCAATCCCACACTCAAAGAACACCCCCCATCCTACCCACAGAACCCCCCCCCACACGCCACCATCCCCAATCCCACAGAACCCCCCACCCAGCCAATCCCACACTCAATTCCCACTTAGTCCCACCCAATCTCAAAGAACACCCCAATCCTACAGACCCCCCCCCCCATCCTACCCAATCCCACAGAACCCCCCACCCCCCCCCATCCAATCCCACCCAATCCCGCCCGGACACAACCCCCCGCCACCAACCCTGCATGTTAAGACCCAACCCCCTGCCGCCCTGCCCACCCACCCCCACCCCATCACCTGCCACATAATTAGCTACTTAAAGATAACATTTTACCCATGGCTAAATATATAACAGTTTATCCCATGTCCCTCGCTCTGCTCCACCCAACGCCACACGCGTGTTTGGATACTTCGACTAATAAATAAAAAAGGAAAAAAAATAAGGGTTGGTTATCGTTCTTATCTGATGTGTGGTCTTATCTTTATCTTTTTTTTATGGTTTACTTTTTTTTGGGGGTGGGGGTGGGGGGGTAGCGGTGTAGTCAAAGGTAAGGCAAAGTGTATCATTATATCGGTGTTTTTGGCGTCGCGTTTCCTTTTAGTGTTTATTTTCCTTTATTCTCGCCTATTCAGCTAACCGACCCAACACTTTCACACGCGTAAGTACACACACACACACACACACACACACACACCACACACACACACACACACACACACACACACGACACACACACACACACACACACACACACACACCACTCCACACCTCCACACCCCCTCACACACAATCCCCCCCCCCATTCCCACACCCCTACACCCCCCCATAACCCTTCCCCATACCCCCTCTCCACACACCCATCCCCCACCCTCCCCACACACACACGCACGCACCGTTCACACATTCGGCGTGCACTCCACCCATGGCTAGAAGCTGCAGTGTTACCCGACCTCACAAACCCGCATACCCTTCGCCGGCCAGGGAGTTTGCAGGCACCGCCCATGTCTAGCGAAGCCACGCCCCCCTTCTGCCCGACCTTCCCTTTCTTCTTCTGGCGTTCAGTGTCTCTCCGGGGTCTGGGTGCGCTAAAAATGGGGTCCAAATGAACGCAAAATGGGTTGTTGTATATGAGGATGGTGATAGTGGTGGGGTGTGGGGGGAGGGGGAGGGGTGGAGTGGAAGCGTGGTGGTGGTGGTGGTGGTGGTGGATGGTGAGGATGGGAGAATGATGATGATGATGGATGATGATGAATGAACATACATATATATGCACACACCATGTAGACGCATAAAAAATCTTATACTCCTGAACAAATGTACATACGAACACACGTAAGCATCCAACTACCCCCTCCCCCCTCCTCGTGTACGTAAAAAAGATCGAGTTCAGATACACAAGATGTTATAGTCAATAAAACTCCTGGTTGATGCTACCAAAATGGCGACCGGGAACACCTTATATTAAAAACTGAAAGATATCGATACCGCAAACGTTTTCGTTTTTTCTTTTGTTTTTCCTCTTCTTTACTCTCTCTCTCTCTCTCTCTCTCTCTCTCTCTCTCTCTCTAATTTCACCTGGCTGTTTATCTCTCCCCCCCCCCACCACCTACTCCCCTCCTGCTCCCTCTGTCGACTGAGGTTCAATGTGGTTGTAAAAACGTGCAATAATAGACAGACAGACAGGTAGACAGAGAGACAAACAGACACAGACAGACAGACTGACAGGTGGGCAGCGGATAGACAGACAAACAGTAATAAAATGAGACCCTAAAACCACAAAAAGAACACAGACTGCAACGCTCTCATATAACACCCTATACTCCTACTACTATTCCGACCACGGCTATCACACATATAACACCGTAATTCGCACATACCAGGTCTTCCGCCCAGCGCAATTGCAGGCATGGCATCCGTAGGCCTTCCGCCTTATGTGACGTCACTGTTTCCATGTTAGCATCCCCTCTCTTCCACTTCCTTGTACGACGCGACCCCTTTAACGATTTCCTGCATAGGTTTGTATAAAAGAGGGTCGCCTGCGGGAGATAGACAGACAGTTTATAGCATTCATACCGGAGTTTCTGTCCATCAGGTATCTCTCTCTCTCTCCCCATCAGCTGTATCTCTCTCTTCCCATCAGCTGTATCTCTCTCTCCCCAATCAACTACTCCAAATTACCAAGAAGTCTGCTACTCCTTCGCTGCTACCCCAAGTTTGCTACACCTTGCTAGACTCTGCCTTGTCTGCACACTCCGGCTCGCAGGTTACCTTTACACAGACAGACAAATAAACAGGCAGAAAAAGAGAAATGAGAAAAGAGTGACAAGGAAATACAGACAGACAGATAGTAGATAAGCAGAATAAAAGAGAGATGAGAACAAAAGCGACAAGGCAAGATCGAAAGACAGAAAATACGCAGAGAAAAAGAGATGAGAAAAGGAGCGACAAGGAAAAACAGACAGACAGAAAATAGACAGAGAAAAATGAGAAACAAGACAAAAAATCATGACAAAACGACAAATAAAGAGCGTCAGACAGACAGACAGACAGACTCCCCACCGAAGGGAGGAGCAAGGGACATTATCGGTAGTCCCATAAAAAACGATGGTTATTATCCCCAGATAACTTGAAGGTGTGTTGGTTCTCGGGCTGTTCTCCATACAAGTCCTGAAGTCGGCTTTTGTTGGCGTCCGGGACCTCAGACACGCGCGAGGGCCGGGTTCTGGGTGGGTGCTGTTCTGTGAGGGTTCTATTCCGTGTTCTATGATTCTTGGGTTCTGTTTTTTTTTGTGTGTAGGGTGGGGGGTCTATTCTGTGTGTTCTATGATTCTTGGGTTCTGTGGGGGGTTTTCTGTGTGTGTGGGTTGTGTTCTCTGTGTTCTGTGATTTGGGGGGTTCTGTGTTCTTTTGTTATATCTTATGTGGGTTCTGTTCTGTGTCCTGTGCGTTGGGGTTCTGTGTTCTTTTCTTTGCGTGGGTTCTGTTCTATTTGCTTATTGATTTGGGTGCTTTGTGTTCTGTATGCTCTGTTCTGTGCCTCGGGTTTTATGTGTTCTCTTTTGTAGGTTCTGTTTAGTGGATTCTATGTTTTGTGTGATGCTTTATGTGCTCTGTATTTTGGGTTCTACGTTCAGTGTTCCCGGCCCCGCCTACCCATAACCCCCCCCCCCGTCTTCCACCTCTCTTCTCTCTTCTTCTTTCCACTCCTCTTTCCTTTTCCCGTCCCTCTCTTCTCAATTCCTCTTTTCTTCTCCTACCTCTCTTCTCCCTATTCCCCCCCCCCTTATCTCTTTCCTTCGCTCCGCTTCTCAAAACACGAGACGGAGAGATTTCGATCTTCTCCCCCTCCTCTCTCCCTCTTTCTTTTTTTTCTTTTCTTATTCCCCTTTCTACTTTTTCCTAAACTTAATCTTCCTCCCCCGCCCTTTCTCTTCTCTCTCCTTTCCTTACTCTCCCTATCCCCCTTTCTTCTCTTCTCCCTTCCCCCCCCCCCCCATTACAACCGGTAAGGAGCGAGTAAGTCAGGGCAGATACCATCACCCACCCTCCCTACCCCCTCCTCCCCTAGGGCTGCCAACGATCGCCACTGCTCGGGGCGGCTCTGTCTGTCTGTCTGTCTGCCTGTGTGTCTGTGTCTGTCTGTCTGTCTGTCTGTCTGTCTGTCTGTCTGTCTGTCTGTCTGTCTGTCTGTCTGTCTGTGTCCTGTATGTATGATGTATGTATGTATGTATGTCTCTGATTCCCGCTCTCTCTCTCTCTCTCTCTCTCTCTCTCTCTCTCTCTCTCTCTCTCTCTCTCTCTCTCTCTCTCTCTCTCTCTCTCTCTCTCTCTCTCTCTCCTCCTCCTCGGATTTGTCAATTTGATTTTTTCCAGCTTTAATTCAGTAATGTTGGTAATCATATTAGAAGAGATCACAATTATAAATCTAATTTGCATATGACTGTAAAGTGATTTACTATATCATCTGGCTAATTTTACAGCATGCCTGAGACAAAGATAAAGAAGAAAGAGAAAGTGGAAAGTGAAAGGGAGAGGGAGAGAGAGAGGAGAGAGAGAGAGAGAGAGAGAGAGAAGAGAGAGAGAGAGAGAGAGAGAGAGAGAGAGAGAGAGAGAGAGAGAGAGAGAGAGAGAGAGAGAGAGAGAGTAAACATAGAAAAAAACAAAGTACACAAAAAAAACACAAAAAACCAAACCAACCATCCATTACAAAATAACGAACAAAAAAACAACAAATAAATACACACATACAAACACAAAATGTAAACGAGATTGTTCATGCCGCTGGTTATACTGTAATAAACAAATTCCCTCAGGGTGGCCACGCTTAGACACGGTTAATTAGGCCTATTGACTAAAACATCTGACGAATTTTCAGCAGAGGGGGGTCTCTTGTCTCCCTACCCCCCCCTTTCACTCACCCTTCAGGACTCTAATCCAATATATTTTTTTATATATTCATTAACATGTTTAGTGAAATAAAAACAGTATCGTGTGTAATTAGAAAGAGTGAAATGGCTTTGATGAGAACGAATTAAAGTATCATATTATTGTTTCACACACACACACACACACACACACACACACACACACACACACACACACACACACACACACACACACACACACACACACACACACACACACATATATGAGGCCTTCACATAATTACAAGAAAAAGGAGAGAGAAAAAAAAAAAAAATAATATATATATATATACATATATATATATATATATATATATATATATATATATATATATATATATATATATATATATATATATATATATATATATATATATACATATCAAGAAAAAACTGCTCTATGATTTTAAGACAGATAGATAAAAAAAAATAATAACACGCGACATACGGATTAAGAAATCATAAAAAAATGCTTATTAATTGAACGACTTCACTGACAGTAAGTAATAATAATGATTAAAAAATAGACTAATCATTTTCCAGCTTCCATCAGCTGATCAGTTTTGATGATTGAGATTATGAAATGACAGGAAATCTTGTCTTTATCTTTTTTTAGAAATTGTAAATCTAAATCTATTATTTATTTTTGATAACTCCTTCCCGAGTATCTTTCTCACACTATAGCAAATTATATAACATTATATAATTATACCATATTATAAAATCATTTCTGTGAAATAAATGTAAAGGCCAACAACATATTTTTTATTTATTTCTATATTCTTTTTAATACGACATACATACAAACTCTAACACAAAAATGCCTAGACCTATTCGTAATCTGTTTTACGGCTGCCAGTTTCAAAATCACAAAACAAATTATTTAATTAATCAACACGCCCAAATTGCATTCACATTTTGTATATTCTGTTGCGATTTTGCATAATTGAATAGGTAAACAATTTGCGGAACGTGGCGTAAAACTCCCGTAGACTTCAACTCATTTCGGACCCACGCGGCGGCTGAGAATAGCGGTGGTTTTAGCGCCCCGTTTATCATATTTCTTTGGGGGTATTTGTTGTAAACATTAATTTGTGGGATGTCTGCCTGTCTGTCTGTCTGTCTGTCTCCTGCCTGTCTCGTATATCCTCTCTCTCTCTCTCTCTCTCTCTCTCTCTCTCTCTCTCTCTCTCTCTCTCTCTCTCTCTCTCTCTCTCTCTCTCTCTCTCTCTCTCTCTCTCTCTCTCTCTCTCTCTCTCTCTCACTTTCCTCTCTCTCTCTCACTCATCTCACTCATCTCTATCTCCCTTC
Organism: Penaeus vannamei; assembly: GCF_003789085.1. Classification (NCBI taxonomy): domain Eukaryota; kingdom Metazoa; phylum Arthropoda; class Malacostraca; order Decapoda; family Penaeidae; genus Penaeus; species Penaeus vannamei. The sequence continues at coordinate 433,687 of NW_020871044.1, forward strand.
TCTCTCATCAATCTACATACATATCTATCTATCTATCTATCTATCTATCTATCTATCTATCTATCTATCTATCTATCTATCTATCTCTCTCTCTATCTATTTATCTATCTATCTATCTCCTTCTCCATCCCAGAGGACTCCGTGGACGTGGGCGGAGAAGGACGCCAAGGTACGCGAGACTCAACGACATTTTGCATTTATAATCACGATGACGAGCAAGGTCGCTCTCGCTCTCTCTCTCTCTCTCTCTCTCTCTCTCTCTCTCTCTCTCTCTCTCTCTCTCTCTCTCTCTCTCTCTCTCTCTCCTCTCTCTCTCTCTCTCTCTCTCTCTCTCTCTCTCTCTCTCTCTCTCTCTCTCTCTCTCTCTCTCTCTCGCTCTCGCTCTCGCTCTCGCTCTCGCTCTCTCTCGCTCTCGCTCTCGCTCTCGCTCTCGCTCTCTCTCGCTCTCGCTCTCGCTCTCGCTCTCTCTCGCTTTCTCTGTGTCTGTCTGTCTCTCTCTCTCTCTCTTTCTCTGTGTCTGTCTGTCTCTCTCTATATATATCTAATTCTGTCTCTGTCTCTCTATCTATGTCTGTCTGTCTGTCTCTCTCTCTATATATATAATTCTGTCTCTCTGTCTCTGTCTGTCAGTCAGTCAAGATCTCTTTCTCTGTCTCTGCCTGCCTGTCTGTCTGCCTGTCTGTCTGCCTGTCTCTCTCTGTCAAACTATTAATATGTTTGTCTTATCTGTCTATTCATAAATCTCCCAATGGAAAAGGGAATGGGACAGAAGAGGAAGGAGGGGAAACATGGATAACGGGAAAGGGAAACGGAAGAGGGAAGGCAGAAGGAAGACAAAGGGGGGAAAGGAGAATACGGAACGGAAGAAGAAAAAGAAGAAAGAAAAAGACGAAAAAAGA
>NW_020871044.1:467848-470348 GCF_003789085.1 Penaeus vannamei
CACACACACACACACGTGCATGTACACGACCACATTACACACACACACACAGTGTTGTCATTCTACATACAAATGAATATACATTGATACGAAGAACAAACACGAAACAAAAAAATACTGAGACGGCCACCTAGCAAAAAAGCGCTAGAGCAAAGTCGTTCGAACAAGAGCCATTCCAACACGAGCGCCTTTTCGCTAACCCGGCGGACAAGACGAGAAAAGGCTTCCATTACCATAGGTTGCGCCGCCCTGGTCCCGCGTGGCGCCCTCGTGCTTAGTCTCCGCTCGGCGATGGGGGCTCTATCCCTCTCTCTTTTCTCTCTCTCTCTTTTTTTCTCTCTCTCTTTCTCTTCTGTCTGTCTTCTCCCTCTCTCTCTCTCTCTCTCTCTCTCTCTCTCTCTCTCTCTCTCTCTCTCTCTCTCTCTCTCTCTCTCTCTCTCTCTCTCTCTCTCTCTCTCTCTCTCTCTCTCTCTCTCTCTCTCTCCTCTCTCCCTCTCCCTCTCCCCCGCTATCTCTCACACATGATTTACTTCCGCCATCTATATTTCTTCACCCATTTCTATAATCTTAATTACCCTTCTCCCTGTCCCTCCTCTTCATCAAAACCATTATCATATCCTTCTCTCTTTCTCTCCCTCTCCCCCCGATCTTAATCTCTTTCCCTCACTCACTTCCTCTTCCCTTTCTTCGTGTCCTACTTTTCTACTTTTTTCCCTCCTTCTCGGCCATATTATTTTTGTTTCCCCTCTCTTATTCCTTCTCCCTTTTCTCCCCCTTATTCTCCTTTTCCCTCTTTCCTCTTTCCTCCACCCTCTCCTCCATTTTCTTCATTTCTCCCTTTCGCAGTCCCTCTCCCCTCCCCTCTCACCTTTCCTCGTCCTTCCCCCCTCTCTCCATTCTTATCTCAAAGAAGAAGAAAAAGATGAAGAAGAAGAAGACGATGAAATAGATGAAGAAGACTAAAAAGAATAAGAATAAGGAGAAGAAGAAAATGATGATGAAAGAAAAAGAAGAAGAAAAATGAGAAGAAGAACAAAAATGAGAAGAAGACGAGGAAGAAGAAGAATTAGAAGTACAAGAAGATGAAGGAAAAAAAAAGAAAAATGAGAAGAAGAAGAAGAAAAATAAGAAGTCGCAAAAGAATACGAAGACAAAGAAAAAGAAGATGGAAAAGAAGAAGAAAAAGAAGAATAAAAATAATAAGAAGAAAAAAAAAAGAAAAACGAAAAGAAGAACAAGAAGAAAAGAACAAAAGCAAGGAAAAAAATAGAAAGAAAGAAAGAAGAAGAAAATAACAAGAAATCAAAGAAGAAGAAGAAGAAAATAACAAGAATTCAAAGAAGAAGAAGAAGAGGGAGAAAAACGGTGAACGCGAGGCCCCAGCCCTGACCTCCCGGGAAATATTACCTTAGATAGAGCAACAATAAGAGCAGCAAGTCACCCTCATTTATTCAACAGGGTTCGGAAAGTAATGGAGATAGACCTAGAGGTTACGGCTCCCCGGGGGTTTGCTGGCAGGGGAGGGGGGGGGTAGGGGGGTGTGGGGGGAAAGAGTAGGGAGGGGTGGGAGGAGAGAGAAGGGAATGGTTGGGGAAGGAGGGGAGAGGGATGAGAAGGAAGGAGGGGAGGTTGTGGTTAAGGGGGGTGGAGGAGGGAGGGGAGGGTAGGGAGGGATGAGGGGTGGAGGAGGAGGGAGGGGAGGGTAGGAGGAGGGAGGAGGGTAGGGATGCGAAAGGAAAGCGAAAGTGAGAAGGGTGATTGGGTTGGATGAGGGGGGGGAGAAGGGGAGGAAGGAGGGGGAGGAGGAGAGAGAGAGAAGGAATGGAAAGACGGGGGGAGAAGGAAGAGAGGTAATGAACGGGGAAGGAGGGTTGGAGAGAGAGAAAAGGAGGGGAGAGTAAAGAAGGGGAGGAGGAAGGAGGAAAAGGTGAAAAGGGTGCAGATGGTGGAAGAATAGGGGAATGAGGGAGGGCAGGGAAAGGAGACGGAGGGAAGGGGAGTAAGGGACGGAAGGAATAAGAGGAGGATGGGGAGTGAGGGAGGGAAGGAAAAGAGAGGGAGGGAGAGGGAAAGGGAGGGAAGAAGGAATACCAAGTGAAGCGAGGCGAGGGGAGTGACAGGGAGGGAGTGAGTAGAGGAGGGAGGGAAGGGAATTAAAGGAGGAAGGTGGACAGGGATGGAATGGAGGGAAGGAAGGAGGGAAGAAAGAACAAGCCGGAATAAGGATTAATATAGGAGGAAACAAAGGGAAGGAAATAAAAAAAAGGGGAAGGAAGAAGGAATAGCAAAGCGTGGGTTGCAAAAGGAGGGAGGGGGAGGGGTGAAGGAGGGGGGATGAGAGGGAGGGAGGACAGGGAGAGAGTGGCACTGAAGGAGGGTAGAAGAGGGAAGGGAGAGATGTGAAGAGCACGAATGGGAAGACGATACAGGAGAAGGAAGAAGGGAAAGTAAAAGGAAGAGAAAGAAAAGGGAGAAGAGAAAGAGAAAGGAAGAGGATAGA
>NW_020871044.1:473563-478563 GCF_003789085.1 Penaeus vannamei
GCCCAGGTTGTGGCTAAAGGCTAGTTTTTGTCTATTATGCTGGAGAATTGTGTATACTGCAGCTAAGTGTGCACAGAATGAGGTCAGTTTGTGCCCTCCAAGCTTGAGATTTTTCACTTGTCTGGCTGACCCCAGGGGATCCCTGACATGTTATAAGAGAATGAAATGCATGGGAACAAATGGTTGATGTATAGGTATGGTGTGTGAACTAGTGGTGGATGTGCAAGTGTTATATAATCTGGTTAAGTTTTTCTTCATTTTGTTTATACTGCAGTTTTCCTGGTATGTCTGTGTCTTCCCAACTGTTAGGCCTAAAATACTTTCTGGACAGTAGACATGATAAGCAGACCAGCAATAGTAGTATTAGTGGCATGCAGCTTTTCTGTAGAATTACCCTGGACTGTGTTGAGATCGGGAAAACTAATGTAATGGCAATAAAAAGAATAGAAATCAACACTTTGTGACCCATTTTAAAGTGTGGGACCAGTCCAACCTTTATCATCCTAGAATATACTTGTTGGAGGTTTGCTGGCCTTTTCTTGAGGTGTGAAGTGCTTGATGCAGTCCCATTGTCTGTTACCTATATCATTCCTATCCACTTCATATATTAGATTCCAGAGGACTTCAGAATTTTTGTTGGTTTGCCTCTCATATCCCTCCCTAGCTCGTTGTGGTTGTGGGTGGGCTTAGGAGACGAGGACTGAGACCCGAGGTAGGGGATTACCCCTACCTTGGGCCTCCACCCTCACCTCAACTAATTTTCCTTGGTCCTTTCTTCTCTTTTTTCCTCTTCTCTGTCTTCTTTATTCCCTTCTTTTATCCCATTACTAAGGTGTGAGAGCCATGCTGAGAGGATGAAAGGCTGACTTTGTGTCAGTCACAAACAGCCTCCGGGAGCTATGGGCACTGTATTTCCTTTGTTAATTGCCTAGCCCTCACCCCTTATGGGGACTCTGAGGGGTAGACCCCAGTTATTCAGGATCACCATGGCCAATAATAAGAATTCTTTACCCTTAAGGGGAGTTTCATCAAAATCGTCAAAAAAAAAAAAAAAAAAAAAAAAAAAAAAAAAAAAAATCGTTTTTTCAATTCATCTTGTCGATTTTGATGAAACTCACACCCTATTATTTAGAACTGATCCTGTGGTAGGGCCACATAGCCAATTTTCACACTCAGAGTCTCATTAAAACACGATAAAGAAGTACAGGGCAGTGTAAAAATATGTATATAAGATATGTAAGGATATATGGATCATTTTTATGTATCCAATGACCTTTTGTTTATATGCTACTTCTGTTTGTGTGTTTGTTGATTGTTTGTTGTTTTCTGATATTTCTAATTTTAATGAGTTTTTTACTAATTGTGTGTTTTAACCTAATTTAGATGCTGATTGCACTTTGGTGGTGATGTGTATCCAAGATTTTTTTTTCGTAACTCAAAAAGTTATTGACAGATTTTAATATTATTTTTACATGAGGTGTGTCTTAGCCTAACTAATATTCCATAAAATTTTGGTGGTGATCTGGATCATTTGGCAATTGTACCCCCCATTTAGGAGGGGGGGATATTTGCATTTTTGAAATATTTTGCTCATTGATCAAACTAACTATATATGATGAAAACCACCCAGAAAACAGAGGTCGGGCCTTGAAAATATCAGGGGAGAATCAGGTGCCCTGAAACTCCTTGAAAATGCATTAAACTCAATATTGGCACGATGGGCGAAAAATGCCAAAAAATGACAAGACGATCCCCTTAAGGCTTGCCCCTTCATCAAGTAGCCTATCTGAATTTGATTTTGATGGTTTCAGACCCAGCCCATCCTTTGACTGTGGCTCCGACCACTGATACTAATACCCCCTCTTCGACACTTACAAACAACTCTAACCATTCCAAAACACCCAACCAGGTTATTACTCAACCTCTAGAAAGCAACCCTCCCTCTTTCCCAACATTCTCCTCTTCATCTCCTGCTGCACAGTCCTCTTCAATGTCTACCCCCTATTCTGAGAATACCCTCCTCTTTCAACAGTGCCTCCAGAAACAAATAGGCAGGGTTACCTTTCGCAGTCGCTCTGATTGTTCACAGGTACAGTGTCCCAAGCTCTTACACTATATCCCCTAACTGATCTTACTGGCAAATCCATTCCTGCTGAACCTCACCCCTCTCTTAATACTTATACTGGAACTGTTTCTATTCCCCCAAATGCTTGTCCTTTGTATGACAAGAACTGGTCAGACTGTGAAAATGACCTACTTTCCTGCCTTGTTGAATGTGATGCAGTTGCAGTACAGTGTTACACTCTTCCTCCCAGAGGCCAGTGTAAATCCCATGTCACTATTGCCAAGGTTAGCATCTATATACAAGACCTTCCCCTTGAGGTTTATATTGGTGGATTTTGTCTTATTTTCGACAATATCGACGCTTCTTGTCAATGTCAGAAATGTTTGGTGTTTGGCCACCAGCTAAACATTGTCCACGTTTGTGCCCTCTATGTGCCTAACCTGGTCTTGACCGTTCAAATTGCCCTGCTCGGTCACATATATGTGCAATTGTGGAGACTGCCATAATGTATTTATAGACTGCCATGCCTATTAATAATTTGAGGTCCTCCCTAGTGTTTAAACAAGGCCTCACTCTACGTGAGGCCAGACAGGAAGTCACGACGACAGGTTTTTCTCTCACTTATTTCAAACAGTCCTTTGCTCTGCTTCTTCCTACCATCTTCACAAGATAATTCTGCATCTCCCAGGTATTTCTCCCTATATTAAATCTACGTCCTATGTCGTCAATTCTATTCTAATCCACTCAATCTTCTCCTACCCGATCCTACCTCCTCCTCTACAACGCTGTCCTCTTCACCCAAGTTCTCAGATATCTCCAAAACTTCATTGCTCCCTCATCCCACCCCCCTCCCTCTTTCCACTTCTTCTACATAATCACCGAAATTCCCTCTACCTCCTACACCTCCCTACATACCCCACCTCTTACCCTTCCACTTTATTCACACGAATCCCTCTATCACAACAGGTCCTTCTCCCCCTCCCCTCCAGACATTCTTCCTGATAACAGACTTCCCCAGTCCCCTTTCTCATCCTTTGATTATTCATCTCTCCTACTTCTTCAACACCACCTCTGTTCTTGAACACTGTCCTATTCCTTCTCCCGGTCATAGATACGCAATTCACTCGCACCCCCTTATATTCCCTATCCATCCCAAATAGCTTCCTCACCCAAACCAAAACCACATTCTTTTCCACATACCTCATCCTCTCAACCACCCATACCACCCAAACCAACTCCCCTCCCCCCCCAAAAAAAAAAACTCATCCTTCCCCACTATCCCTCCCATTCCCTTCTGGATACACACATGAATCTCTTTTATCACAGACCCCACTTTCCCTATCAAACTCCCAGACACTACTCCATCACCTACTCCTGATCCTTTATCTCAACCCTCAAATACATAATCCCCTACTACTAAGACAACATATCTACCATTATCTCCTATTATCCCTATTCCTTCCCCAGTCACAGATACAATGCAATTCACTTAATTGCTCTACCTCCTTAACCTTTCCCATTTACTAATCACTGCTGTACTTCATTTACTTCCCTCCTTTCCCTTTTCGTTACCGTGCTTTCCTATAACACCCTCTAATCTTTGACACCTAACACCTTCCCCTCTCCCAGAGTCTTCTCCTACTTTTCAATAACTATCTCTAATCTTCCTTGAATATTTTTCCCATACCTTCCCCAGTACAAATACACTATAATACACTCAATCGCCCTACCTCCTTAATCCTCCCCTTTATACTAATTTCTGCTGTAGTTCACTTGCTCTCCTATTTCCCTGTTCACTACTGTACTATCCTATAATGATCTTAAACCTGTGACATCTAACACATTTTATTGTAATCTTTAACTCTCCTTTGCCCTTTTCGATGCAATACTTTACCATAGTGCTATATGACCTTTGATTGGCACATTTATTTTCAAACATTAAACATTAAAACATTGCATCTCATATAGCAGGTACCATACATATTTCATTTGTGATACAAAATAGGATACTTTCAGATGTTATTGATATACCTGCATAGTGCTCTGTGATGCTCGAAAACTCCTGGCCTTGGTAATAAGGTGAAGGGTTATTAGAGATGTAGGCAGAGATATGGACAGAGACTGAGAGGGAGGGTCAAATTAACATAATTTGAAGACCAAACAATGCTTCTTGTAGTGTTAGACAGATATTTCCATCATGTTTAGCAAAAAGGAAGTAATAGTATACATATGTACCGAAATATGTTTGTGATGGATGTGCCATTTTTTTATGTGTAAATGAAAAAACAGACAAGGTGAGCAGATTCTGGATGATGCATAACTGTCATACAAATAAAATGCCATTTTTGTGGTAGAACTATTGGATGTCTCTTTATTATAGGATTAGGTGTAAGGATGGTATCTTATTCTTATTTTACTCATTCATATTCTAGGTGGATGATGAAAAATTTGAAAGTATGTAAAATATTCATACTATTCAGTTACCATGTGTATTATATTCAAAAGAGTTTTTCTACTTTACTGGTATGTTTAAAACGTATTTGGTGAATATATTTTCCATGTTCTTTCTTGTTTTTTAGGTTTACTTTATAGATCATATTTTTCCTTTTGTGCAGTGTGTATTTATTATTTTGTTTTAGACATTTTATAACTGTTTTTATTTGAGGAATATTACTCTTTTTTGTTCTTTTTTTTCAGTATCCACTGTATGCATACCTAACCCAAATTTTCAAGACTTTCATACATGAAGCTGGATAAACTTCACACTCTTAAAATTACACATTTCTGAGCTGTTGAGAATGTACTTCAAAAGGTAATGATAGTAGTTCAGTCTTCCTTTTGCAGCATTCATTTAATAGATGGTATGGCTACAGTGCTTCTGTATTTCTTAATTGCCATTCATATATAGAATTAATGACATGTATAATATGTGCAT
>NW_020871044.1:483563-496063 GCF_003789085.1 Penaeus vannamei
TTTTATGATGGGTTCATTCACTTGTTCTTTTATGATGGGTTCATTCACTTGTTCTTTTATGCATTCTTTTATGATGGGTTCATTCACTTGTTCTTTTATGATGATGGTTCATTCACTTGTTCTTTTATGATGTTCATTGTTCTTTTATGTGGGTTCATTTGTTCTTTTATGATGGGTTCATTCTCTTGTTCTTTTTATGATGGGTTCATTCATTGTTCTTTATGTGGGTTCATTTTGTTCTTTTATGATGGGTTCATTCACTTGTTCTTTTATGATGGTTCATTCACTTGTTCTTTTATGGTGGTTCATTCACTTGTTCTTTTATGATGGGTTCATTTGTTCTTTTATGATGGGTTCATTCACTTGTTCTTTTATGATGGGTTCATTCACTTGTTCTTTTATGATGGGTTCATTGTTCTTTATGATGGGTTCATTCACTTGTTCTTTTATGGTGGGTTCATTCACTTGTTCTTTTATTCATTCACTTGTTTTTTATGTTGGGTTCATTCACTTGTTCTTTATGATGGGTTCATTGTTTTGTTCTTTTATGATGGGTTCATTCACTTGTTCTTTTATGATGGGTTCATTCACTTGTTCTTTTATGTTGGGTTCATTCTCTTGTTCATTTATGATGGGTTCATTGTTTGTTCTTTTATGATGGGTTCATTCACTTTGTGGGTTCATTCACTTGTTCTTTTATGGTGGTTCATTGTTCTTTATGATGGGTTCATTCACTTGTTCTTTTGGGTTCATTCACTTGTTATGATGGGTTCATTCACTTGTTCTTTTATGGTGGGTTCATTCACTTGTTCTTTTATGATGGGTTCATTGGTTTTTTATGATGGGTTCATTCACTTGTTCTTTTATGATGGGTTCATTCACTTGTTCTTTTATGGTGGGTTCATTCACTTGTTCTTTTATGGTGGGTTCATTCACTTGTTCTTTTATATTAATGATGGGTTCATTCTTTTATGATGGGTTCATTGTTTTGTTCTTTATGATGGGTTCATTCACTTGTTCTTTTATGGTGGGTTCATTCACTTGGGGTTCATTCTCTTGTTCATCTTTTATGATGGGTTCATTCACTTGTTCTTACGTTCATTCACTTGTTTTTTTATGATGGGTTCATTCACTTGTTCTTTTATGATGGGTTCATTCACTTGTTCATTGTTTTGTTCTTTTATGATGGGTTCATTCACTTCTTTTTCATTCACTCTTTTCTCTTGTTCTTTATGATGGGTTCATTGTTTTGTTCTTTTATGATGGGTTCATTCACTTATGATTGTTTTGTTCTTTATGATGGGTTCATTCACTTGTTCTTTGTGGGTTCATTCTCTTGTTCTTTATGATGGGTTCATTCACTTGTTCTTTATATTCTTGTTCTTTTATGATGGGTTCATTCATTGTTCTTGTTCATTCACTTGTTATGTGGGTTCATTCACTTGTTCTTTTATGATGGGTTCATTCACTTTTCTTTTTATGATGGGTTCATTCATTGGGTTCATATGATTCACTTGTTCTTTTATGGGTTCATTCTCTTGTTCTTTTATGATGGGTTCATTCACTTGTTCTTTTATGGTGGGTTCATTCACTTGTTCTTTATGGGTTCATTCACTTGTTCTTTTATGGTGGTTCATTCACTTTCTTTTATGATGGGTTCATTCACTTGTTCTTTTATGGTGGGTTCATTCACTTGTTTTTATGATGGGTTCATTTTGTTCTTTTATGGTGGGTTCATTCACTTGTTCTTTTATGGTGGGTTCATTATGATGGGTTCATTTATTTGTTCTTTTATGATGGGTTCATTCACTTGTTCTTTTATGGTGGGTTCATTCACTTGTTCTTTATGATGGGTTCATTGTTTTGTTCTTTTATGATGGGTTCATTCACTTGTTCTTTTATGGTGAGTTCATTCTCTTGTTCTTTTATGATCATTCACTTGTTCTTTTATGATGGGTTCATTCTCTTGTTCTTTTATGATGGGTTCATTCTTTTGTTCTTTTATGATGGGTTCATTCTCTTATTCTTTTATGATGGGTTCATTCTCTTGTTCTTTATGATGGGTTCATTCACTTGTTCTTTTATGATGGGTTCATTCTCTTGTTCTTTATGATGGGTTCATTTTCTTATTCTTTGTGATGGGTTCATTCTCTTGTTCTTTATGATGGGTTCATTGTTTTGTTCTTTTATGATGGGTTCATTCACTTGTTCTTTATGATTGGTTCATTCTCTTGTTCTTTATGATGGGTTAAATCTCTTGTTCTTTTATGATGGGTTCATTCTCTTGTTTTTTTTATGATAGGTTCATTCTCTTGTTTTTTTTATGATGGGTTCATTCTTTTGTTCATTCACATAATACAGTATCGAATCATTATCATTATCATTATCATTATCATTATCATTATCATTGTCAATATCATCATTATTATCATTATCATAATCATTATCATCATTATTATGTTAAGTTTTTCTCTTTTCATTTAAGTCTCTTTATCCTTACACTATCACTTCTTCCAGGAGCTAGAAGGTAGTAGCAGTGCTGCCTCCACCCCCGGGGATGTGATCACCACCACCTCCTTCCAGACGGAGACCCCCACCACACCCCTCCCACCGCCATCACCTCGCACGGTAACTTAACTCACACTTCGTGGGCTCTGATGATAAAGGTGAGAGGAGTCAGTGAAAGAGATTTTTATTTCTGAAAATAGAGTGTGAAGATTTACCTTATTGGCTGCGATTATATTTTCAGATAACTACAACTGATAGCATCCCCCCCCTAGAGGACATGCTTGGGCCTCCGCCTGCCTACTCCTTCCAGCCGCCTGAGATGAGCCCATCGGAACCTATGCCAGGGCCTCCACCTTCGTACGATGAATGTCACAACCTCAATGGTAGGCAAAAGGCTATCATGTTCTTGACTTTCTTTTAACTGAGGTTTCCTTTTACTTTTTCTTTCCTGTGCTTCCCCTAATTTTCATTGTTATATCTTTAAATCTATAGTTAGTCCTTTCTCCTTCTGTCCTTTTTCCTTTAATTAATTCTTTTTGATTCTTGCTTTCTTTCTTATTTTCCCTTTTCTATATTTCTTGCTCCTTTTGCAGATCTCATAATGAATGAGAAATACATGTAGGCATTTGATAGATAATGACTGTTCTTGCTGCCAGCCCCATAATCCACCTTGGTATCATAATCCAACCATGCACTTCTCTTGCAGTCCCTCCACCCACCTATGAGTCACTCTTTGGGCGAGTCAGAGAAGTCCAGAAGAGTTCAAATGGTCTTGTAGACTTCATCAAGAACCTGATCATCTTATTTTTGGGAACAAGTAAGTCCATGCAAGTCATCACCAGTAGATAGACATTTTGATATTGATCCATTTGAAGTCATCCTGCAGAAGAGAAAAGATGATTATTTTTTATCTGTTTGTTGGATAAATTCCTTGCCAAATAGGTTAATTCTGAATTTCTCTTAGGCCCAAACAACAGATAGACATTCTTTTTCAATGATGGCATAGTTTACTTCATGGTCAGGTAACTTTCTACTTGCAAAGGCAATGTGCATCTTACAGCTCTTCACGTTTTGCAAGACTACTGCTCCCACCCCTTTGTCACTGTCATCTGTACAAAGATAAAAGACTTTAGTCATATCTAGCAAACAAAGTAATGGATTAGACTTGAAAGAATAAGTTTCAGGAATTGAAACTTTCAATCTAATACTGCTTTCAGTCAGGCTTGTTACTGCTGTGCTTTCTCAGCAGGTCACTAAGGCCACAGCAATTTTTTTCTTGAATAGCGGGCAAGTCTGGTGATAATGAAATGTCGGTGGGAGCAAAAAGAAAATCCCCAGAACCAAGATAAGACAAGTGTACCTCCTACCTTCCAAAGAGCAGAAGTAAAGGAATGTATCAGTTCCAGTCCCAACTGGAGGAAGTACAATTCTGTCTTACTGGAAGTCTTTGAGGAATTGATCGAAAACAGACAAAGAATTCTTTCAGCCAGAATTTATTATTTTAGAAATCAATATAGAAAATATTTATAAAAAAATTGACATATATATGTACTTTGCCATTTTGCACACCACTTGCCATGGCCATTTTTGTTTTGATGTTTGAATGTGAGTGTTTACATCCTAGTGCACAGGTTCTCTGCCCATATTGTGAAACACGCCATGACTGATCAGAAGCAACCACTGACCATGGACGCGATAGATAATAAACATGACTTGACGCGTTAGAGCAAGGTATTTCCACCAAATATTTTTTATTTTTGTTTTGGGGATGGGAGAAATGATACCATACATTATGTGTCATAGACAAATTGATCTGTATTAATTTTTTTGCTATTTCTTTTGCGGAGGTCACAATATTGGCAGGAGATGAAAATAAAGATTCTGGATTTTCACCTTTTTTTTTTCATTTTCCTGGAAGTTAATTTCGGCAGGCCCGCTATTCAAGAAAAATAAATGCTGTGGCCTAAGGGGAGTTTTGTACAAATTTCAGATAATACCTTGTAGTACCAAGAAAAAAAAAGTGTTTTATTAGTTGTATGTAAATGCAGGTAGTTAATACCTTTGATCTTTTCTTCAAGTGGTTGATACAGTTGTGCCCTATTGATACAACTAGGTGCTTAATTTCTGAATATGCAAAGAACCATTTAGGATGTTACAGCTTATGTAAACAATGATTGAAAAAGTGTTGGGCAGCAAGGGGTTAAAAATGCACTCAGTAAAGCTGCTCCAGTCAGCAGAAAATATGGACTTGGGTGAATGGAATTATACCTGCCAGATAGGATTGCCTCAGTACTTTGTTTGCTGTTTAGAGATTAAAGATGCTGTTTAGCTGTTCATTTGTCATTTAGGTAGAAGTTTTCATTTATTGCTTGAGACAATCCAAACATTGTAATTTTAGTATTATGGTCTTCTCTTTTTAGAAAAGGGGTAGGTGCAGGATTTACCTGGTGGTGAATATAATTTTTCTGCTCTAAAAAAAAAATATATATATATATTTAGTATATTTATTTTTAAAGATAGAGATCAAATGTGCTGCTATGATTTATTTTTGCTTATAGAAATAATGTTTTGTGAAAAGAATCACTGCACAGTGCCTGTGAATCACAGCTAATGTAAAAACTTTGTCTGGTTTAGTGAAAGGTGAAGGTGATGCAACTTATATTTTTCAGTTGGTTGCACAGTGATGATCAGTGTGACGATTGTGATTCCAATCTTCATGATCATCGTTGGATCCCTCAAAATGGATGAATGTCCGGCTGAGAAAATGATTCCCATTTATCTTGTCATTGGAGGTTGGTTTTAGGTCAGAGCTTATGCTGTTCAGTGGTCAAGAGAATTTCAGTAGATATAAAGTTACCATAGACTCACAAATTCTGAATTGCCAGCAATGAATATACTTATGGCTGTGTAAAATATATTGAAGATGTAAAGGACATTAGAAATAGATACAATATATTTTGTATGTAGTATTGGAGAATGAAAAATTATAAACTATATGATTTCAATGCTAATGAACAAACATTTGCATGTACTTGAAAGGAACATTTGGAGTAGTAAAGAACTTGTTGGACCTACAAGGGAGGCTTCGCCGTCCACTGGCAGAAGACGACGGAGGTGAAAGTCATGATGGACCAATTCCATGGCACCGGAGATTGCAGTTCACTGGGGCCATCAATTTCTTTTTGTGTATCTGGTTCATTTTAGGTGAGGCTTTGTAATTTGTTGTATGGACATTGAAAAAATCATGATGGTTGACCCTTTGTGCTAGGATGCCATCACATACATACCATATCCACTGATTTTAGTTTATTAATTTTACACATACAAGACTCCAAGTTCTTAGTCATGAAAGATTCAATTACTAAAACTACCCATCTCACCTGTTTACCCTTTTCTTTGATTTCTGAGATTTTTTTTATTGTTATTAGTATTTTGATAACATTGTAATCATGATGTCAAAGATAATGATAACAGTATCAATACTCATATCGTTATGAAAAAAAATCTGCAAATTCAAAAAAGGAGATATAAGGTGACATCACATTGGACTGCTAAGCCCTTACCCATTTATGACAGGTGTCCCACAAATGAGACACCTGGAAAAAAAAAATTGCCAGACTCCCTGCCAGTGTGAAGCTGTATTGGAGCTTGCACTCTGATTCAACAGAGGGCTGCGGTGGGCGCGCGGGCAGAGTCCGGGCCAGCCCCATGCACCGATTTTGTAGCCGCCTGGTAACTTTTATTTTCGGCTTCAAAATATACCGGCATTAGTGGGTAAACCCACTTACGCTGCGTAGTCACCTGTAGCCGGCTGAAAACTTATTTTTGGCTTCAAAATATACCGTGATTAGTGGGTTAACCCACTTACGATGGGTAGTCACACATATGTGACACCTGGAAAAATAAACATTGCCAGCTGTCCCAGTGGTGCTATGCTAGATCGGAGCTTGTGCTCTGATTTTGTCGCCCATGGTGGGCAGTGCATGGGCCAGTTCCTGGACTGTCCCGTGTGCCGATTTTGATGCCGCCCAGAAACCGTAATTACCTGCTTCCAAATGGACCGTCGCTAATGGGTTAAGTATAAAAGATTTCACAAAAAATTAGAGCAGGCAGGTTGTCCAAAGGGTAAAGAATAAATTATTTATTTGTAACTAATAAACTATGGACTTGCTGAGTTATATATGTCTTGTATACATTGCTTTACTTTGTCTCTCTATCCCCTTTTCTCTCCCTCTTGCTTTCTCCTCTCTCTCTTTCCTCTCTCATTCTTCTCTACTATCTGTCTGATCACTCCTCCTTTCTTTTCTCTTAGTTGTCTCTCTCCTCATTCTCTCTCTCTTGTATCTGTCCTCTGTCTTTGTCAATATCAGTTCTTTGCTCTCTGTCCCTTGTCTCTGCTCACTCCCCCCCACTCCCCATTGCTTTCAGGTTCAGGCATGTGTTGGATAATATGGCAGTACCAGTATTGTAGTAAAGTGTAGCACCACAGCTTAAATTCCTTTGGCCAGTAGAGATGGGGAAGGGGAGGGTGAGGGGTGCATACCAGCTATGCGTGTTTGTCAAGTATTTTTTGTGATACATCATTATTTTGTAATGTAAGCAGTTGGAAAACATTAAGAAAGTCAGAGAAGACAAGAAAAGAAGAGTGGCAGCCTTTGTGAATTGCTACCGCCAACTCCAGGTGCTCCTCAGCCATCATTCTGTCTTGCATCTCCCTAGCTTATGGCCACTTCTCCTGCTCCTCTTGCAGTTGATCATTACTTCATACATACAAGTAACATATGAAGCTTTGATATATATCAAGCTAGAGACAACTGTAGTGTGAGCATTGAAATCTTTAAACATCTGTATCACAGAAGTAGATTTTTCAGTTTAAAATATTTTTACTTACCAATGAAAATATACTTTCCTAATGCTGTTGAAAATAATTACGTCAGTACAGAATTTTCATACCTTGAATAAAATAATAATTACAATAATATCACCATATCATGCGATAATACATTCATAACAGTGTGGCATTTCATATAGTGAATTTCAAAAGAATAAGAAATTGATAATTGTATGTCAAATAACTACTCACAATCTCCGAAAGAAATTATCATAATTGATTATCAAGACATTAAGTCATGAACCTCTAGTGAATTATGTCATGAATGGAAGACTGTAGGATGTAGGGCATTCTTGCTCATTAAGATTGAATGTATAGCATAATATTTGTAAGGAAATATATAATGATTTACTTTGAATGGAATTATTTTTAATGGATTTTTTCTGTAAGTTGACTGTACCCCACTGTTAACCCAGACAAATGTTTTGGAAATCTGAAGACATTGTATTGATACATTATTGCAATGAGTATGTAGATTTTTTTTAAAGGCAGAGAAAATGTTATGCAGCATTAATGATATAAACATTTTTTCTTTCCCTTCAGGATGTGTGTGGGTGTATCGAATCTATGAACCCAACTATGTTGAAGGTTCTCATGATTATTGTGACTTCACCCTGTACCAGTTTGCCTTCTGGCTGATCACATCTGTCTACATTGCTGTAGGCCTTCTCACCTCTTGTATGTGCTGCCTGTCTGTGGCAACGGTTGTCATGCAGCATAATCGGATGAATGGAGCCCAGGTTTGAGTTTGGCCTTGAGATTCATCTGTATAAGAAGTGTACTGTATATCTTTGCTGTGATTGTTTTTTCCTTTAAATGATTGGCCTTTTTTTTTTAGATGTATATACAGTTGAGAGGTTTTGCCATGTTTTTTCTTTTCTTTTCTTTTCTTTTATAGGAATAAGTGGTTTATCTATATAGGTAAACAGAAAGAATCCTCAATCAAAAGATATATTATCACTTAGGAGTGATATGAATGTAGATATTTCTTTGGTTGTTATGAGTTTGAAAAATTATAGTCACTGTTATATTTGATTTGTACATTTTGAACTGTCCAAGGCTACTCCAAAATGGTAGCAGAAAAGAAAGTAATATTGTAAGGACTGTTAATCTTTTGTCTAGTGTGTTTTGTAACACAAATTATTTTGTTGAATGAGTCATAAAATCACATTGAGATTTTGTCTTATTTTTCAATATATCATTTTACTTTGTTCTTTGTGCAGCTGCATATTCCAAGTCCTACCTGGCTATGTAGCCATTTTATAGTTATAACAACTCTAGATCGGCTGTTGTAAACACATCTCCGATACTAGGGTAAACACGTACTGCCTAGAATGTGTTCTCACTTTCCCCATAGATCTGAACTTGATACCAGTTTTTAAATTTGAGTGAATCTTCCAAATCAAAGACAGTGTTTATTCGGTTGTAGTGCTTATGGTATTCAAGAAAAAAAGACAAGATTCTGCCTTAGAAACAAACTTATGAAAAAAAAGATAGTGAGGATAGAAGAGACCCTCCCCACTTAAAAAAAAGAATGAAAGAAAAACTCATGCATTCCCAGTACATGGCATTGTGTTGGGGATTTGCATGAACCAGTATTTTTGTTATACAGGCTGATTAGCACAAGAATTTGGCCTTCCTTTAACTTTGGTAGGCTTATGATCCTCATTTGTAGTTTTGTATGGTTTTTATACCGTAGCAATTCTTTACCTGATGGCTGTCTTTCTTGACTAGAAACCCTTTTGGGTGACATTGCCTCTCTTAGCAAAGAAAATATAGTATTAAAGTTACCATGATAAGTCACATAATTGTGCACAAGATAACTACATGCCATGCATCTCATGGCTCTAAGTGATGAGTGTATGGCCTTGTGTCATGAGTCATATGTCTCAAAAGTGCCATAGGTTGTATGGGACGAAAGTATTATGAGTGAAGAGAAACTGATGAAGACTTACCACATGAACAAGAACTGTCCCTTCAGTGTTAAAATCAAAGGGATTAAGTTCCGTGCATCTCATCCTCACAAGACGTGATTTCACCAAAAGTTGTCATTAGTTTTTATTTTCCCCAAGGTGTCCTTTTCCCAAGTGCAACAAAATGTTAGTCAGGTTAAGCAATTAGTGTAAATCTTTTGATACTATTGTAGTTCATTGAAAATGACTCAAGGTTTGTGGACTAGTGCCAAGATTCACATTGAAGTAGATGATTTCAAGTACATGTGTTGAGATTCATCTTTCAGAGATTCCATTACTTGTACAATAGATATTTTTCCAATTATGTTTCACAGTTTATGTACTAGATGTTGTTTCCATAATAGCATGCAGGGCGCTGGACATTATCAAAACATCAAAGGGATGGATCTTTCAGTTTAGCAATTTGAATGATTCTTCCATTTCAGTTACCACAGGCTTGAGATATGTAATTTATGTGGTGTTTGGTTTTGTCACATTTGTCAAATCTGGGAAAGAGTATGTGATGTCAGTTGAGTCATATATGGTTGACAATCACATTGGAGCCTAAGTAAGTTTATGATTTTACAGTAATCCTTCGATTAATGAAAACCCCAGCAGTTTTTGGATATGACTTACACAAATTGAGTAAGAAATTAATCCAGTATGAGACAAAAAAAAATAGTATATAAGAGTAAATTTGCTGTGCAGTTAATTTTTGTACTTCAACTAAGAATAGTGTAAAAAGTTTAAGGTTTACTTTGCTGCATTTTAATTTAAATTCATTTCTAGACACTTAAGTAAGCATTTGACTAATCATTTGATTCATTTTTTTATATACATGTTTTTTATTTTCAAATGAAGATGATATTGTAGATTATTAGTGTTATCATCATGTCATACTTGGTAAAGAGATGAATGGTAAATAAGTGCCATACAGGTAACATGATAATTTGATGAAATTTATTTAGTAGACAACAGCAGACATTAACAGCAAATAAACAGTTGATTGCACCTAAAGGAAATCAGGACCAAAGGTTGTTTTGCATACTTACACTTACTAATATTAATGATTTTGTATAGTTCAAACAGTTAAGTGCATAGTTCTGGTGAAAGGAGAGTAAGAAAAATGGTCTCAGGCATACACAGACTTGCAGGTTATTTACTATTATAGTCTTTTCTACTTATCTGCATTCTTGCACCCCAGTGTTCATTTGTATATTTTTTTTAATGAAATAAAGTATTGCACATGTTAAATAGATTTGGGTATATAAAGTAGTGTAGAGAACCAATTTTTATGCACAGCCAGGGGATTTTTTTTGGTGTGCTGTATGACAGGCCAGCTGTATGTGATACTTGGAATATAACGATTGATGGAAAAAGATACTCTGGTATTTTCATAGACTGTTATTTCTTTTGTGGTGAGAATAGATCAGCAAAGTAGGTTTTATAAACTTACTTGATGTTCCTGCCTTTATAATTTCTAAGTCGAGGGATTACTGTACCTAGAAAAATTTGAATCAGATATCCACATTTACACCACCCACCCACATCCACCCATACACACCCATTCTTGGATACACTCATACAAACCCACACTCGCGCCATATCCCACATACGCCCACACTCGCACGCACCCACACTCGCACACACCCACACTGATATGCACCCAAACTTGCACTCATCCACACTCGCACGCACCCACACTCACATGCACCCACACTCGCACGGACCCACACTCCCATGTACCCACATATATAAGCACCCACACTTGCAAATGCACCCATACTCATAAGTATGTACCCACACTATCATGCATGCACTAGCATTTACCCACACTCACATACACCCAATCACATGCACTCATCCAATCGCATGCACGCATCCCACTAGCATTTACCCACACTCACACGCACCCACCTGCATGCAAGCATCAACTTGCATGCACGCACCCACTCGCATGCACGCACCCACTCGCATGCACGCACCCATACTCGCATGCATGCACCCATACTTGCACGCCCACACACACACTCCCAAGCATGCACTCACACTTTCATACATGCACCCACATTCACACACATTCACACACATTCACACACACACACACACACACACACACACACACACACACACACACACACACACACACACACACACACACACACACACACACACACACACACACACACACACACACACACACACACACACACACACACTTGCATGCACCCACACTTGTATGCACTAACACACACACACACACTTGCATGCACCCACACTTGTATACACTAATACACACACACTTGTATAGACACACTTGCATGCACACTTGTATGCAGACACGCTTGCATGCAGACACACTTGCACATACTTGTTCATACACACTCATGTGCACCCATGCTTGTATGCACACACATTTGCAACCACCCACATTTGCGCACACCTACACTCACATGCATCCACGCGTGCACTGCACCTGCACTCACATGCATCCACACTTGCATGCATGTACCCATACTTGTACACACCCATACACACACTTGCACCCACACATACATGCACCCAAATATACATGCACCCGCACACATGTGCACCCATTGACCCACACTTGTACTTACATACACATATTTGCACATATACACTCCTATATTAGCACACACAACCACACTTGCACACACCTGTACTAGCACATACTGATTTACTTAAACACAAACATAAGCACGTGCACGTATATTCAAGTGCTGTGCAGCACAACATTGGATTTACAGCTTTTATATGTTGCTGAATATGGAGAGAATTGGGCAATGGGTGGTCCAGTCTGCTAGCCATGTTAGATAAATGTGCACAGTCCATGTTGAAAAAAAAGACGAAAAAAATGTGTTATAAAAGATGTAAGGCTTTTTGAGATGGAATGTAAAAGCAAGGGAAGAAGGAGACACATATAGACAATTAGTGTGATTACAGCTCAGTTTTTGTGTTTGTTAAATTGACAGACCAAGAAAATGAAGATAGTGGACACAGCAGTTAGAATTAAGGAGCTAAGATGGAGAGCCTGTTAGTAGAATTTTTAAAAATAGGTTGTAGTAGATAGTGCATCTACTACTTGAACTGTTCTTTGTATCTCTTTGGTAAATGATTATGTGGGTGTG
>NW_020871044.1:503563-511063 GCF_003789085.1 Penaeus vannamei
TTAGTAAAAGTATTTTTTACTGTTATGATTAATTTTAATTAAACTTTGTTTTGAGTAGTGTTACTTTTCTATTTACAGGAAAGGATTTAACCTTTCACATTGTAAGTAATGTTTTTTATAGATATCTAATGTATGATCAAAAATAGTAGGCAAGATGGATTCTTTTTTCATATTTGAATAAAAGAGAAAAGAATTTCTTTTAAGATTTAAATTGGCATCTGTGTTTTTATGTTAAAGTAGTGGACTTGTGTGTTACTATACAGGAGGCTGTAGAGTGTTGCATCATATGTTGCAGAATGGATAATTTTTTTTTTTTTTTTACATCAATAAAATGCATATCTATATAGATTTCCTGCATAATTTTATTATTATTATTATTATTATTTATTATTATTATTATTATTAATTTTATTATTATTATTATTATTATTATTATTATTATTATTATTATTATTATTATTATTATTATTATTATTATAATAATAATAATAATAATAATAATAATAATAATAATAATAATAATATTAATTATTATTATTATTATTATTATTATTATTATTATTATTATTATTATTATTATTATTATTATTATTATTATTATTATTATTATTATTTTTATCATTATTATTATTATTTTCATTGTTACGGTCATAGTCATTTTCTAGTGCATTAGAAAAAGCTGAGACAGTCTCACATATATAAGCAAAGTTTATGTATAAGGGATCTTTTGTATAGTGCTGTGCTTATTTCAGAAAGGTTTTGTCTCATTTTCCCGATTTTTAGTATTTCTTTCCAGGAATGAGAATATACAGACAATGTGAAAAGTTGAGATGCGGTCTGTAGGTGTTTGTAGTTCCAAGCACAGCCACCTTTGTTGCTGTAGACTGCTGTGTAAACACCCAAAATGTTTTGTCAGTTTTGAAGGTTGTATTGACATTGTCATTTTTTGTACTTGTGTAATATTTTTCACCTCTTTCATGTTATTTTCATTCAGCTGTGTACTTGTAATCCAAGATCATGTACAGGGGCTATTGATTCACTGATTATCTGTGACAATCAGCTGTTTCTATTATCAATTGACCTGTAGTGGTAAAACAAGAGATTATAGATAGATTACTCAAATATATTTGTACCTGTGGTTTATTAGGTTTTGACTACAGTTGTAGATTAGAGTTAAATTTTCATATGGTAGGGTTTTTCATTTAGTTTTAGATGTGGACTCCTGTGATTTTAGGAAATGATCCAAAGAATAATATTTTATAAAACCTTTATTGAAGCAGTACAAATTACTTTTTTTTATTAGACTGTAGGTCTTTTTAAAAGCAAACAAACTACTTTTGTTCTGTCATCATGACTGTTATTTTTTGTATAAATCAGTTATTAACATTGGTTATGTACAGTATGAGTACTTTTGACTAATCAAGAATGCAAATATATTTGATAACTTTGGAAGAAGGAAAGTCACAGATAAGTTATGTAGCTTTTATCTCTTTAAAATTTCCATTTTGATATGAAGGAAAACATTCATATATATATATATATAGTAGTAGATTACCAAGAATGTTTTATTGCATCATGTCTTTTGTGTTAGATGAGCTATATACATGGAAGAGAATTTTAAAGTTGGATGTTATTGTACTATTGGTCTATGATATTAATTAATTTCTGATTTGTGATTGGCACAAAGTTATATTGTTTTGCCTTGATCAAAGGTGTGGAGAGTATGGGGTTCTGTCATAACTGTAAATTGACATAAAAGTAAGAAAGATGATATTGATTAATAGGAAGTTACAACTAAACAAGGCCAGATATTTTATGAGAATGGTGTAATGTAAATGTTTAAGAATCTGAGAATCCATTTCCCACTGCCAGTGCTAACTCGTGTGAGACTCTCTTGTGATGAAAACCGTCTAAATTTCATTGCTAGAGTTATCTTTGATATTGACTCACCATTTCTTTTTGTGAAATAGGTGTGACATCTTGCATGCCTGGTGTGTACTGTGCTGTGGAGTCATGTTCATATGATACTGTACAAAGTAATGGTAGTTTTTTGCATGCTTTAGTGATATCTTTATGAAGGGTATATTTAGGTGAAAGATCTTAGGTCTTTTGCTTCTGAGGTACCTTTTGTATGTACTCCTTTTCTTGACACATTTGCAAGGTGTTACTGAGTGACTGTTGTTGTCGAGTGTTTTATTTTTATTGTGTTTTATGATAGATTATTGTTTGGTCTTAGGATAAAAGATGGATCTGTAGGTGTTCGTATATGTGTGGGAAATGGAGTAGCATTAAATTTAATTTACAAGAAGTGTTACCAGTGAGAGGCAGCCATAAATTCCAAGACAAATATTGTAATTTTATATATTCTCTCAACTCTTTTTCTCTCTCTTGTTGCCCTCATTCCCCACTTTTCTGCCTCACCATATACCATGTCTTCTCATGCACCCTTATCATGTCTACAGTCACAAAAAATATAAGTTTTAGAGTGAGAAGTAGAACATCATGTTAGTTTTTTTGTGTGGTTATGTGTACGTTTCAAAGAGTTTGCTATAATTTCTTCTATTCTACTATGTTTCTTTTTCAACTGCCTGCATTGCATTGAAGGTGGTATAGTAGAAAGTCAGATCCTGGATTGAAATTCAGGTGTGCTATGTCAGGTTGTTCCAGTAACAAAAGCTTGACTTCAGTATCAAGGGATATTGAATTATTGACATGGTTCATGTTTCATGTTCTTTCCTTTAGTGCATGAACTTGGACATTTTATCATTCTAGTCATGATTTTGGGTAATTGTTTTGAGATGTTTCCATGGAACCTATGTTTTAAAATCTGTTGAAACTGCCTTTTTGCCAAAAACAAGAAAAAAAAAAAAAAAAACTACAACAACAACAACAAAACAAGAACAAAAGCAAAACACAAAACCCCAAGAGTCAAGAAGAACCTTTATGGTGCTACAAGTGGTTGTAATTCATGGTACATATTTGGTTGGTCATCTGACTTAACTTTAAATGCTTATTGAGACTGACTGACACAAATGCACATGCATCGTTTGTTTCCATTGCTTTCAAAATGATCAGCTAATAAGAGTCCATCCTTGCTTATACATACACTGAAACCCAAATTTACATGCGTTTCAATTTTTTTAGATTTTACTTACCTTTACCCATGCATGGATAAAATGAAAAAAAGGAGGGGATATATAAAATTATTCCCCCAAAAAATATTCATGCTTGAATAACATTAATAGAGGAAACTTAATTCCTGAATGTATTTTAGTGCAAAATTCAGTAATTTGCAGACTTATTCTTAAAAATTAGTCTTGTCGTTATTCTTTTAAATAGTTTGTCTATTCATGTCTGTCTATTCTCATAGGGTCCTTTTTGAATTATTGCAGTGTGATTCTTGAATGTCAAATCTAAACTTCTGTATTTTATGATTCAGCATATGAAGTTATTTCGCAGTCACATAAAGGTCTGTTGCAAAATCCTTCACTGTGTATATGTAAATTTCAGTCCAAGAGGACAAATGTAAGCTTTTACTGATGAGTATCAAAATTTTGTTGATTGTGGTATACTCATTTGAACATCTTTTTGAACTTGCTTAGTGCCTTTGGGATCTATAAGCTGACACTCTGCAGACTTTTAGGTCATATATTTAACGGAATAGGAAATCCTTGGGGAGTTTTGGGAATTCAGATATGCTTTATGAATGGTTGTTCAGGAATTCAAGGTTTCTCTAATAGATACAGACAGCTTTTCAACAATGCTTGTGTGTGCAAATGGCCACAACACCTACTTTAAATAAGCATGCAAAATTAATAGCATCTAAATGTAATTGCAAGCATCTAAAAAGACAGATAATACAGACCATATGACCATGCACAATCACACTCACTCTCAAACCCAGCACCCACATGCCCACCCACATGCTTATCCACACATTGAACACACTTCCAGCATACACACACCTACCTTAAATGTTTTAATGTAGATATCCAGCCTTCTACTGTTATTGTTAATTCTCTGCTTTTGTATTTTTTGTTGTTGCTTGATTCAGAAGTCACACTATAAACTGATGGATGTTATCAGGTAAAATATATCTGAGTGAAGAGATACCATTAACACTGATTTGACTTTAGGCCTAGTTTCTTGTACATTTAGATGAACTGTTTCTCAAAGAATTTTAATACCTGATTGCTTTAAGAAACTGTATCCTGTAAAATGAATTGTACTACTGTAAAATATTTATGTTTACAGTGTTTTATTCCTCTCCTATGAATTCAATATCAAAATGTAAATGTACCAGTAACTATTGTTGTATACATTTATTCATCAAGTTCTCATGTGAATGCTATACTATTGGGAAAGTCTCAGACTACCATTGTGTATATATTATTTTTCCTCAAAGTTACTTCGGACATGAATGAACCAGTATCAGGGAAGAGAATAGTTCCCTTTATTACTAAACTTTATTCAATTTATTATTGAACTTTGCTTCTCTAAGGTCTGGACTTTCTTTGGGTTACTGGGATGCAGTGCCGTTCCCATACTCCCCCCCCCCCCCCGACTGACTGTATAGCCTAACACAACCAACAATTGTACAAAGTCCAGGGAAGCTCTCTATTCTTAGCAGATTAGTCAATGGAAGTTGTGTCTCATCATAGTTTAATTATGCATATAAGATTTCTAGCTGTTGTTGTGACATGTAGATTTTTTATCCTTAATAAAGCTGTCTTAATTATGGATGCCCTATCCCTTTAAAATGGTCCTTAAATGGTTGACATTCATCATTTTATATTGAAAAAAACATCCTTTAGAAATTATACAATGGATAATTTCTTTTTATATAAGATATAGCACAATAAATTTCGGCAAAGTTTTACAATAATGACGTAACATGATTATAAAGATATGGAGAATAGTAACAGTGACAGTTATCATACGACAGGAACAAAAGTCGTTAATGCTTGTATCCACAATAAAAACAAAGTACAGTGGGATGTGTGACAGTAACAATATTACCAATCCCTATTGTACCACTAATGATAATGATACTAATTCAGATAATTAATTAGTATAGATAATATTAGTCAATACAATGATAGCCGTAGTAAAAGTAATGACCGTGGTAATGACAATTATATTACAAATTAGAACTGAGAGGATAATGACTATAATAGAGAAATAGAAATATTCATGAAAAAAAACATTGCATTACCAATAACTGTAGTAATACAAATGACATCAGAATACTAAGTATAACCAAACTATAGAAGACACTGATAATTATTTGTCACTATTATTGACATGATTGTTGCGATTATCATTATTTTTAATTGTGTATAAGTATACCATCATAAGCATTATGATTATTTATATTGCTATTACGGATGATTATGATTATAACAGCAACGACAATAATAATAATAATAATAAAAGATTATAGTGATGGTAGTAATTAGAACAATGATGAAGAAGAAAAAACAATAATGATAATAGCAATAACAACCACCATGATAAACAATTATAATGAGGATGTTAATGATATTGATAGTGATAATAATAAGTTTAATATAATAATAGTAATGATAACTAAAAAGATCATAATAACGATAACGACGGTGACAACGACGATGACGATGATACCGATGAAGATAACAGTAATAATGATAACATCATTGATAATGATATTGAAAATGAGGAAAATCATAATAACATGATACACATAGTGATAATATGACGTGGGTCCCCCATGGCGAGCCTCAAGGCCCATCTCTAACTTCTCGAAGGAGGTCTGGTCAATCTGCTCAAGCCACGACTTCCTAGAACGTCCCACGGGCCTCCTCGACCCAGTGTTAAGGAAACCTGATATGCAGGATCATCCACGGAGAACCGAGCTCGGTCCTTGCATAGCTTGAATTGGCGGTCCAGGATTGTACAAGTAACAAGTCCCTTGGCGATGTCACGGTGTAACCGTTGGTTGGGTACAGTCCTTCCAACTGTACTCCATGATCCAACATAAGGACCTGTTACATGAAGGCATGAAGACGAGACTCCAAGGCATGAGAGAACGATTAGGTTTCACTTCCATAACGCAAAAGTGACTTATCTGGGCGGCGAAGGCACGTAGCTTCTGCAAAGGTACCGGCATCTCCTAATTCTCATGTCGACTCAGTTCATGGTTTTTGCTACCAGGGAAATCCATCTACTA
The DNA here is from genome assembly GCF_003789085.1 of Penaeus vannamei. Lineage (NCBI taxonomy): Eukaryota > Metazoa > Arthropoda > Malacostraca > Decapoda > Penaeidae > Penaeus > Penaeus vannamei. Next base: position 509,772 of record NW_020871044.1, read on the forward strand.
CCCAAAGTCCTGAATCTTGGTCTTGGTTTTTAGGACCTCTAGACCCAAATGCTTCGCCTCATTGCTAAATGCACAGAGTCGGCATTATAGTTTCTAGATAGGATAGCAAAATCGTTGGCAATGTCAAGGAGAGTGATCTTGATATTGCCCAGTGTTGCTCTACAGGGGGTTTGTATAGTAGCTCTACCCAGTATCCAGTCCATGCGTGTTGAAAAATGTTGGTTTGAGGACAAGCCTGGCCTCACTCCTGAATTAACAGGGAAGGCACTAGACAGGCCCTCCACCATACTTTACAGCTTCCCCAGAGGCTCAGGAGTTTCCAGAGCTATTCGTGATGCACCGAGTCAAACGCCTTGCGGTCGATGCTGCGATGGACAAGTGCCTTGGCCACTCCTGAAAAAACAGCCCAGAGGCACTAGACAGGCCCTCCACCATACTTTACAGCTTCCCCAGAGGCTCAGGAGTTTCCAGAGCTATTCGTGAATGCACCGAGTCAAACGCCTTGCGTCGATTGCACGCAGCCACAACCAAACACGCGATGGCGTTGCATAGTGGCTCTAAGTGCAAGGAGTGAATGCAGATTGATCAGCCTGGTGCGTAGTAGGGTGGTCCCTGATGCAGGGAGAATCATTGCATGCTAAGCTACGTTGAACTGCTCGTCTGCTGTCCAGACATCTTGTCCAGGGCCAGCAGGGCAAGTGGGGTCGCGTTCGAACCTCCAAGACCCTTTCTGCCCAGAATGCAACCGGCTCGAATGTAAACATTCACTTTTTTTTTTTTTTTTATCATACGGTGTCTTATTTACACGCTGCATAAGTTTTGTAACTTCTTTGATGCATATTTACTTACGCTGCAACTGACAAACACAAAAATATCCCTTGATAAACACAATATAAAAGGTCATAAAATTACCACACCAATTATCTTGTGGTTACCTGCAACAAACAATGTTTCATACAATAATCTGTTTTGTACGTCATCTCGTCCTGCTCGCCCACCCTTTGCAGGAGGGCGAGTTGACGAGCTAGACTACTTGTCCGGGACGAGATAGTGGAAGGTTCGAACGTCAAACATCTCATCCAAACTGGCGGACGAGATAGACGAGCAGTTCAGTTATGTTGAGCAGTGTGATACCACGGTAGTTGCTCCAGTCTCATCAATCTCCTTTTCCCTTCCAGAGAGGGATGACCAACTGTCCAAAATGTCCAGGGAAAAGGTACCAGAGTGCCAGTGGCAGCTAGGACAGCATGCAAGCCACTGTAATAGGTTCCCCATCCAGTCCAGCCATCTTT
>NW_020871044.1:521063-523563 GCF_003789085.1 Penaeus vannamei
GGCATTTTGACAATAAACTCCAAAGCGCGTGGACAAGAATAAGCTTGAAATATTTCCTTTGGCAACAAATGGTGATGAATAAAAAAAATGTTTTGACCCGGTTCTTTGTTTAACAATGATGAAAAATAAATAGATAAAAAACTGTTTGGACTGTCCCTTTTGTTTGAGGTAAACAATAATATATTACTATAACAGTGTTTGTATTGGTTCCTATCTATACAGTAGATATATATCCAACATAATGGATATAATCAAATATATTATTTTTTCTACATGTGCTTAAATGTTTCTACTGTGAAGATTATTTGAACAATCTCACTGTGTCTAGTTCTGTTTACATTTTATGTGATTGGCTGAAAGAATCTAAAAGATTATGTATAGCGCTCACTGATTGATTGAATTGCTTTACTAGAGCCCTCTGCTGGCTAACATTAGAATCCCCTGTCAGACGAGCCGCACGATAAGCATCTGTGGCATCTAGTGTCTCCTGCGAGATGAAATTCTGTCTTGCTCTCAGGCATTCACCAATCGTTCCTTGAGCTGCATCAAGCATTACTTACTTGAAGGTGTCCCACAGAAGTACAGGGTCCGTCAGATTGTCAAGCGCTGCAAAACGACCAGAGACTGCCTCAGCAAACCCCCAGGCACACTCCCCCCTAGCCAGTCCAATTGAAACATCCTGGGGTGATCATTGGACCTCCGGGGAGTTTTGAAATGGACCCGGAGGGTAGCCACAGTCAGTCTATAGTCAGTACCACAAAATTCAACATTCCTATACACTCTGCAATTCTAGTGGATCCTCCAATGACTGCTAATGAGTATGTGGTCGATCTCCTTGGCTGCATTACCCGCATCACTGTACCAAGTCCAGTGATGTGGGTCTTGGTACTGGTACCGGGAGCCAGAAATCCTCAATTTCTGTGACCTAGCAGTGTCCCAGAAAAGGAGGCTATTCTCGCTACTGGCATCATCTCCCGAGCCATAGGGACCGACAGACATCTCATAGCCAGCTCAATCACAACCAGATACCGCATTGAAGTGACCCAGAACACGAATATCTCGCCGGGGACACCTGTTTGACACAGATGCTAGTTTAGGGTAGAACATCTCTTTCACACCAAGTTTACAAACATCGGTAGGAGCATACACAACAATGAGACATGATTCCAAATTCTAGCTTCAATCTCATTACCATTATATGCTCATCGACTGGAGTAACCTCTACTACCGAGGGCTGGAGTCTGTTGCCTGGTCTTCTCACCTTTGAGAGAGCAGCCACCTCCACTCTCAGCCTCCCCAGTTCTCTCGACAGCAAAGGCAACCAATCATCCTGAGGCAAAGAACGGGTGTTCCAAGCCCCCACCCTGGCTTCCCACCTGTAGTCTAGCCTCAGGCAGTCGCTCTGGGTGGACGCCACCTCTGCCACCCCCGCCGACGCTTCTCCATATAAAAGGAGGCGGCAGGCTGCGGGACCCATCATCCACCTACGGAGTTCCCTAAGGCTTTCCCCCGTAAGCTTCACTTCGGGCTGGCGACTGCCAGATCACAGGAGGGACGAGTAGTTCTAGTTCCCATCCAGCGTCCCGGCAGTCGCCCTCCCATCGGGGCCCACAGCCCACCTCTCTTGCTGGGTGGGAGGAGGATTTCCCCTCCTCCCAGCATTTCCAAATGTATCAAACGCTGCCGATTTTTTTTTTTTTTTTTTTTTTTTTTTTTTATCTGGAGGGAGGACTGACCTCCCCCGAACTTCCCATTAACCCCAAGGGGGCTAGGGGCAGGAGTTGGTACAGGCCTAGGGCGTGTCCACACGCCGGTGGGCCATGACCCTGAACCATATATATATATATATATATATATATATATATATATAGTATATATATATATGTATATATATATATATATATATATATAATTTATATAATATATGTATATATGTTTGTATATATTAATGAATATATATATATATATATATATATATATATATATATATATATATAAACACACACATATATAAACATATAAGTATATATGTGTGTGTGTGTGTTTGTTGTTGTGTGTGTGTGTGTGTGTGTGTGTGTGTGTGTGTGTGTGTGTGTGTGTGTGTGTACATATGCACACACAGGCACATGTATGTATTTTTTCCCTAAAATATAACTGTCGAAACAGAACAATCTCCCTAATACTGCTGTTTGTGCCAAAATGTGTCCCACTTTAAATATCTCTAATTTAAATATGGCAGACGAAAGTTTTTGAAAGCTCTTCTCGCGTACTGAAGCAGCTAAGTAAGAATAACTGGGCAAGAGATAACACACATTAATGTGTATTTCATCTACTATATGTTATTTATTGTTTCTCTTAGTAACAAGACAAAGGTGCTCTTTGGTGAGGATTGGCTGATTGCAACGTATAAATAATGTCCAAATAATCCTCATGAGAAACACAATTATCAGATGGTTACATCAGTATGTTACCACACTGACAATGATCATGATCCTATCCT
>NW_020871044.1:538563-541063 GCF_003789085.1 Penaeus vannamei
GATAAGGTTGATAATATGATATTATGAACCTTATTATTTTCATCATAACAGCATAAAAAAGATGATCATGATCATGATAATAATAATAATAATAATAATAATAATAATAATAATAATAATAATATCAATGATGATGATGATGATGATGAAAATGATATAGACATGGTAACAATAAATAAAACTACAATTGCCGATAGTAATGACAGTGATAATTATTATGGTAATAATGATAGCAGCAATAATATCAAAAGTAATGACAGTAATGATAATAATGATGATAATAACAGTAATGAAAGTAATGATAATTATGATGATTTCAGCGGCGCGTAGATTCAATAGAATGTAACGTGTCTGGATGAATTTGGGCTCAACCGAGAATAGTTTTACTTAGGAAAAGATTCGTCTGTAGAGAGCGCATGTGAGGTTCCAGGGGCCGAATTCACTAACGCACTTTCGATGGTAAAATCATTGGTAACCATAGTTACCAAGGTAGACAGACTGGTCTTCACTTACAACTTGTCATCAGAGTTACCATGGTGAATTTTACCAGTGGTCGGAGCGCTGGTAACTTCTGGGAAGATGACGTCATCATGTGTTATCGTCCAAAAATCAATATTTAAGCAAGTTTTTGGTTTGTTTTTTATAACTAAATTAATTAGTATGATGGCAAACAGGTCACGATATAGACATGGCGAAGAAATGCAAATTTCACATGTAACTAGCATAATTACTACAAATCATGTAGAAAACCTACCTTAGTGATATAGAAACAAGCAATACCAACGTTAAACGAATCTAACGTCTGTCGGCACTTTGGCAAAGGACAACAAACTCCAAAGCACATGGGCAAGGATGAGCTTGAAATATTTTCTATATTTGACGATGAATAAAAATTGTGTGTGGATCAGTTCTTTGTTTAACAATGGTGAGAAATAATTAAATAAAAGCTGTTTCGACTTATTCTTCGGTTTACAGAAAACTGTGATGTATCAGTATCTGTTTATATTGGTCCATTTGTACACGATAAATAGCCAGGAAAGTCTATTAATATCCCACATGATTAAATATATTTTTATTTCATTTTCTACATATGCACGGTATTGACAAAAGTTCTCACACAATTCTGAGAATAAAATTTAATTCTCAAAAGTGTCTGAGACAAAAATGCATATTCATTAATACATAGAAATGTATACGAACATAAATTTTCTTTGGCGAAATGCTCTGTTGTGATGGCGCGACACACACAAATGAATAATTACATATGAAAGAATATCAATAAAAATGTGAAGATGGCCTTTGCTGAAGCGCCATGGCTGTGTTATCGCTAAATACAGAACTTGGTCCTTCGTAAAACCACAAATTAAGGAATTCGTATTTCTTTCTTAGAGAATAAGAGTAATAAGAACAATAAGAACAAATATAATACAAATGAATCTTAATATCCTTTCCCAAGTAACATACAATATATATATATATATATATATATATAATATATATATATATATATATATATATATTATATATAATTTACGCATTTATATACATATATTTATCTATCTATCTATCTATATATATGGAGGTATATAAATGTGTGTATATTTATGTATAAATGTATATATATATTATATATATATATATATATATATATATATATATATATATATATATATATATATTATATATTAAAAGAGGCAAGTCATTTAGAATAGACAGTTTTACATACGGGAATTATAAGCCTGTGCAATGATAATGCAATAACAAGAATTATATATCAATCGTTATTATAATGGCAATAATAATAGTAATGATAATAATGATTGTAATAATAGTAATGATAATGATGATGATGATGATGATGATGATGACGATCATAGTGATAATGGTTATTATCACCATCATTATGATTGTCATTATCATTATTATTAATCATGATAATATCGATAATAATAAGTAATAATTTAGATAATGATAATGAAAAAATACTATTTTTATTGATGATGATGATAATAATGATAATCCTAATAATAATAATATTAATTATTATCAATAATAATGATGATAATGATAAAAGACAAAAGTAAAAGCAATAATGATAACATTGATGATAATGATAATGATAATAATGATGATGATAATAATAATGATAATGATAGTAATAATGATAATATGATGATGAGATATACTACTACTACTACTACTACTACTACTACTAATAATAATGATAATGATAATAATAATAATAATAATGATAATATTGATAATATTGATAATGATATTGATAATAATGATCATTATTACCATTTTATTGATATTATTATTATCATGATTATTATCATTATTGTCAATTATGATAATGCTATCAATTATAATAGTATTAATTTAGATAATGATAATGATTGAAATAATGTTAATGGTAATGATAATAATAATAACGATGATAATGAAAATGATAATGATCATTATTATCATTATGATAATACTACTACTAATAACAGTA
>NW_020871044.1:548563-551063 GCF_003789085.1 Penaeus vannamei
TCGTCGGTACAAGAAATAATCTGCAAACAAGAAAGATTAACGCCAAAAATGAAGGTAATAGATCGCGGAAAGCGTCGCTCTCAGCCAAAGTCCACTCGGTGGTCCTTTCAGCTCAATCTTGCCGTGCATACGTGGTGAAGACTCCCGGGGTGTGTGGGGAGAGGGCAGTTCCCTACACCCAATCACGGCAACCTAGGTTAATAAATAAATTTTGTGACGTGGAGTTGGGGACTTATTCTCTGGCGAATGCGTCCGTACTATAAAGAATTGCTGAAATGCAACCCTTCGCCACTACTTCAGAAATATAAAGCGTCCTCTCTAGGGCAAAACACCAAATTCTTTCGAACTACTGTTGAAAGCCATTTCCACGGGCAACTCGATATAAAAAGCCTTTACGACAAAATAGCGAAACAGCTGAGTAATTCAGCTGCTTCGAAACTTCCTTGATACTTTGTCTTTGTAAATTATATACTATTCACTCATTTACCTTAGTTCAATACACTGTATGACTGTAAAGCGGTACCAGTAACCTCAGTCACCTTAATGCCACACAAAAGCGTGCTGTTAGGGTAAGAGAAGTGTGAGATTCCGTGGACACACCAGCGACTTATTCCTTCGAGTGATAGAGCTGCCTGACACAATCATATTAACGCCACATTTGTTTGTAAATCAATTAATGACTTAATTGACACCGCTGATTATATTGAAAGTAATGAAAGCAATTCCTACAATACGCGCGGCCACCTAAGGCGTTACCTCCCACGCGCAGACTCCTCTCGGACCCAAACTCACGTCCGAGGTGGCAGAACTTGACGTAATTAGCAAACGGACCCTGTATGGCTTCACATACCCATCAAGAAAACTACAATTAACACGCATGTCCGGTAAATGGGAAATCAATGGAATTCGATGTTAATAATTCACCATTTTTTTTAAAATACTTTATTTGCTACTGTAATAAGTTAGTTATACGAGAAATATTGGGACACTGCGAGGTTCTTTAAGGTAATTAATTTTCCAAGAACGGGGTCTCTTTCCCCCTTCCTCGTCCTCCCTTCCTCTCCCTCTCCCTCCGTCTTACTTTCTTTCCTTCACCCTCGCTCTCCCTTCTTTTTCATTTCCTCTCATTGCCTTCTTTCCTCTCTCTCCCTCTTAGTTCCTCTTCTATTGCTCCAATTGTCTCCTTTCCTCTCCTTCTCCCCATCCTTAACCCCTCTCTCCTTCCTCTTTCTCCCTCCCTTCCTCTCACTCACCCCATCTGTCTCTCATTCTCCCTCCCTTTCTCTCCTTCTCTCTCACTTCTTTTCCCATCCTATCCTTTTCTTCTCCCTCTGCCTCCTCTTCCTTTCTCTTTCCTTCCCCCATCCCTCTCTTTCTCTCCCTGTCCTACTCCCTCCCTTCCTTCCCCGCTCCCTCTCCCTGTCATTCTCCCCTTTTCTCTCCTTCCCACCTTCCTCCCTCCTCTCCCTTCCTCCCTTTCCTCTCCTCATTTCCACCTTCCTCCCTCTCTCTTTCTTTCCCTCTCCTTCCCCCTCCTCTCCCTTTCCCTCTGTTTCTATCCTTTCCCTTTCCCTTTCCTACCCACCTTTCTCCCTCACTCTCACTCTCCTTTCGACCTTCCCCCTACCTCTCCCTTTCCCTCTCCTACTCCCTCCCTCTCCTACTCCCTCCTTATCTTTCCTTCCCCCTATCCATCCTTCTCCCTCCCTCCTTTCCTTTACTTCTCCCTCTCTCTCCTTCTCCCTCTCCATCCTTTCCTTTCCTTCTCCTTCTCTCCTTTCCTTTCCTTCTCCCTCTCCATCCTTTCCTTTCCTTCTCTCCCTCCTTTCCTTTCCTTCTCCCTCTCCCTCCTTTCCTTTCCTTTCTCCCTCTCCATTCTCCCTCCATCCTCTCCATCCTTTCCTTTCCTTTTCCCTCTCCATCCTTCTCCTTCCCTCCTTTCCTTTCCTTCTCCCTCCATCCTCTCCTTTCCTCCTCCCTCTCCCTCCTTCTCCCTCCTGCATGGGAAAACATCCTAGTAACGTCTTCCTAATTTACGTTCAGGCGGTTATGACACCATAAATCCCCCGGGGAACTTGTGCGTCAACATGAATCACCGGGGAGACACGCTGCAGCCCCGTGCTTAATGGCTGCCACGTGCCCCGCCTGCATGCCTTCTTTGGGGGTGGGGGGTGAGGGGGTGAGGGGAGGGTGGGGGTGAGGGGGTGAGGGTGGGGGTGGGAGGGGGGTGGGAGAGAGAGGGAGTGAGGGTGGGAGTGGGAGGGGAAGGGGATGCGGGTGGGAGTGGGAGGGGAGGAGGGTGCGGGTGGGTTAAGGGGAGGAGGGGGAAGAAGGGGTGAGGGGAAGAAGGGGGAGGGGGGAGGGAAGGGGAGGAGGGAAGTGGGGGACGGGGAGGGGGAAGGGGTGCAAGGAATGGAGGGGAAATTGAGAAGGAGGTGGGAAGCAGTTGAAGGGGTGGAAGGGAAGGGGTTTGGGGGAAGGGGGAATAGGTTCAGGAGAA
>NW_020871044.1:563563-566063 GCF_003789085.1 Penaeus vannamei
TTACAAGTGCAGCTAGAGCATGTGACTATATACAATATGTCCTCGAACTTGAAGAATATAGCTTATAAAATCATATTGTCACAAGAAATTAAACTGATATCACTGTCATCTACCCCTTTAAATTACCTATTGTATATATTGAAAACACAAATACTAGGCTTCCGACAATACTGAGCTATGTGTGTCAATTCAGCTGCATAATAGGCAACTATTTTTTTCTGACAGCACTATGTGAAGGGATGCAGTTGCGTGATAAACTACTATTTTTTTCTGGCGTTATTAAGCTATGTGAGTCATCGTAGCTTCGTGATTTTTGCTCCCAATTTGTGGAATATTAAGTGCATCTTGGCATAGCAACGTGCAATTTTCAGCAACCGTCGCAAAACAATTCAGATACAAATTGGCGCTAGTGTTTCTCGTGTGTCGCAACAGTCGCTGAATAAAGTCGCTTGTTTCGCAGCAGTTACTAAACAAATCTGGAATGCTCAGTTGTTGAGCAGCAGTATCGAAACAGGACAGACACATTGCTGCTCAACTGTTTCGATACAATGTATCTTGGTCTGCGCCAGGCTTGAGGGTTCACTGCACCAGGTAGCCTCGAACGCCCGAACACTAGGAGTATTCGTAATGATAATAATGGTAATGATAACTATAATAATGATGATTATAACAGTGATAGTGATAATAACAACAATGATATCATTACTATTACTAACACTACCAATAGTGAAAATGACAGAGGTGATGATAACGTTAACGATAATTCACTCCCCTCCGTGCCTCCGCCCTCCTCTTTAGCAAGTGCTGGATCCGCCACATTAAGGAAGATCAAGTCAAGAATCAGTCCCTAACAAGATGCCGCCGGGAGAGGGTGTATCCTGTGTCGTTGCTCTTCATTATTTCCTCTCGGATTTTATTTCCTACTCTCTTGGCCTTTTCCCTTTGGAAGAGACTTGTCGACTGCTATTATTTTTCACCGTCGAGGGAAAAGCCGGGGACGCGAGTGCAAATCAGTTCTGGAAAAGCTCCTCCGTTTTTGCTCTTATTTTCCCGCCTTTTTTTCTTGCGGACAGAAGAGCGCTTCAGGCACATTATAATGAGCGCGGTGGTTTGCTGCCGACGACTGAGAGAGAGAGCAAAAATGTCGCCCTTTTTCCCGAAATGATATTAATTTCGGATTTCTAATGCTTTGATAAGAGACGAAACATCCATCAAAGGCTTTCGTCTCAGAGGATTCGGCAGGAAAGATTTGCTAATCATTTTACGTCTGCATTTTGGAAATAATAACTGCTTATATTTTCGCTTTAGCATCATATTATTAATAATATCATTTTTAGCGTAGTTTATCTCTGTGCTTATTTAGATTCGATTGTTTGTAGACACCAAAAAGACTAGTATTATATGCTTAAACATGGCAAAAAGTTAAAAGTACATATTGCTCGAATGCATTAACGAATAGAGACCATGAAATCAATACTTTTGACTTAACCAAAAATTATCTGAATTCCCAATAAACTACTTGAAAACACACACACACACGCGCGCGCACGCGCGCACGCGCGCGTATATATTATATATATATATATATATATATATATATATATATATATATATATATATATATATATATATATATATATATATACACACATATATGACCACATATTATTATAGAGACAGGCTCATTAAACCCATAATCTCTATATAGTAACACAACACAAACATTTTATTCAAACTGTAAACACTCTGTCTGGCAATGCAAGGATTAAAGATATAACGATCATTCTTTCCCGGTCGTCCTGCAGGAAAATGGAATGCAGCAAGAACAAGGAAATGAGTGAATAACAAGCAGTGAAATACAAAATAAAAACAGACTCATAAATCGCTCCCGAGACAGTTCATACATCTTCAAGACAAGTAACGATATCACATCGAAGACAAACTGCCATTTGGCGATACAGAAATACAACATCTCCCAGGGATAACTTTAGCCATTACAGCTCTCTCGTAAATCAAGGAGAGCTATCAATTCTAGATATAAAAAGGATAAAATTGAGATGGCTTAGATCAGCAGACGATTTTCTCCGTCTTGAGAGGGTGGTTTGTTTTCTTTCGCTGAATCTTTTTGCGGTAAATTTAGTAAAACTGGCAACAAAGGAAAGACTATGGAATAAACGTATGACTTTTCTACAACGTCTGCATATACAATCATTCATGCAAACACAAACATTTTCATGTATATGCAAGTATATATTATATATATATATATATATATATATATATATATATATATATATTATATATATATATATATACACATAAATATATATGCATACATACATACATATATATATATGTTTGTATATATATATATGTACATATATATATTTATATATATGTACTTATATGTGTATGTACATAAGCACACACACACACACACACACACACACACACACACACACACACATATATATATATGTGTATATATATATATATATAT
>NW_020871044.1:578563-581063 GCF_003789085.1 Penaeus vannamei
TGATGATAATGATAATGATAGTCACAACCATAGTGATGGCAATAATGATAATAACAATGATAATAGTATTGATAATCATAATAATGATAATGATGATAATGACAATGATGAAAATAATAGTAGTGATGATAATAATGATAATAATAATAAAAACAATAATAATAATGATGATGATAGGAATAATGATGGTAATGATGATGATAATGATAACAATAATAACATTAATAATCATAATTATAATAATGATGATAATGATAATGATAAAAAAATGATGCTGCTGATGATAATAATGATGATAATAATGAGGCTGATAATAATGATGATAATAACAATATTACTATTGCTACAAATAGTAATACTAATGTTGATTCTGCTGTACTTCAAGATAACTGACTAAACGTTCTATAACATCCACTAATACGGGGAGCACTCTGTCAGAAGGGGAAAATCGAGGGCTTTGACGTGATTACAGTGCAATGTGATAAGCGAATTAAGGAATTTCAGACAGCTGATAAAGCGAAATTATGAAGATGGGATGCGAATGAAAACGAAAATGAACATAGAACTTTTGCTTTTGATTTACGAAGTTACTTTTCCCTGCTTGTTAGTGGGTATTTTTGTGTACTTATTATGAGGGAATTAATGATAAGATTACAGAGCTTATTTACATCCCTCCAGTTAATTATCTGTTTACGTTCCGGTTTGTCAGTCATTATCTTTCTCTTTCTTCTCTCTCTCTCTCTCTCTCTCTCTCTCTCTCTCTCTCTCTCTCTCTCTCTCTCTCTCTCTCTCTCTCTCTCTCTCTCTCTCTCTCTCTCTCTCTCTCTCTCTCTTTCTCACTCTTTCTCTCTCTCTGGTCTGCACAGGTTTATCTCTCTCTCTCTCTCTCTCTCTCTCTCTCTCTCTCTCTCTCTCTCTCTCTCTCTCTCTCTTCTCTCTCTCTCTCTCTCTCTCTCTCTCTCTCTCTCTCTTCTCCTCTCTCCCTCTCCCTCTCGCCCTCTCTCTCTCTCTCTCTCTCTCTCTCTCTCTCTCTCTCTCTCTCTCTCTCTCCTCTCTCTCTCTCTCTCTCTCTCTCTCTCTCTCTCTCTCTCTCTCTCTTTCTCCCTTTCTCCCTTTCTCCCTTCCCTTCTTTCTCTTCTCTCTCTCTTCTCTCTCTCTCTCTCTCTCTCTCTCTCTCTTCTCTCTCTCTCTCTCTCTCTCTCTCTCTCTCTCTCTCTCTCTCTCTCTCTCTTATCTATTATATATATATAATATATATATATATATATATATATATATATATATATATATATATATACATATACACCTCTCTCTCCATTCTCCAATCTCTCTCTCTCTCTCTCTCTCTCTCTCTCTCTCTCTCTCTCTCTCTCTCTCTCTCTCTCTCTCTCTCTCTCTCTCTCTCCTATATAATATATATATATATATATATATATCCCCCCCCCCTCTCTCTCTCTGTCTCTCCCTCTCTCTCTATTCTCCTCTCTCTCTCTCTCTCTCTCTCTCTCTCTCTCTCTCTCTCTCTCTCTCTCTCTCTCTCTCTCTCTCTCTCTCTCTCTCTCTCTCTCTCTCTCTCTCATCTCTCGCTCTCTCACTCTCACTCTCTGTCTCTCTCAATGATAACAAATACAATAACAACAATAAATAATGAAAAATAATGAATGCGACAATATTAATGATAATAATAATGATAATGACAATTTTATTAATGATAGAATGAGAATGATTAGATAATAGTTATGATATATAGTGATAAATGATAATGATAATAGTGATGATGATAATGATATTTATGATAGTCATGATATTGATAATAAAGAAATAAAATAATGATATGACAATGATGATAATAATAATAATGGTAATAATGATAATAATTATGATAATAATGATGGTAATAACAATAATAGAAACAATAATAATAAAAAATAGTAACAACAATGATAATGACATTGATAATGATGATAATGGTAAAAAATAAAGAGGATAATGATAATCATAATGATAAATTAGAAAATAACGATAATAACAAGAACAGAAGGATAATGAAAGTGCTAACGAAAATAATGATGATAGTGATAATAACAATTGCAGTAATAAATCATAATAGTAATAATAATTATAATCATAATAATGATGATAGAGATATAATGATACTGATAATAACAATGAAACTAATATTAATTCTAATACTAATACTAGTAATGCTACTAATACTACTAATACTACTAATAATCATGAAATAATGCTAATAATAATAATAATAATAGTAATGGTAATAACAATAATGAAATAATAGTAATAGTTCAAGTGATTATGATAACAGTAACTGTGATAAGATAATGAGATTAATATGATAATTTTATTGATAATTTTATTTTATAACATTAATGTTAATAGCAATATTATTAATAACAATGATAATAATGATGATAATAATAGCAGTAATAATAATAATAATGATAATAATAATAATAAAAAATAATGATAAAAAAGGATA
>NW_020871044.1:608563-618563 GCF_003789085.1 Penaeus vannamei
AGGTCATAACGGAATAATAACATATATCAAGTAAGATCGTAGTAGATCAGAAAGACAGTCTGAAAGGAACGACAAGAGAGTACGGGGGGAAGAGCGATACGAAAGACACAGAGACAGAAACAATATAATATAATAGAATATATTTTAATGAAACTAAAGTTCGTGAAGATCAAACAGAAGTTTCAGGAAAAATGTTTGGAGTAATTTTAATCGGAAAGATGACATGATCTTTTCGAGTAAAGTGAACATAGTGAGTAACGGTAGAGAGGATGAGTAGATTTATAGGTTAAGAGAGCGATAAAGTACAGATAAAGAACGGAATGAAAAAGAAAAAGAAAAAAAAGTAGGGAAACGAAATATATAATAAAAAAGAGTAAAAGAAAATTAATACTGAATAAAATATATATAAAATATAATACAAAGTAATATAACAAAAAAGCTGTTTACACCAATATAAAGAAGTATAGTCATCAGGTAATAATAAAAAATAAAAAAAATAAAATTAATATAATTGAAACTCTTACGAATGTATCGCACGAGGATAAATTAAGGGTAAATATATACGTAATAGTGAGCTAAATAGTATAATAGCGAAACAGCGGATGAACATAATTATTAAGGTACGAAAAATGGCTTTTCCATAAAAGAGCGAGTCATAGTAGCGAGTTTTAATTCCTATAGGAGGTAACGAACACACTCGTATACACTACTATAAGGGATAGGGGTATACAGGGGAGAGAGAGGGGGACTTAGCATTATTATAGATCATGCCATTTGGACGATTCGTCTAATATTTTAACATCGCGTGCCAGCGACTATACACTTTGCTTATAATTATGATTATAAAAGTTGAGCACGATTTCATGTTTAAGCGTGAGCTATATCGAGTATATATATATATGATGGGAGGATTCGGAGAGCAATACCTAGTTTCCGAAAAAGAACAAGTCCAGATAAACCCAACTACACACACCATGATTTTAAGTTAATTTAATATATATTAGCTACTATATAATATATATATATGTTATATATATTACTTATATATATATATATGTTATTATATAAATTTCCAATACTAATCCTTTATCTATTATATTCACATTAATACATTAGCATAAACAGCATCAATATTATATATTATTATAAATATAATAATAGGTATAATATATATATATATATAGTGAAAATAGTAATTATATATATTATAAATATATATATATATATATATAATATTTAATATACTATATATATTTATACTAAACACCCAGCATAATATATATTATATTATATATATATATAATATATATATATATATATTGTGTGTGTGTGTGTGGTGTGTGTGTGTGTGTGTGTGTGTGTGTGTGGTTGGTGTGTTGTGTGTGTGTGTGTGGTGTGTGTGTGGTGTATGTATGATATTATACGTATAATGATGCGCGTGGTTGTGGTTTGTATGTGTGTGTGTGAAGAGAGTGTCAATAGAGTATCGGAATATAGATATGTATATCTATATGTAATTACCATACGCAGACCAAGAAAGGGCCGACTCGGCGGCTCTCTAATCGAGAAGGCAGGGGCAGGCCGCCGAGCCAAGGAATGCAAACGTACAGGATGGAGATAACTCGGCGCTCCCCTCCGTCTCACCTGATCTCCATCGTCACCTCGTCCTCGAAGTGTCTTCAGCCCAGACTACTTCTTCCTCGCCAAAAAGCCCCTTCCCACTCCCTTCTCTACCTTCCCTCTACCCCCCCAAAACCCACCACACACTTGGCTGGGCTGTGCTCGCGGTTCGGGAAATATGGTTTCTCTGCCAAAAGTTTAGCTCTCGTTCGGCCTCGCTTTGCAGGGAGCTGCGCGAAAAAGGCGGGAATTAATGCATGTCGGAAGAAAGGTGACGCTGGCTGCCGATGTTTTGTATACATTTCCAACAAGTTCACTAAACCCACCCAAAATGATGATGAGTAAATTAGAATATGACACAACAGCATATAGATAAACCACAGAAGTCATAACATGTATGTGAGTATATAAACTATAAACCGCAACTCGAGATCGAGGCACTGAACCGCGCGCCATCGATCAGCTCCGTCTCCGGAGAATTAGGCTCGCCAAATCCTGCTGCGTCCCGCCACCATCCTTATCCTTGCGCTTCGTATAAGCCATAATGGCTGCAGTTGGACAATCCCCGAAAATAGGGGGGATTTAGTGCGGACCAGTAAACTGTTTATTTACATCCATTATATGAGACTTATATTATTTCACGTATAGAGGACAGTTATTCACGGTGAAAGAATACAAGGTCACAAATTATAATATATTCACGACATATTAGTAATGATGATTAGAGTTCACTCGATTATTCACTTCACTACTATAAAATTAAATGACCTGCATAATATCATAAGTAAGGTATAAATTTGTTAGTGAATATTAGTAAAATGGGTATCTATTTATATTTGTTATTCTACAAACGGGGTATAAGAATTCTACGAAATAACATTAGGTAGAATAAGAAATGCTGTTTAGAATTTTAACGTCCTTAATACATAATAAAATATACAGTAAATTTCTATGCTATACATTTATATGTAAATAATCTATAATATTAATACTGCATAGATTACAAGTTAGTATATTAATTATTTATATTTATTTAAATATTATTCTATATATCTATATATCCTGCATTTATATTATTATATTACTTTATATAGTTTATCTTACATTCGATCTTATTCATAATATTATAGTCTAATGTCATATCATGATATTGATAATCACATTTTATTTATTAAGGTTTATATCAAAATTTGAGTATTATATCTTAGATTTACTATATTTGATATACAATTATTACAATAAATACGAGTTGCTATATAGTCCTCAAATAGATCTATATTACCGAGGTTAATAATAAAATGACAATTGTTATTTTGAACACGCACACACATTCCAACAGTCACACCGACACTACGCACCACATTCATCACAGACATGAATGCTGTTATATAATAAGATACACACAACATACATATGAATATATATATAATATACATAAACACTACCACTAATTACACACACCACACACATACATCACAACACCACTACACTACACAACATACACTACACAACATATATAATATATATTAATATTAAATAATTATAATTAAATATATTAATATATTTATAATATTAATATTTTATTAATATATATATATAGTATATTATGAATCACGATAATTTATAAATATTTTACCTTTATAAGTTACAGTTAACTATACGATAAGATTATAGATAAATAAAAAGTTGTAATGTATTATAACACTATCGAATGTGAGGTGTGACTGCCGAATGGAAGAGTAGGTAGTGGTATATGACTTGTTTGCAATTTAATGTAAATATTACTTTAATAATCAAATAAATCATTAAATTCATAAACCAGAAATAAAAAGGATATAATCGTGAATAGATGGGAATTCGATATTAATCCCTACACACTACTAATCTATTAAGTATACTTTATCATGATTTAATTACTTGACATACCATTAATCGATGCATTTCACGCCTTAATCACCTTTATTCAATTCATTCTAATAATTTCTACACCACTTTACCAGTTAACTCCTTATATTATACAATTTAATTAAAATAATTGCATATATCATATCTAAGTCATTAGATTAAGCATCCATGCGAAGCTTGTCAAACTATAAACGACTAATAATAATAACGAATAATTGAGGTTTAAGATTTGTTATTTTTACGTCTTATTTCAGCAAATTATATAACCTGTCTCAGACCATTTCAATTTCCTCTCTCTCATCTTCGTTAGAGGAGGAAGCAAGGACGTTATAAATTATCACATGCCATACAAGGCATTCCATAATTGCGTTTATCGATGTATCAAGCATTTGAACATAAAACATCAGGGTAAAACACGACTTTTATACGAGCACTGAACCTACCTCTGTATGGGAAGAGAGCAAGGACTCGTCTGATGAGAAGCTGTTAAAATAACTTAAATGAATTTATTGCTTTTCCCAAAATGAATTGTTATAATTTCTTTTCTCTCTCTCTCTCTCTGTATGGGAGGAGAGCAAGGACTCGTCTAATTATTCTGATTCAATGTACATACATACATTCACACACACACACACACACACACACAACACACAGATATATATATATATATATATATATATATATATATATATATATATATATATATATATTATATATATATGTATATATATATGTATGTATATTATGTATATATATATATGTATATATATATATATATATATATATATAATATCATATTTATATTATGTACTTCATAGGTATTATACACATTTTTTCTTGGTTTCTTTTAGGATTATTATTTTAAACATTGTTATTTCTGAACCATAAAAAAAAAAAAAAAAAAAAAATGCAGCGAAAAACACTTAGCATAAAATGTCGCACAGACTGATAGGGTTAAAAAGGGGTGGAGCAAATGATGTCAACTGCGTTTAGCCAATGAGTGATGAGAAATCGGATACAGCTAGATAAATCATTTGTGTGATTCACTCGATATTTTTATATTTATTAGAGATAAAACCAAAAATTTCCTCTTTTATTATGATTTTTTTTTTTGACATTAACAGCCGTCGGGTTCAATATGGTGAATGAAAGTGGAGCTACTTGGTTATATGTATCGTGCAGAAATTCAAATCTCAAGTCAGATGTACTTAGATATATATGAAATATGGAATAATGCTATATGGCATGTGTTTGTGTGTGTGTGTGTGCCCTTTTGTACATGCATACGTGCACAAACACATACATTCATGTTAATAATGTTGCACTCATCATACTTTGCTAGTATATTTTTCTTTAAAAAATTCAATCTGCTGCTTGCCTGAGCAGTCATCCTAAATACATGAAGTCAGTCCAAGGTACACATTCAAAAGGACAAAATTAAGCACAAGTTTCGTGATGTACACATTTCCTCCCTAGCGTTGGAGAAAATATTTCCAAACTCGAGCTTAACAAACGCCTTTCTCCCTCCCCCAAAAAAAAGTTATAAAAAAGAAACATCAAAGCACCAAAGAGATAAAATGTTCAAGTCAGTCTCCTTGATGTCTTGGAAAATGAATAAAAAACAGAGGACCGCGATATTACAATAACCTTTTATCTTAGACCCTTAGTGCTGTGGGAGGAACTCTCAAGTTACTTTACATATACAAGCAAGGAAATGACTACTGTGAATGAAGTGTTTTATCTCCAATTTTCTTTTTATTTGTTATCTTAACCCCCCTGACAAGAAGAAAAAAAAACGAGGGGCAAAGAGTATCTAAAGAGGGAAATGTTCAAGGACTATACAAATAACAGGGATCTTAAAACAAAACCCTTGACCCGTGCTTAAGACCCTCAAATTTCTCTCGAGGAAATAGCGACTGGACTCCCACTTTCGGCCAGCTGTCCTGAGGGCGAGGGCCTCTCCAGCGCCCGCCAGGACCTGTGTTGACCCCTCTCCGCTGGCACTGGTGGTGGCGATTAATAGGAGTGGATTTATGCGTAAAGGGACTCCCTTGTTCATGATTACAATGAAACAGATTGATTCACTTATGGAAGAGTATAAGTTGAATTATAAGTAAAGCACTTCCCTTGTTTATTTCAACGAAACATTGATTCACTTATGGAAGAATATAAGTAGAATTATAAGTAAAGCCCTTCCCTTGTTTGTGATTACAACGAAACATTGATTCACTTATGGAAAAATATAAATAGAACTATAAGTAAAGCGATTACATTGTTCATGATTACGAGATAGCTAGATTAACTTATGGGGAGGAATTTAGGTATAATCAAATGTACAGAAATATCCTTGACCATTTTCATAACAGGGAGATGTAAGCAGAAACTTAAGTAAGCAACGAGATAAGCAGATGGATGTACTCATGACAAGGAGTTGAATATATGCAAGATTAAAGATAAAACGTCTTTCTTTTTATGCCCGTCTTCCATTTTAAGAAATAAACAAAGTCAGAGGATAGAAGCAATGACATGTTTATTACTTCTATCTTACTGTTGTACGATTATTTAGTAAGAAAAACAACAACAACAAGACTCCACGACCTACAATAAAACAATAAAAGTCACATTCTGGTCGGCTACTTTGAGAAGGTTTCTATGCTCCAAGTCTATAAAGGTCCTTCGACTAAGTTTTGATACAAGATTAACGACTTTAGTAGCGCACTTACAGGACATCAAAGCAAGCTCTTTTTTATCCAAATCTTTAAATATTTACATATGAAACATTTGCCTTCAAGAGTTTGAGTTTTTTCACTAGATTTCTTTGCCTATTAGCGAATCGCTTAGGAACATGAAAAGACGGGAAGTGATTTTATTACATTATAATCTTGATGATTATGATGATAATAGTGACAGTAAAAATAATAATGATGCTTATGATAATGTAATATTGATATCATCATTATTAGTAACAGTAAAGCTAATGGTAATGATAAGAATGGTAAGAAGGATAGAAATAACGGTAAACATGATTATGATGATAAAGATGATAATGCTAATGGTAGTGATTTCAGTAATAATAACAGTGTTATATGATAACGATTATTATATATATGCATATATGTATGTATGTATATATATATATATATATATATATATATATATATATATATATATACATATATATATATATATATATATATATATATATATATATATATATATATATATATATATATATATATATATATATATATATATATATATAATATATATATATATATATATGTGTGTGTGTATATATATATATAATATATATATATATATATATATATATATATATATATATATATATATATATATATATATATATATATATATATATATATATATATATATATAATATATATATATATATATATATATATATATATATATATATATATATATATATATAGAAGGGATGATAATAATGACTAATAATGATAATGATGATAAAGACAATAACAAAAAACAGAAAGAATAATAACAATAATAATCTTATAGTAATAATAAGAGTGATGACAACGGTAATTCTGAAAATAATAATGAAAATTATAATAATTATAATAATTATAGTATTAATACTAATGATAACAATAATAATAATAATAAAATAATAATGATAATGATAATAATGATGATGGTAGAAGTAGTAATAAAGATAATGATAAAAATAATAGTGATAATAATGATAATAATGATAATAATAATAGTAATAGTAATAATAATAATAATAATAACAAGGTTGATAATAATAACAACAACATTATTAATGATAGTAATAATAATAATAATAACAATAATAATAATAATAAAAATAATAACAATAATAATGATAATAATGATAAGGATAATAATAGCAAAAAAATAATAAAGGTAAAAAAATTATATTAATGATAATAATATGGATGCAAATAATCGACAATAGTATTCATGATTACAATAATTATAGGAGTATTAACAACAAGAAAAATAATAATAATTTAGAAATAAAAGTAACTTTGATAATAATGATGATGATAATGATATTAGTAATAATACTAATGATAATAATGATAATCATAGCAATAATAATAACAACAAATAAGAATACTGATAATAATAAAGTGAAGCTAATTGTAATATTAATGATAATGTTACACACAAATATCTATCTATGTACACACATAACACACATTATATATATATATATATATATATATATATATATATATATATATATATATATATATATATATATATATAATAAATATAATATATATATATATATATATATATATATATATATATATATATATATATATATATATATATATATATATATATATATATAATATATATATATATATATATATATATATATATATATATATATATATATATATATATATTATATATATATATATATATATATATATATATACATATATATATATATATATATATATATATATATATATATATATATATATATATATATATATATATATATATATATATATATATATATATATGTATTATTCAGACACACACACACACAAACACATGAATGAATGTGTGTATATTTATATGATCATACATGCATATATACATATCGTTCTTCACAGGTTTTCCTGCCTCTACGCCTGCTTATACAATATTCTGAGGACTACCGCTTAGCTCAGCAATTCAACATCAAAAAGAATTCCAAAATGGCGCTCACCAGGGCTCTTGTCTTTCCTCCCCTCATGCATATGCACTTCCACGTGTTGTATAAAGACACACATAGATGCTCGAGATACACATAGATACTCAACATGCTTGACATACATACTCATGCACTGATATACGCACATAATCTTGAACATAGATATGACATACATATCCATCCTTACAAACACAGACAGGCAAACACATACACACAAACAGACACTCACACACAAACATCACACACACATAAACACAGGTACATACAAACGCACATAAGCACACATACACACAAACACACGAACGCACACACAAACATAGATATATAAACACACACACATCACTCGCATAAAACAGAGAAATAGTGCTTCTCTAATCTCTTTAATGAAGCTGAATTTAATTTTGTAAACAAAGCCGGAAATTGTGGCTCCATTCTCTACGTTCCCTTTTCTTAACCGAAAGCGTACATTATATTTGGATCCGGTTTGTACTGTTATTGCCTCGGCCGAATGAATTATTGGCTTATTTATTCGTTGTTTAATTGTCTCTCGAAGTTTCTGGTTTCTGGCGGACTCTGATGGAAGTTTGTGGGGGAGTTGTCCATGGCCCCGGAAGCAGTTCGGATTTCGGTGAGGATCCGGGTCTCAGGACGGCTCTAGATGAGAGAATTCATTGAAAGTGTAATTTACTATTGAAAGGGGTTCTTTAGGACAATATTTTTCTTCTTTAAAAATTATAGGACTTTTGAAACTGGATTTTTAAATCTTCGACTGAGCCTCTACAATCCTAGTTGTATCATTTTATAATTCATTTTAGTTTCAGAGGAAATAAGCTAATTCTAACTATATTTCTCTTCCATGATAATAGACGGAGTATTGTCTCACCTTTTCTTGAAGTTTACTGTCAAAAAGGAGGAAAAAAGTCTGATCTCAACTAATTTATCAGCTATTGGTTATCAAGATTCTTTGCGTAAAACAAATAATGTAGATGACAATGTTTGTTAAAATATTGTTTGATAAAAGAAGAGCTTGAGAACTGACAAATAAAATGATAATAGTACACGTGTAGGAACATACGAAATTCTCGCCTCTCCCTTTTCTTCTTTTATTTTCAATCCTACATGTCCATCGCGACCTTTATTCATCCAATATTCCCAATTATCCAAAGCCCTCCCACTATCTGAAAAAAATTCCTCCTCCCCTTCCCCAACCTCGTGTACTCTCTCTGCTCCCCTTCTTTCCCCTCCTTCTCGAATCTCTGCTAAGATATTCTCTTTAAAGTACCTCTTGGCGGGTCTTGTCTGCCTCGTCGGACGTCCAAACACCCGGCGCTTCGTCCCGGCTTCCGGCGTCTGAAGGAGGTAAACAAGAAGGGGGAGGTGGGGGGGCCGGGGACTGGGGTGGAAGACTGGGACTGGAGTGGGTCGGGACGGGGGAGTGGGGCCGGGGACGGGGACAAAGGGTGTGGGACGGGACTAAGAGTTGGGGGGAAGGGGACTAAGGTGGGGGCGGGGACTATATTCCTAATGGTCATCATTATAATATCCGAGTCCTTATCATTATTATCATTTCCAAATCCTTATCCGAACTTTCTATTACTTCCTGTACTTACTCCTGCTCCTGACAAAGCAAACGAAGGACCCCCCCCCCAACACACACGCAAAGATGAGTGAGAGGCGAGGAGCTGATGGGGAGGGGGTCGATCTCGGTAGATAATTTGTGATGCATAAACAATAAAAAAAAAAAACAGAGGC
>NW_020871045.1:17500-20000 GCF_003789085.1 Penaeus vannamei
TATTATTATCATTGTTAACATTGTTATTATTGTTACTATCTTTCTTAGTATTTTTATCGTTATTACTAGCTTTATCATTATCAATATAATCTTTTATTATCAGTAGTATTATAATCATTATCATCATTGTTATTATTATCATTATTAAGAATCCTTTAATTCTTATTAATGTTACAATTATCATTATCACTATTACCATTATTATTATTGCTGTTGTTGTTGTTACTGTTATCATTATAACCACCATTATTATTAAAAGTACTATTGCTATTATTGTTATTATTATCATCATTATCTTTATTACTATCTTTATCATTATCATCATTATTAACATTATCATTATCAATACGATTCTTATTATCAATATCGTTATCATATTTTTTTTGCGAATTATAAATCATATTATTATTCTTATTACCTCAGTTATCATCATTATTATTATTATAATTTTTGTTATTATTATTATTACCATTGTTATTATTATCATTATTATAATTTTTGTTGTTATTATTATTACCATTGTTATTATTATTATTATTATTATTATTATTATTATTATCATTATCATTATTATTATTATTATTATTATTATCATTATTATTATTATTAATATTTTCATTATTATCATTATTACTATTATCATTATTATTATTATTATTATCATTATTATTATCATTATTATTATTATTACTATTATTATTATTATTTTCATTATTATCATTACTATTATTATTATTATGATTAGTATTATCATTATTATCATTATTATTACTATTATTATTATTATGTTCATTATTATTATTACTATTATTATTATTATGATTAGTATTATCATTATTATCCTTATTATTATTATCATTAGCATTATTATTATTATCACTACTATTATTATTTTAGTAACAATAATAACAATAATCATCATTATCATTATCATTATTATATATAATCATAATTATTATTACCAAGATCATCATCATCAGTGTTATCATTACTGTCATAATCATTATCTTTATTATCATTATCTTATTATTACCTCCACTAAGGAGTTTATGTTTTTGGTAGTGTTGGTTAGTTAGTTAATTAGTTCATTAGCAGAATACCTCAAGAAGTTATGAATAGATTTTTACTACAGGTGTGCCTTAGCCTTACTTAAATGTCATTAAATTTTGGTCGTGATACGGATTCATGGCAATTTTTCTTAAATAATTGCATCAGGGGTAACTATTATTATTATTATCATTATCTTTATTACTTCCACTAATGAGGTTATGTTTACGGACGTCACCAGTGTGCTTGAGAAATAACTGAATTTAATGTAATTCTTCGGTTGTGAATATTCATGTTGTATCATTGACCTTATTGTCTTCCCGGAGGTGTGCGCTCTCAGAGTGCTTCTAGTTGTCATTATCATTATTACCATTATCTTATCATCATCATCATTATCGCCATCGTCATTATTATCTAAAATCTAATTGTTATCATTATTATCATAATCTCTTCAATTAAAATAATAATAATAATAATAATAATAATAAGAATGATAATTATAATAATCATTATTATCGTTCTTCTTATCACTATTATCTTATTATATTATAATCTCTTCAATTAAGATAATAATCATAATAATACTAAGAAGAATGATAATAATAATAATCATTCTTCTCATCACTATTATCATCATTATTACTATCTTAATTATGATAATTGCCATTATCATCATCATTAATATATTAATTTTCATTATTATCATTATCGTACCCTAAATATCATTGTTATCATTATCGTAATTGTTATTTCTATCATTATCAGCATTTTCATCGTTATCATTTTCAGTATTATTGTTATTGCTTAATATTATCATTATCATTATCAACATTGTTATTATCAATATCATCATTATTATTATTATTATCATTATCATTTCTATTTTTAATATCTTTATCATTATTGCTGTTACATATTAATGATAATAACAATATGAAACAATTTTATTACCCTTATATAATAATAATAATAATAATAATAATAATAATAATAATAATAATGATAATAATAATGATGATGATGATGATGATGATGATGATGATTATTATCATCATTGTCATTATCATTATCATTACTGTTATCGTTAATGCTATTGATATTGCTATTATCATTATCATTACTATTATCTTTATTAACATTATAAGTAGTAGTAGTAGCAGCAGTATCAATATGATTATATTAGCATCATTACTATCTGTATTGTTATCTTTTTTATCGTTATTTTTTATTATCATCTTTACAATTTTTGTTAGTATCACAAGCTTCATTATTATCATTATTATCATCGTCATCATCATCATCATCATCATCTTTATTATTACAATTATTACTGTTACTACTACTACTACTACTATCATTATTGCTATTTTTGTTATCATCATCATCGTTATTATCATTATCGTCATTATTATTATCATTATCATTATTGTTATTATTATTATTATTGTTGTTG
>NW_020871045.1:41615-49115 GCF_003789085.1 Penaeus vannamei
TCCTCTCCTCCCCCTCTCCCTGTCTCTCCTCTCTTCCTCCTCTCTCTCCCTCGTCTCCCTCTTTCTCTTCTTCCTTCCTCCCCTCCCCTCTCTCCCTGTCTCTCCCTCCTCTTTCCCTCTCTCCCTCCCTCTATCCCTGTCTCTCCCTCGTCTTCCCTCCTCTCCCTCTCTCCTCTCCCCCCGCCTTATCCATTCACAGGCGAGTGGCCAACACCTCGGCAACAAAGACATCTCTCGTGCTGCTAACTGTTATCAGAAAATTAACCCATTTGCCAATTACCAGACGGGAAATTGGGAGGGGAAATTGGCTGTGAATGATGATAAATACAGCTCACGAGTCTCCAATCACGGACAGTCGCTGAAGGGCCATAAAAAGGAAGAAAGAAAGAAAAAGGGGAAAGAAATTGGAAGGGTCTGTTTACAAGTGAGGAGGGAAAAGCGAGGTGCTGGTATGTTTTTGTTTTTGTTTTTTATTTTAGTGTGAAGAATGGGGGAAAGGAAGGAAGGAAGGAAAATGAAGGAAGAAGGATAAAAGGAAGTAAGGAAGGAAAAGAAGAAGAAAGGAAGGAAGAGAGGAAGAAAGGAAAAAAAATAAAATAAAAGATGAAAAAATCTACATTTGTCTTGTGTTTATATCTTTTGCGTGTAAGAAAGATTTTTTTTTTTGGGGGGTATTATCATTGCTGATATTATCGTTATCATCATCATCATTACTATTGTTACTATCATTCATCATTATTATCATTGCTATTATTACTATTGATGTTATTATCATTATCATCATTATTATCATCACAATCATTATTATTATGATCAACATCATTATTATCGTTATCACTATTATCATCACTATCATCCCCACCATTATTAGAACCATCATCATCATTGCCATTATATTTTTTGTTTTTATCATTATTATCATAAAGGTAATCATTAATTTATAAATCATTATGATCGCACGCATTATAGATTTTAATTATGATAATTCATTTAATTATTTTTTATCATTATTATTCTCTCTTTTTGATCTAACACGTAATCATTCGTGTGTCTATTTTACTTATTCTTCTCTTCGTTGTTTTATTTCGCATTCTGTTCTGAAAGGAAGAAAGAGAGGAAAAAAGAACAAAAGAAAGAAAATAGAAAACGAGTAAAGAAGGTACAAAAGGTTAAGAAAAGAAATGAAAAGAAAAATAAATAAAGGAAAAGAATAAGAAAGAATGAAAATAAGAAAACCAAAAAAGAAACGAAAAAAAAACCAGCAACAAGAATGATAGAAAAAAAAAAAAAAAAAAAAAAAGACACGGGAGACAAAATATCTATTACCCGGCCTCTCATATCAACAAAATTTTACAGCAAATCGTAAATACATATATTAAGACGATAAAACCGCCAGTCCCCGAGCTCAGAATAGGGCCGGCGATCCGAGTGTAATGCGCCAGAAAGATAAATGTGACGTAGTGTCTCTCCTCTCTCGCGTCTGCTGTCTGACTGACGGGCCGCGGAGGGTCGCCTTGTATTTATACGGGTGTGAAGGGAAGGCTGTGTGAGGACGTGTTTGCGGTGGGTGTTGGGGGTGTGTAGGGCTAGGGTTTGATGTGTGGGTGTGGTGTAGGTGGTTGTGTGGGTGTGTAGGGGTTGGGGGTGTGTAGGGTGGGTGTAGGGAGGTGTGGGGAGGGTGTGGGTGTGTGTGGTGTGTGGTGTGTGTGGGTGGTGTGGAGTGTGGGTGAGGTATGGGTGAATATTAATGTTTACATATGATAAAAAGTTTTTGTGACACTTTTCCATGCTCTTCTTTTCTCATTTTCTCTTCTCTTTCTTCCCTTCCTTCTTCTCCTTTAGCATCCACTCTCCATCCACTCCCATCCCTCCTTCTTTTATTGCTTTTCCTTTTCTATCGACTCCCCTCCCCTTATTTCCTCTTATTCTGCTCTCCCTCCTCTCGCCCATTTTTCCTCTCTTCCTCCTCTCTCTCTCTTCTCTCCTCCTTATCTTCCTCTCTCCCTTCTCTTCCTCTTTCATTTCTACCACTCCCCTTCCCTCCTTCTTCCTCTTTCCCCTACCCCTTTTCCTTCTCCTCTTTTCTCCTCTCTTCATCCTCCCTTTCATCACCCACCCCTTCCCCTCCCCCCTTTTTCCTCCCCCTCCTTCTCTTCCCCTCTCCTTTCTTCCCTTCCTTCCCCCCCCCCCGACCTCTGTTTGGCACATGCATGATACAACATTCTTAAAAGATCATGTGGTGAGCTTAACCCGACACTCAGTTTACATTCTACATTTGTTTAAACATTTTATGATCTCTTCCAAATGGAATTCTTGAGATCTTGTAAAGAAGGGGTGAGAGGGTGTAAGGGAGGAGGAGGAAGGAGGAGGGAGACGGAAGAGGGGGAGGAGGAAAGGGAAGGGGGAAGATGAATGGGAGGGGGAGGAGGAGGAGGAGTAGGAGGAAGAAGGCGGAGGAGGAGGAGGAGGAGGAGGAAGAAGAAGAGAGGGAGGGGGAGAAAGGGAAGGGGGGGAGGAATAGGAGGAGGGGGAGGGAAGGAGGGAGGAAGAAGGGAAGGGGAGGAGGGGAGAGGGGGAGGAAGGGAGAGGGAGGAGAGGGGAGGAGAAGGGGAAGGGGGAGGAAGAGGGAGGAGGAGGGGAGGGAGGGGAATGATGATGATGATGATGATGATGATGATGAATGATGATGATGATGATGATGAATGAGGAGGAGGAGGAGGAGGGAGGTAAAGGAGGAGAAATGGGAGGGGAGGAAGGGGGATGAGGCAGAGGAGGAAGGAGAGGAAGAGGAGGAGGAAGAGGGGAAGGGAAGGAGGTGGAGGAGAGCAAGGAAAGGAAAAATGGGAGAGAGGGAATGAGGATGAGGAGGAGAAGTAGGGGGGGAGCAGAAGGAGGTGAAGGGGAGAGGCAAGAAGGGAGAGGAAGAGAGAGAGGAGGAGAGAGAGAGAGAGAGAGGAGAGAGGGAGAGAGAGCAGAGAGAGAGAGAGAGAGATGAGAGAGAGGAGAGACAGAGGAGAGAAGAGAGAAGAGAGAGAGAGAGAGAGAAGAGAGAGAGAGATAGAAGAGAGAGAGAGAGAAGAGAGAGAGAGAGAGAGAGAGAGAGAGAGGAGAGAAAGACAGGAGAGAGAAGAGAGCAGGCGAGAAAGAGAGAGAAGACAATAAAGGAAGAAAGGAAGGAAAAGGAGAGGAGGGAAGGGGAAGAAAAGGGAAGAGAAAGAGAGGGGAGGGACGAGAAAGGTAGGAGAAGAAAGGAAGAGAAAGAGAGGGGAGGGGAAGAAGAGAAATGAAGTGGAGGGGAAGAAAAGAAGGGAAGAGGAGGGGTAGAAGAAAAAAAGGAAGAAGAAAAGGACGAAGAGAGAAGAAGAGCAAAGAAGAAAAAAAGGAGAGGAAGAAGAGAAAGAAGAGATAAGAAAAAGAAAAGGGAAGAGGTGGGGACGGGAGGCGTGTCCCTTCGTCGTGGGGCGGGGCTTATGAACCTCAAGCGACGGTCGCTAGTTAGCACTCGGGTTGCTCTTGTTTCTCCCGCGGTCTGGATGCATCAGCTGATTTACGAGCGGCAGGATTTGTTGACTGTTCGAGGCAATAAATGTTGGATTTGGGGAGCCAGATATGCGCGGACCCTCGCTGCACGCACGGACGGGAACACACGGGGATATGTACGTACATACATACTCATACGCACATATATGGGTACAGACATATATATGTATACGCACGCACGGATACATATACATAAACATACACACACATATACATGCATACAACACACGTACAACACATACACACACACAAAGAAAAACACACATAAACATACACACATACAGGCACAGACATAATACCATATATAGACCTATGTGTACATGTGTGTAAATTGTGTATGTGTGTATAAACATGTACCTATACAAGCGTATGCGTGTTTAGATTTACATACACAAGACCACTAAATAAGTTCCTTCAAACATCAACAAAGAGAAAAGAAATTCGTTAAAAAAATTTAACTTCAAATTTCCGGATTTTTGGCCTTCTTTTTAGCATGTGGCACTCGACGTCGCTTGGGCAACTGGTTACACGAAGGAAGAGAGAGAGAGAGAGAGGAGGTAGAGAGAGACTGAGAAGAGAGAGATGTTGAAGAGAGAAGAGAGAGAGAGAGAGACGAGAGAGAAGAGAGAGAGAGAGAGAGAGAGGAGAGAGAGAGAGACGAGAGAGAAGATGAGAGAGAGAGAGAAGAAAGAGAGAGAAGAGAAAGAGAAAAATAGAGACGAGAAACAGAGACAGAAAGAAATCGAAACGAACGGAGGTAGATGAGAATAGTGGAGGAGAGATGAATTAAAAAAAATATAGAGCGAAAGAGAAGGAGATTCCTCGCTCCGCCCCCCGCCACTTACCCCACAAACGAAAACATCCAGAATGCTGACAGGCAGAGGAAGGAAGAAGTGTGTGAGCAGGAGGAGGTATATATTAATAAAGGGGGAGGGAAGAAGGGGAGGGAGAGGGAAGGAGGGGAAAGGGGGTGAAAAAGGGCGAGGGAAAGGGGAGGGGAGAGGGGAGGGAGAGAGGGAGGAGGAGAAGAGGGAGTGAAAAAGGGGAAGGAGAAAGGGAGGGGAGAGGGGAGGAAAGTGGGGTCGAAGAGGGGGAGAAAGTGGAAGGGAAGCCAGAGGAGGGAGGAAGGAGGAATAGGGAACGAAAAGCGGGGAGAATTAGGGCGGAGGAGGGAGGAAGAGTGAATGATGCAAAAGGGGGACGAAAAAGGGGGGAAGGTAGAGGGAGGGAGAGCAGAAGGAGGGTTATTTATAGGGAGAATGGCGGAGGTGTTCTGGCCCTATTACCAATCCCATTAGTAGCCAGGTAAACTCCACGTCCGCCATTCCGGCCCATCACGAGGGAGCGGTGGGAATGAAGAGAGAGAGAGAGGGAGAGAGAGGAGAGAGGGAGAGAGAGAGAGAGAGAGAGAGAGGAGAGAGAGAGAGAGAGAGAGAAGAGAGAGAGAGAGAGAGAGACAACTCAGACAGAGAGAGAAAAGAGAGAGATTACTTACCCACCCGAAAAAACATAACAGAAGCTGACAGGATGGAGGAGGAAAGGGGTGAAGAGGAGGAGGGAGGAAGGCGGTGAAAAGGGGGAGGGAGGGGAAGGGAGAGGGGAGGAGGAGGAAGAGGGTGAAAAAGGGAAGGGAAAGGGGAGGGAGAGGGAGGGAGAGGGGAGAGGGAGGAAGGGGTGAAAAAGGGGAGGGAAAGGGGGAGAGGGGAGGAAAGTGGAAAAAAAAAGAAGAGGGAGAAGTGGAAGGAAGAGAGGAGGGAGGAAGAGGGAAGAGGAACGAAAGGGGGAGAAGAGGGGCGGAGAGGAGGGAGGAAGAGGAGAGAAAAGGGGGACGAAAAGGGGAGGAAGAGGGGAGGGAGAGGAGAAGGGGCGCTCAGGAAGGAGGGGGATATGCGGAGTGTCCGGCAATTACCATCCATTAGTAGCATGTAAACCCACGCCCACACCTGTCCCGCCCATCACGAGGGAGCGGGTGGGGTGAATAAGAGAGGAGAGAGAGAGAGAGAGAGGAGAGAGAGAGAGAGAGAGAGAGAGAGAGAGAGAAGAGAGAGAGAGAGAGAAGAGAGAGAGAGAGAGAGACAGAGACAAGAGAGACAAGAGAGAGAGAAGAGAGAGAGAGAGAGAGAGAGAGAGAGAGAGAGAGAGGAGAGAGAGAGAGAGAGAGAGAGGAGAGATAGAGAGAGAGATAGAGTATGAGTTAGAGAGAGTGAGAAGAGACAGAGACAGACAGACAGAGAGAGAGAGAGAGAGAGAGAGAGAGACAGACAAACAAACAGAGACAGGAAAACAGACCGACAGACCGACACAGGAAACTGACATAGATAAAGACAGAGGCAAAGATAGAAAATAGATAGTATAACCAGATAGACAGACAGGGAAACATTTTACTCCCACATCCAATACCGCGTTTTCTTGTCATGACTGAACGAATTGATGCAATGAAAAGGAATTTGGGTTAATCTATTTAATTGTCGTTGATGTTAATTTAGATACACCGATGTTTGTTAATGGGAATTTGATTTGGATTAATGTTTGGGAATTGGGAAGTTTAAAAAAAATATTTTACGAGAACGGTTGAAATGAAACGTCACCAAAAAGATAAAGAAAAAAGAAAGAAAGAAAAAGAAAGAGAAAGAAAGAAAAAAATAAATAGAATAAAATAAATATATATACATATATATTTCTTCCGATTTTTCATCTTTCATATTTTTCCAGGATTTCTAGTAATTCATTTCCCCCTCTTTTCCTTTCTTTCTCTTCTTCTCTTCTCTCTTCTTCCTCTCCTTCCCTCCTCTTCCCCTTTCCTTCTTTCCCTTCTCCTCTTCCCTCTCCGCCTCTAATCTCTTCTCTTCTCTCCCTTCTCCTCTTCTCACTCCCTCCACCCC
Organism: Penaeus vannamei; assembly: GCF_003789085.1. Taxonomy (NCBI): domain Eukaryota; kingdom Metazoa; phylum Arthropoda; class Malacostraca; order Decapoda; family Penaeidae; genus Penaeus; species Penaeus vannamei. The sequence continues at coordinate 48,038 of NW_020871045.1, forward strand.
CCTTTCTTCCCTCCCTTCGCCCCTCCCTCTCCTCCACCTTCCCTTTCTTCTCCTTTCCTCTTTCCTCTTCCCCTCTTCTCTTTCCTTTCTTCCTCCTCCTTTCCCTTTCATTCCTCCCCCCCTTCCTTCTTCCTCTCACCCCTTGCTTCTCTTATCCCCTTTCCAAATTTGTTTTCTCCCTTCCTAATTCTTCCTCCATTTCCTTTCCACTCCTATCGTCATTTCCTTTTCGCCTCCTTTCTCCAACCTCTTTCTTCTTTCCCTTTTTCTTTTTCTCTCCTCTCCTCTCCTATTCTCCCTCTCTCCCTTCCCTCCCTCCTCTCTTACCTTCCTTTTCCCCCCTTCCCTTCTTCCTTCCTATCATTCCTCCCTCTCCCTCCTTCCTCCTCCCTCCTTCCCTTCCTCTCCCTGTCCTCCCCCTCTCACCCTTCCTCCTTACCTTTCTCTCCTTTCCTATCCTCCTCTCTCTCTCCTCTCCTCCCTCCTTCCCCCTCTCCTCTCCTGTCCTCCTCCTTCCCTCCCTCCTGTCCTGTCCTCCCTCTCCACCTTCCCTCCTTCCCTTCCTCTCCTTTCCTCTCCCCTCCCTCCTCTCCTCCCTTTCCTCCTTCCTCCTCTCCTCTCTTACCCTCCTCTGCCCATCTCCCCATCCCCCTGACATACACCCCTACCCTCTCACCCTACCCCCCCCCCTGCCAACCATCGTTACCAGGTGAGATTAGCCAATCCCCTAATCAGGACGGCTGATTGGTTGTTTCGCCTTGTTAATCAGCGATTGGTTAAAAGATGGCCCTTATCTCTATCTCTCCCTTCCCCCTCTCCTCCTTGTCCCCTCCCCCCCTTCCCCCTATCTTTTCCATCTTCTCTACTTCTGTATTCTCTTCCTCTTCTCCTTTTTCTCTTTTTCTTTCTTCCAGTTACTCCTTCGCTGCCTTTTCCTTTTCCTTCCTTTATCTTTTATATCTATTCTCCTTCTGTATATATTTTCCCTTTCTTCTCTTCCTTTCACACCTTTCTCCCTTTCCCTTGTCCCACCGCCCATAATCCCTATCTTCTTCCCCTCCCTCTCCCTCCCCTTTCC
>NW_020871045.1:64115-71615 GCF_003789085.1 Penaeus vannamei
CCCTCGCGCTCGGAGCCTCTAAGTCCCTCCCTCTGCTAATCGATCAATTTCCCGCGGCTCCGGTCCTGCTGCGGGCTCGCGTCCTCCCGCGCCGCCCTCCGAGGCTCCTGCCTTCGCGAAACCGGATGCGAAGGACACCGCCGGCGGCCCGAGCTCCGCGTCGCCGCCCACCGGTGCTGCGGCGAGACAGGGCGGGCGTCGTACCTCCCAAGTCGAGGGGCCAGCCCGCCTGGTCGAGGTCCCGGCCCGCCTTATCTCAGCTGTTGACATATCATTCAAGGGTCTCCAGCAGGGCGTACCAGCGCGCGGAATTCTTCATTAGTTGATCTCCCTCTTCAGTGTTGGTGGGCACGAGTGTTACGCTTCGTTATCCCGCGACGCCGTCCCACAATTGATCGCTCGCTGCCGCCGCTTTTCAGCCGCCGCCGCCGCCGCCGAGGCTCCGCCAGCCGCGCCGGACGCCGTGGCGGCCCGCGATGTCTCCGGGAACAATCATTCACGCCCGATATGGCACGGAGAAAGCCCTCGGCGTGTGATTCTGGGCGGCAATCAGCGCCATCAAGAAGGAAAAGAACAATACCGCTCGAAATGTAATGGGAATTCTGTCAGCATTGTATTGGTGCGTCCCCCGCTGCGCGCGCACCTATAAAGAAACTGATAGCTCGGCGTGACTTGCATATTTAATGAAAACGGGAATGCGGAGTTGCCAGCGGAGACTCGCGCTTTTTCTGGTGCCCGGTCGCTGGCTACCTGTGTGATACCTGTGCAATCTATCATGGCGCGGGAACATGGCCGGTCGATCATGGTATAGTCAAAGGTACTGAAATATGGCTTTATCACTTTTGAAGGCGAGCCCAGAACGCTGTCTCTGCCCATTTTTCCTTCTCTCTCTCTCTCTCTCTCTCTCTCTCTCTCTCTCTCTCTCTCTCTCTCTCTCTCTCTCTCTCTCTCTCTCTCTCTCTCTCTCTCTCTCTCTCTCTCTCCCTCTTTTCGTATGAGGCAGAAATTTTAAATGGAAATCCCTAAATGATCTTCCAAAGAAAAGCCTTTTACAGAAATGATTTTCATATTTTCAGAAAAAAATGACGATCGTTGGAGCTTGGCTTTTTCCAAATACAGACTAAGATTTACAAAATAAACTTAAATGGCATTTCTCAAGAATGAATAAAAGTACCTAATTTAATAACAAAACACCATCATAAAAACAAAAACAAAAACCAAATGACAAAACGAAAAAACAACAAAAACAAACAAACGAACATATAGACGAAATACGAAACAAAAAAAATTAAAAAGTGGCGGAAATCACAAAAAAATCACCAACGAAAAAACAAAAAAAAAAAAACAAACAAAAAAAAAACGAAACAAAAACAAAAGTGGCGAAACTAAAAAAAAGAAAAAAAGATCGTGCGGAAATCACAAAAAACAAAAACAAATCATAAACAAAAACAAAACGAAAAAGCAAAAACAAACAAACAAAAAAAAAAAACGAAACAGAAAAGAACAAAAAGTGGCGCAAGTAAAAAAAAAAAAAAAAAAAAAAAAATCGTTCGAAATTGAAACGTTATCTCTCCTCATATATTCTTATCTAACATCTTCTAAGAACTGAGTACCGAGGATTAGAGTTAAGCAGACATTACGTATTCATCGTTCAGGAAAATATTGCTTTTGGAGAGAGAGGAACATCGCAGAAAAAGGAAAAAGAAATGAAAAGAAAATGAAATGGCATGGAATGTTATGTGCGTTTTAGTCTTCATCAAGAATCACAATTGTTTTACTGTCATCATTATTGATATCACTATTATTATCATTATCATTATCAATATCATTATCATTATTGATATGATTATCATTATCATTATCACCATTAATATCATTATTATTATTAATATCATTACCATTAAAATTATCATTTATATCATTATTATTATCAATATCATTACCATTACTACTGTCATTTATACCATAATAATGACTAACATTATTATTATTATTATTATTATTACTATTATCACTATTATAAACGTTATTATTGTTATAATCATTATCATCATTATCATATTACTGTTATCATTGATTGTTTCTTACGAGTGCAAAGAATTCGTTAACATTTATCGTATTTTCATACAACCGAATCATGAATTTTATGTATTCATTTTCCATCATCTCATGTTACATCTTAAAAAATCTGAGAAAGTCGGAAAGTGTAATTTTCATCATTATTTAAATTTAGATTTTTTTCTATTATCATTTCATTTCTAAATCATCGGGTTTTACATAGATATTTCAATTATCATTCTGTTGGAAACGTAAATAGTAAAAAGGTCTCAGAGTTATAAATATCATAATTTCGAAAATTAATTGTGCTGTCACCCATAACAATACAATTGGTTTTTATAATTATTATCACCATATCGAAGTATGGAGTGTCATAATCATCAACATATTTATTTTGCGTTTTTAGATTATTGACTTTGTTGTTTATACTAACATATAGCTATATCTATCTATCAATGTCAATCTATCTATCTATCTATCTATTTATCTTTCTATCTATCAGTCAATCAGTCAATCAATCTATTCATATATTTATCTATCTATCATTCAATCAGTCAATCAATATATCTATATTAATAAGAATGATTGCAATATTCATTTAATTCTTAACAATACAAAATACAGTTTGAATAACATGTGTGGGCGGGACTATAATCTTGTATTCTTGTATCTTAGCAGTATCTATTGTACATTTTTGTGGATTGTACGTTAAGAATTTTCGTTTTAATTATACAGCGAAATGGAATTAACAGAGGGTGGTGCTGGGGAGATACTGAAGACGGTATACCAGTAAAAATTCATATCCAACTTTGGTATCTGTTTGGTATGTCAATAGACTTTACATACAACCCATCGTATTGGTGTATGGAATGCTAGTTAATATCAAGGGAATTGATAATTTTTCTATCTTTATTTCAGCAGCATTATCCTGATTTCATATGCTAAATTACTTCATGCAGTTAACATCATATTTTATATACATTTATATGAATAAACGCCACTGTGAATATATCGATTTTCAAACTTAGTCTATCTCCATCTATCTCTTATCTATCGCTCGGAAGTATTCAGATAACCAGTTGATCAAAATAACCAAAGTTATTATTGATAAAAAGAATGGAATATTCATCGCCAGTTAAACATCAACCAATGCAATTATAAAAAGGAATATTCTTACCACTTAAAACAAAAAACAATACCATTATTAAAAAAAAAAAACATTAACCAATACTATTATGATATATATATATATATATATATATATATATATATATATATATATATATATATATATATATATATATATATATATATATAATATATATATATATATATATATATATATATATATATATATTATATATACACACACACACACACACACACACACACACACACACACACACACACACACACACACACACACACACACAACACACACACATATATATATTATATATATATATATATATATATATATATATATATATATATATATATTTATATATATATCACCAATTAAATATTAACCAATACCATTATGAAAAAGGAATATTCCCCATTAATGAAATAAAAACAATACCACTATAAAAAAGAAGAAAATCATCACCAATTAGATATTAACCAATGCCATTATAAAAAAAGAACAATAAATATTCATCATCAAATAAACATTAACCAATACCATTATGAAAAAGAATACTCATCACCAATAAAAAAAAAATAATCAAAGAATATTCATCAACCAATTAAACAATAACCAATACCATTACATAAAAAAAAAAAAACAGACAAGCATCACCACCGAATCAATCAGCCACCCTCCCCGCCGAGGAAAGATCGAACACTCACCCCGATCACCACCACGCATCACTTTTATCCCGATCGAGAAATACCACATCCTCCTCCCCCCTTCCCCCCCTCCCCCCCCCTCCGCTCCCCCTCACGGCCACACACAGACACACACCGTACATACCTGGAATACCCGGAGCCACAGCGGGGGGTAACTATATGTATTCTCTTTGTTATTTCCATGCCCTTCGCAGTCTCGATTCATTACTCCGCGCTGGATATAGATTCATTAGATATTCAAAGAGGAATATGTCTATTACGAATCTAAAGAGATTTGTTTGTTTATTTATTTTTGATTTTTTGATTTTTAGGTACGGTGGGAATTGATTATATTTATCTTCTTGCTGTTTTATTTGTTTATTTATTTATCTTTTTTCTTTCTTGAATTAATTATATTTATCTTCTTGCTATTTCCATTGACCTTTTTCTAATCTGTCTCTAATCATTCCTTGAAATAGATTAATTTAATAGATAAAGAGATGTATTAATCATGAAGAGAAACTTTTTCTATTTTTTTTTTTATTATTTTTTTACTTTATTTAACCTGGAATAACCGAAACATAACGAGCAGTACTTGTATCTACTCTTTACTATTTCTATAGTTATTTCTTTGTACTAGAAATATATTCATTAAATAAAAGATAAATGTCTATCGTAAATAGAAATCGATTTATTTCTATTTACTTTATTATATCACGTTTATATAATCCAGTCTATAGTTATTACTCTTACCAAAAATTGTTCGTTATTCCTTTATTTTATACTTTGTTCTATTTTGCTAATTTATCAGTTCCGATCTGTAGTTATCGATTTATCTATCTTTCATTTTATTCTATTTTATTTCTTTATCTCTTCTCGGCCTCCAGACAGTATTCCATACTGAAAATGGATTTATCTATCTATCTATCTGTCTCTCTCTCTATCTATCTGCCTATCTATTTAACTATCTATCTATCTATCTATTTACTTTACACACTCATTTATCTATTAGTTCGCTGGGTATTCGGTGTTATATTAGTTTTTACATTTTTTTTTTCTGGCGAATACAGGATCGAACTCTTGAACATGAAGCTCGGTCTGTTTTGCTCGTTAGCCACTCGACCACCAAAGTGTCTTTTATGTCATTTTTTCCTTCTTTCTTACGTTAATCTGGTTCGTAAATATTTCCGTATTGTTAGCACATGATTCAATACCCCGCCGGTGAATAATACTTAGTGTTTAATCATTTACGGAGAGAGTGGCGTAATATTATTGAAGGAGTTTAGAATGAGAGAGAGAGAGAGAGAGAGAGAGAGAGAGAGAGAGAGAGAGAGAGAGAGAGAGAGAGAGAGAGAGAGAGAGAGAGAGAGAGAGAGAGAGAGAGAGAGAGAGAGAGAGAGAGAGAGAGAGAGAGAGAGAGAGAGAGAGAGAGAGAGAGAGAGAGAGAGAGAGAGAGAGAGAAGAGCGAGAGAGAGAGAGAGAGACAGACAGACAGACAGACAGAGAGAGAAAGAGAGAGAGAGAGAGAGAGAGAGAGAGAGAGAGAGAGAGAGAGAGAGAGAGAGAGAGAGAGAGAGAGAGAGAGAGAGAGAGAGAGAGAGAGAGAGAGAGAGAGAGAGAGAGAGTTAGTGTGAGAGTGAGAAGAAAGAGAAGAGAAGAGAGATAATCGAGAACAAGAACAACAAAAAAGTCAAACACAAAAAAAACTAAAAAAGAGGAGGAGAGAGAAGGAGGGCGGAGGGAAGGAGGGGAGGGGAGGGGAGGGGAGGGGAGGGGAGGGAGGGAGGGGAGGGAGGGAAGGGGAGGGAAGGGGAGGGGGATGGAACAAGTAGCCTAGGAAGGGGATGAAGATTGAGAGGGGTGGGGGCGGGGGGTAGGGGAGTAAGGGAGAAGGGGAGAAGGGAGAAGAGGGGGAGGGGGGAAGGGAAGAAGGGAGAAGGTGGAGAGGAAGGAGAAGAGGGACAGGGAAGAGGAGGAGGCAGAATAGGGAGAAGAGGGAGAAAGGGGGAGAAAGGGGAGGTAGAAGAGAAATAAGAGGGAGAAAGGGGAGGTAGAAGAGAAAGAGGAGGGAGAAAGGTGGAGAAAATGGGAGAAAAGGGGAGATAGAAGAGGAAGAAGAGGGAAAAAAGGGGAGAAAGGGGAGGCAGAAGAGGGAGAAATGAGAGATAGAAGAGGGAGAAGAGGAAAAAATGGGGAGAAGGGGAGGTAGAAGAGGGACAGAGAAGAAGGGGTAGAAGAGGAGGTAGAAGAGGGACAGAGAAGAGGGTACAGGGAGAGAAGAAGGGGTAGAAAGAGGAGGTAGAAATGGAGAAGAGGGAGAAAGGGGAAGTAGAAGAGAAAGAGGAGGGAGAAAGGGGGAGAAAGGGGGAGATAGAAGAGGAAGAAGATGGAAAAAAATGGGAGGAAGGGGAGGCAGAAGAGGGAGAAATGGGAGATAGAAGAGGGAGAAGAGGAAAAAATGGGGAGAAGGGAAGGTAGAAGAGGTTGAAAGGGGAGGTAGAAGAGAAAGCAGAGGGAAAAAGAGGGAGAAAGGGGAGGTAGAAGAGAGAGAAGAGGGAGATTGAGAGGTACAAGAGAGAGAAAGAGGGAAAAGGAGAGGTAGGAGAGAGAGAAGAGGGGAGAAAGGGGGAGAAGCAGGATGACTTGGGGGTCGCTCCTCTCTCCTCCTCCTCTTCCTCCTCCTCCGCCATGCTATCTCCCATCTCTTAAATTAAGTCGTTTTATAGACATTTTATGAGGACTTTTGGGCGTAGATTTTGTCTAGTGGCGGTCTATAACGTCCGCTTATTGGGGCGATGAGGGACCGCGGGTAATGAGGGGCGGATGACGAGGGGATGAGGAGGAGGAAGAGGAAAAGGGGAGGAGGGAGAGGGGGGATAAGGAAGGATAGGAGGAGGAGGAGGAGAGGAATGGGGAGGTGGGAGGGGGGTTAGGAGGGAGGAGGGGAAGGGAGGGAGGAGGGATGAGGGAGAAGGGGGATAAGGAGGGAGGAGGAGGAGGGAAAGGAATAGGGGAGAAGGGAGAGGGGGTAAGGAGGGGGTAGGAGGGGAGGGGGAGGGAAGGAGAGGAATGGGGTGAAGGGGAGGAGAGGGTGAGGAAGAGGAATAGGGGAGGAGGGAGAGGGGGGATAAGAGGAAGGTAAGGAGGGAGGAGGAGGGAGAGGAATGGGGAGGTGGGAGGAGGGGGTAGGAGGAAGGGGGGGGAGGGGATAAAGGGGAGAGGGGGATATAAGAGGGAGGAGGAGGAAAAGGTGGGAGGAGGGGGTAGGAGGAGGGAGGGGGATGGAGGGAGAGGAATGGGGGAGAAGATGGGAGGAGGGGGAATAAGGAGGGAGGGGGAGGGAGGGAGGGAGGAAATGGGGGAGAAGATGGGGGAAGGGGGGTAAGGGGAGGGAAGGAGGAGGGAGGGGATAAGGAAAAAGGGAGGAGGGAGGAAGGAGGGAGGGGAGAGGAATAGGGGAGAAGGAGGGAAGAGGAGAGGAGGAGGAGGAGGAGGAGGAGAAGAGAGGGATAGGAGAGGAGGGGGTAGGAGGAGGGAGGGGGAAGGGATGAGGAGGAGGAAGAGGAATGGGGGAGGTGAAGGTGGGGAGGAGGGGGGAGGAGGAGGTGGAGG
>NW_020871045.1:76615-81615 GCF_003789085.1 Penaeus vannamei
CTAAAACTGATGATAAAATAACAATTGTACAGTAATGATAATGATGGATATGTATATGACATTAATAATCATGATAGTTAAAGATAATGATAATCATTATAATGATGATATAACCAATGAACCAATGATAATAATAAAATTATGATAGTAATGATTATAAAATAAAATCATAATGATATCAACATGAACAATAATATAATGATAATGATGATAAAATAATGAATAATGATAATAAGAATCGATAATGATAATAGAATGATAATGATAATAATATCATAGTAATAATTATAGTAATAATGATAGATCATAGTAATGAAATGAAAATAATATGATAATGATAAATAGCATTTATCATCACTATCAGTATCGTATCGTTCATATTATAATTATTGTTTCATTATCATCATGTCGTATCCCATTTATCAATGATTTCCTCATTGATATTTTGTGATCATAATTGTTACGTAATTACTTATTTTATTGTTTATTGTCTCACATCATCATTAATGACTTCTCATCATCAATATTCACATCTTTCACTCCACTCTTCTCTTCCCCCTCCCTCTCTGTCTCTTCTGATCTGTCTGGTCTGTCCTGTCTGTCTGTCTGTCTCCCCCTCCCCCCTCTCTCTTTTCATCCCTCTCCGTCCCTCCCTTCCTTCATCTCTGTTTCTCTCTCTCTCTCCCTTTCCTCCCCTCCCTGATACCACATCCTCTTATCATTTCCTTGCATTTATTCACTCCATCTCCTTCCTTGATTATCACGTTTCTTTCCACTCCCCCCCCTGCACCCACCCTCTCCCCCCTCCCCTCTCCATTTTTCCTTGGTACTCCCCGTTCCCCCCTTCCCTCTTCCACCCCCACCCCCCCCATATTAGACAAGCCAACCGCCCGAATACAGATGCATTGTGTCTCCTTCTTTATTCTTCCCTCTCTTCTATCTCCTCTCCCACTTCTTTCTTCCTTTTTCTCTTCTCTCTCCTCTCCCTCTTCTTTCTTCGTCTCTTCTCTCTCTTCTCGTCCTGTTCTTCTTCCTTCTTGTCTTCTCTCTCCTCCCTCTTCTTTTTTCTCTCTTCCCCTTCTTTCTTCGTACGTCTTTTCTCTTCTCTCCACCTACTTTCTTTCTTCTTATATTCTCTCTACTCTCTCTCTTCTTTTTCTTTCTTATCCTCACTCTCCTCTCCCTCTTTCTTTCTTCTATTCTCTCTTTCTCTCACATTCTTTCTTTCTTCTGCTTCTCTCTCATTTCCACAATTCTTTTCTTTCTTCTATTCTATTTTCCTCTTTCCCCGTTTCTTTACTTCTTATTCTTCTCTTCTCCTCTCCCCGTTTCCCCTTCGCTTTTTCTCTCCTCTCCCACTCTTTTCTTCTCATTTTCTCTTCACCTGACTCCCCCTTCTATCCGCTCTGTCCATCTCCCTTTCCATCCTTCCCTTCTTAATTTTTCAGTGCCGCTTTTCTTCTTCCTTGTTGTTCATTCTCTCGAGGGAGAGAGTGAGTTGTGTCGGCGGAGGAGAAGGAGTAGCAAGAGAAGAGAAAGAAGAGAGAGAGAGAGGAAAGAGAAGAGAGACGAGAGAGAGAGAGAGAGAGAGAGAGAGAGAGATGAGGAGAGAGAGAAACAGAAGAGATAGAGAAGAAGAATAGAAATGATAAGAGAGAAAGAAATGAAAAATTGAAAGAGATAGAAGAAGAGACGACACAGATAAAGAACGACAGAAGAAGAAAAGGATTAAGAGCAGACAGACAAACAAAAACCAGAGACAGAAAAAAGAGAGAAAGAAATTAAGAGAGAAAGATAGTGGAGCAGACCCAACCGCCCTTCGCCAAGCAGTGCACATCGGCCGTCATCCATCGTGATATGAGACGATTGGCTGATGATGGTGATGAAGGAAGGTGCGAATTCGCTGCGAGATGGGTAGACTCGAGATAGCGTTATGGATGAGGGTGAGAAACTCCTCCCTTCACCCTCCTTCCCTGACCCCCTCACGCCCACACCTGCCCAACCTGAGAAGCACCTTTCTGCCCTTCTCTTCCTCCCCCCTCCTTTCACTCCCTCCCTTCCCCTCCCCCTCCAGATCCCTCACTCCGCCCCACCTGAGAAGCACCTCTGCCCTGCCCCTCCCTCCCTCCATTCTTTCCCTCCACAGTCTCCCCCTCCGCTCATCCAGCTCCCCAGTCTCCCCCAACTCTCCTCCCACACCCCCCCCGAGCCACTCTTACTCCCCTATCCCTCCCCATTGCCACCCCCCTCCCTTTTATGCCCCTCTATCCCCACCCTCCCCACTCGACCACTCTTTACCCCTCCCTCCCCCCCCTCCACCCACTCGATCAGCCACCCCACCCTCCCTACCCGCCCTTGGACCCGTGGTGGGGTAGGCAGGCTGAGGTAGGAGGGAGAGGGAAAGAGGGGAAGGTCGGAAAAGTAAAGACGCGGTGATAGGAGGGAGGAAGAGGAAGAAAAAATAAAAAGAGAGAGAGAGAGAGAGATAGATAGAGAGAGAGAGAGAGAGAGAGAGAGAGAGAGAGAGAGAGCAGAGAGAGAGAGAGAGAGAGAGCAGAGAGAGAGTAGAGGAAGAGAGAGAGAGAGAAGAGAGAGATAAGAGAGAGAGAGAGAGAGAGAGAGAGAGGAGAGATGAGAGAGAGAGAGAGGAGAGAGAGAGAGAGAGAGCAGAGAGAGGCGAGAGCTGAGAGAGAGTAAAGAGAGAGAGGTGGATAATGAATAGTATCAATAGCGGCTGGAGATGGCTGTAATAAGGGGCGGGTAAGTAGTGGGGAGGAGAGGAGAAGAGAGGAGAAAGAGAGGAGAAAAAGAAAGTGGAAATGAAAACGAGATGAGAGAAATGGAAAGGAGAAGAGAAGAGAGGCAGAAAGAGAGGAGAGGGGAGGAAAGGAGAAGGAGAAGAGAGAAGGAGGAGAAGAGGAGAGGAGAGAAGAGAAGAGAGGAGAGAAGATAAGTGGAAATGAATACGAGAAGAGAGAAGAAGAGAGGAGAGGAGAGGAGAGAGAAGTAGAAGGAGAAGAGAAAGAGGAGAGGAGAGGAAAGAGAAGAGAGAAAAGGAAAGGAGAGAAGAGAAGAGAGGAGAGAAGAAAGAAGAGGAGAAGAGAAGAGGAGAGGAAAGGAGAGGAGGGCACAAGGAAACAGGAAGAAGCACTATAACTGGATAATAGGTTTACTTAGTGAAGGATAGAAAGGTGGTTTATTAAACAATGATAAAGACAATAATAATACCAATGTAAACAGCAACGCTAAATTTTAAATAACAATATAAACATTATTAGAAGACTTAATCATGTAAGGGGATTAAAAAGAAAACAATAAACGATATTGAAATTAATAAAAAAAAAAATAGCCAATAATCATAACTAAATAAAAATTCCATCCTTGTCAACAGATCGTTTTTAACTCATATTTAAATCACGAGAAAAAAAATATTACAAAAATTGAATTAATGCGACCAAAAATTTTTAAAAAATCCGAAATGGATGCTTTAAATTCCAACCAACCTATAACTTACGATAAGGAGTATACCTACTTGTGTACTCTTAAAATGGACACTTAAAATACCCCCTTTTTTTCCCCACACCCTTATCTTTTAGTGTGGTGTGGATAAGTGTTGTGGCGAAAGGTGGTATGGTGACGCGAGGTATAGTGAATGGGGAACATATAGTGATGAAGGTAGTGATGACATAATGGGTGAATCTCCTTACACTATTAGTATCCTTGTCGGTATCATTAGGAATAGTAAAATCGATATATATATATATTTTTTATAAGATAGTCGTATTATTAAGAACAGTAATGGCAGTATGAATAACCCTAAAGACATTAAAGATAAAACAAAGAGCAACATCATATCATTTACAATAAATATATATAGTTATAGCAATAGTGATAATAAGGAAATTAGCAATAATGCCTATAAAATACTATAACATATACAACAGTAGGTGCCGCAATTATAATGATATCAACAGTGTCTACATAAAAGCAGCATTGATAAAAGCAACAATAAATCTATATTCCAGCAACAATAATAAAATCTACTTAAATTTATCAAAATCTGCAACAACACCAACAACAGTGATAATAACAACAGCAACATCTACAAAGTGTTAACAACCTTTGCAACAATAACTGCACAATGCTTAAGAACCGACCCAGACATTAACATCATGTATGGTACATTATGGATTATGCATTATACATTAGGCAACAGGCATTATGCATAATACCACACACATAAATACAACAATAGGCATTATACATCATACATTAGGCATTAAACATATACATTAGGCATTCAAACATATACATATACATTAGCATAATTAAACATATACATTAGACATAATGCACAATACTTTATACATTAGTCAATAGGCATTATACATCAGGCCTTATATAAATCATGTATTAGATATAGATAATAGACAATAGACAATAAACAATAGACATTAGACATTAGACATAAGACAGACAAAAAGACCTCTCTAAACCACACAAAACAGACATCCCTCTCTACCTCTTGCTTTGAAACCGAGATTCCTGCTTCACTCGACCTCTTAATACTTTTTCTTTCTCTCTTTCAGTGTCTTCCTTGCGGCTTTTCATTTTTCCTGACACGGGATCGCCCTGTGTTGGAGGTACAAGGAAGTGTGAATTTCTTGGCTCTCTTTGCCAACTTCTTCTAAGATTTTTGTTCTCTGGTCTTCCTGTTTGGTTGTTTGTCTCTGTCTGTTTGTCTCTCTTTCTTTCTCTCCTCTCCTCCCACTTCTCTCTCTCTCTCTCTTCCTATTTCTCATTATTTCTCTCTCTCTAACTCTCTCTCCCTCTCTCTCTCTCTCTCTCTCTCTCTCTCTCTCTCTCTCTCTCTCTCTCTCTCTCTCTCTCTCTCTCTCTCTCTCTCCTCTCTCTCTCTCTCTCTCTCTCTCTCTCTTCTCGCTCTATCTATCCATCTTTCTATCTCTCTCTCTCCTCCCTCCCTCTCTTCCTCTCTCTCA
>NW_020871045.1:84115-91615 GCF_003789085.1 Penaeus vannamei
TCTCACAGCATCACTCTTACATCCTCATACACTCACAGTGCCAAACACACCCTTTCAGAGCCTCTCACACCCTCACAACGCCCACCCTCACAGCACTCACGCCAGCACCCTCACAGTGCCACTCACACCCTCACAACGCCAAAGCCACACCCTCACAACGCCAAAAGCCACCCTCACAGTGCCACTCACACCCCCACAACGCCAAAGCCACCCTCACAGTGCCACTCACACCCTCACAACGCCAAAGCCACCTCGCAGTGCCACTCACACCCTCACAGTGCCACTCACACCCTCACAACGCCAAAGCCACCCTCGCAGTGCCCTCACACCCTCACAACGCCAAACCAACCCTGCCACTCACACCCTGCCATCGCAACTCACCACCCTCACAAGCCAAAGCCACCCTCACAGTCCACTCACCACCCTCACAACGCCAAAGCCACCCTCGCAGTGCACTCACACCCTCACAGTGCCACTCACACCCTCACAACGCCAAAGCCACCCTCACAGTGCCACTCACACCCTCACAACGCCAAAGCCAACAACCCCAAAGCCACCCTCACAGTGCCACTCACACCCTCACAACGCCAAAGCCACCCTCACAGTGCCACTCACACCCTCACAACGCCAAAGCCACCCTCGCAGTGCCACTCACACCCTCACAGTGCCACTCACACCCTCACAACGCCAAAGCCACCCTCGCAGTGCCACTCACACCCTCACAACGCCAAAGCCACCCTCACAGTGCCACTCACACCCTCACAACGCCAAAGCCACCCTCGCAGTGCCACTCACACCCTCACAACGCCAACCACCCTCACGGTGCCACTCACGCCCTCACAAAGCCAAAGCCACCCTCGCAGTGCCACTCACACCCTCACAACGCCAAACCCACCCTCACGCCACTCACGCCCTCACAAGCCAAAACCACCTTCACAGTGCCACTCACACCCTCACAGTGCCACTCACACCCTCACACGTGGCACCGAACCTCTAGTGCCACCCTCATTCCCCTCACTCACTCCTCTGGACAGATCATTAATTACTTGTCAATCTTTTTTTTTCTTGTTCCAGCGATCATTAAGACTCATGACAAATGCATTCCTGTCAGGCTTCGTGTGACTGTAAGGCAACCCTTGGATGGGCGTGCGGGCGTGCGGGGCGTGTGGCGTGTGGGCGTGGTGGTGGTCCTCGCTCTTTCCTTCTTTTTTTCCCCTTTCTTCGATTTTCCTTTTTTTTTTCCCTTTTTTTTTAATGGGTTTCCTTTCTTTGGCGCTCTCTCTCTCCCCCTTTCCCGTCCCTATCTTAATTATCTTGCTTATGCGCTTTATTTTTTTCTCTTTTCTCCTTTCTGTGTTTTTTTCTCTGTTTTTTTTTTTATTTTCTGTTTCATTGCATCCTCCTTCCTCTTTCTCTCCCCCTTTCGATCCTTTTCTTAACTCCCCCTACACTTTCTATGCTCTCTCTGCCTTCTCATTCTTTCTTTCTACCACTATTTTCTCCCTCCCCTCCTCCCCTTCCCCCGTTCTTCCTCCCTCCCTCCTCCCCTCTCCCGTTCTTCCTCCCTCCTCCCCTCCCCTTCTTCCTTCTTCCCTCCCTCCTCCTGTGTTTCTTTCCTTCCCCCTCCCCTCTCTCTCTCTCCCTTCCCCCTCCCGATTCTCTTCCCTCCCTCTTCCCACCTGCTCTCTCTCCTCCTTACCCTCTCCTGCTCTCTCTCCCTCCCTCCTCCCCCGTTCTCCTCCCTTCCCTCCCTCCCTTACCTTCTCCCTCCCCTCTCCCTCCCTACCTCCTTACCCCTCCTGTATCTCCCCCCTCCTATTCCTCTTCCACTTCAGTATCTTTATCCCCCTCACCTCTCCCTTCCCCCTCTTCCCACCTCCCTCATTCTCCCTACCCTCTCCCCCTTCTCCTTCTCTCCCCCCACCCCCTCCTTCACCCCCCCCCTCCTCATCCACTGCAGCTATGACATTTATTTGTTTATTTTTAGCTTTGTTTTTGTCTTTTTTTTTTTACAAGCATCTCTCTCGAACGTCATCTGCTTCATTGGGTCGAAAGCATGATGGATTTCAAGGCTAATATGAGCTTTATGTCATTCCTGCACAGACGGATGCCTGTCAATTTATGCAAATCAGTCAATGAACGGAACATAATTATAAGTGAACGTTTCTGTATATCTCTCTTCCTCTCTCCTTCCTCCTTTGCCAGACACATAAAGACACATAATACCTATTTGTGTACGTAACTAGCTCTGTGTGTGTGTGTTTTGTGTGTTGTGATCACTTGCATGTGTATGTGTTGGTGTGTGTACATGTGTCCGAGTGTGTACATGTGTCATGTGTCCGCATCTGTACATGTACCCGTATACATACTCATATCCGTATGCATCCTTGAGTCCAAACGTATACATATAACTGCATGTGTACACGAACCCGTATCCGCACATGTATCCACACAACAAGAACAACATGAATTCTACACATGTATCCATACGTACACATGTAAAAGAATACCTCTTGAATAATCCGATGTAAATATGAATGTATTTGTGTAAATAACAAATGTAATTAATGGAATAAAGTGTTTTGACTTTGACATGTATCCTCGGGTTGTTGTGTTTTTTTTTCTTTTCTTTTCTTCTTCTTTCTTCTTTTCTTTCTCTTTTCTTTTTTCTCTCTCTTCTCTCTCTTCTCTTCTCTCTCTCTCTCTCTCTCTCTCTCTCTCTCTCTTCCTCTCCTCCTCCTCTCCTCTCCTCCTCCCTCCCTCCCTCCCCCTCCCTCCCTCCCTCCCCTCCCTCCCTCCCTCCCCTCTCTCCCTCCCTCCCTCCCTCCTCTCTCTCCCTCCCTCCCTCCCTCCCTCCCTCCCCTCCCTCCCTCCCTCCCTCTCTCCCCCCTCCCTCCCTCCCTCCCTCTCCTCCCTCCCTCCCTCCCTCACGTCACCAAACACCGCAAAACATCACACCGCTCCTGCCCACCCAACCGAATATTCACCGGATAATCTTGGCCGGATAAAAAGCTCGTAAACCTCTCACTCATCCGGCCGCTGTTCGGACTCCGATCTCTGGCCGCCGATTCGTGCCCGCTGACGTCCGCTGCTGACGTCTCCGTCCCTTAGCCACGTCAGCCACGGCCTCACTCCGGCTGACGTTGGAGGTCGGGTTTGTCAAGCGAGGGGACGCGTGGGATGGGAGGGGGGGGGGAGGGGGAGGAGGAGGGGTGGAGGGGGAAGAGTGAGGGAGGAGGGGTGGGGAGAGGGAGAGTGAAGGGAGAGGAAGTGAGGGTTGGGCAGGAAGGGGGGAAGAGGTGAGGGAGGAGAGGAAAAGGGGGAAGAGGAGGGGAGGGGAAGAGGAGGGAGGAAGGGGGAAAGGTGAGGGAGGTGAGGGGAGGGGGGGAGAGTGAGGGTGGAGGGCAGGGGGAGGAGGAGGGGAGAGGGTGGAGGAAGGGGGAGAGGGTGAGGGGAGGAACGGGGGAAGAGTGAGGGGAGGGAGGAAGGGGGGAAGAGTGAGAGGGAGGAGGGAGGAAGGGGAGAGGGTGAGGGGAGAGTGAGGGGAGGGGAGGAAGGGGGAAGAGTGAGGGGAGGAAGGAGGGAAGATTGGAGGGAGGGGGGAGGGGCCGGGTGGGGAGGGAGGGGAGGGAGGAAAGGGGGGGTGAGGGGAGGGGAGGGAAGGAAGGGGGAGAGGGTGAGGGTTGGGAGGAAGGGGGGAAGGTGAGGGAGGAAGGGGCGGAGAGTGAGGGGAGGGGGGAGGGATTAGGGAGAATGAGGAAAGGGTGATGAGGCGATTGGGACGAATGAGGGAATAATGAAGACAGTGATGAGGGAAACAGGAAGAGGGGAATCGAGGGAGAATCGAGAGAGAGAATTGAAAAGAGGGATGAGGGAGGAAGAAATGAGGAGGATAGATGAGGAAGGAAATAAGGAGGGGAGTAGCGAGGAGAGATCGCTTCCTTCCTGTTTTATTTTTTCATTATTATATTTTTTATATTATTTTTTTGGTCTTCTTCTTGTTTGTCTTATTTCTCTTCTTACTTTTTCTTGTTACTTCGTTTCTCCTTATCTTCCTCCTGTCCATCAATTGAAAGCCATGTGCGTGTGTGTGGTGTGTGTTGTGTGTGTTGTGTGGTGTGTGTGTGGTGTGTGTGTGTGTGTGTGTGTGTGTTGGTGTGTGTGTGTGTGTGTGTGTGTGTGTGTATTAATTCTGTTATTTATTCATCTATCTATTTATCTATATGTATAAATACGTAAATATACAGACATAAATACTCTTAAATCTCTCTATCAGTCATTCATATTCCTCTACCTCTCCCGCATCTCAACCCTTATCCCCTCAGTCAAAAAATACAAAAAATAAAACAAAATAAATAAATAAAAACTGTATATTATGAGCTCAAGGTCTTGGCCTAGTTCACAAAGAAGAAGAAGAAAAAGAAGAAGAAGAAAAAAGAGTAATTTCATGTCCCCTACTGCGACTCAGCCCGAACCACATGGCAGGGCTGGAGACCGAAGCCATGGTCACACAGATGGATTCGAACGCTGCCAACACAAACGATAATGCTCGTAATATTTGAATGTTAATAGTGAGAAAAATATTAATGAAAATAAGGATAATAGGGATAAAATGATAAATAAAACAAAATAATAACAACGAGAATGATAAAGATAATACAAAGTTCTTTGTTATAATTATTATTACTATTACCATTATTATTACTATCATTATCATTGCTATTATCATTATCAAGATCATCATCATTATCATTATCAGTATCAGTATCATTATCACTGTCATTATAATCATTATAATCCATATCATGATTATAAAATCATTATTATAATTATTGTCATTATTGTCACTGCTGGTGTAGTACTAGTATTAGTAGCAGAAGTAGTACTATTATTATTATTATTATCATCATTACTACCGCTTATATTACTACTGTTACTGTTATGGTTATCTTTATTATCAGCAGCCGCATTATACCACAAACTGTAATCTCTAGTATCATTAATATTACCATCGCAAAAATTGGAATAGTTGTATTTTAAAAACCAATTAGAATATTGCTGAGCAGCATTAGTCATCGACCCAACCCGTTCCCACATTGTAACACACAAGAGACACGATGCCAAAGTAAACACATTTTATACGGAAATACTTCACTTTTGCTCCGTCAGTTCGAAGCTTTTATGAAGCAGTTTCGAGCGCGTTCGAATCAGCGAGAAATGTGGGAGGGTTGGGTTGTCCGAATAGAGCGAATATGCCCGATAAGGATACGGAAATACCTCACTTTTATTCCGTCAGTTTGGAGTGTTTATGATGTAGTTTCGGGTGCGTTCGAATCAGCGAGAAATGTGAGAAAGTTTACTGCCCGAATAAAGTAAAAAGGCCCGATAATGATACGGAAATACTTCAGTTTTGGTCCCTCAGTTTGGAGTGTTTAAGAAGCAGGCTCGAGCGCGTTCGAATCAGCGAGAAATGTGGGAGGATTGGGTTGTCCGAATAAAGCGAATATTCCTACTAATGATACGAAAATACTTCGGTTTTTGCTCCGCTAGTTCGAAGCGTTTGTGAAGCAGTTTCGAGTACGTTCGAATCAGCGAGATATGTGGGAGGGTTTGTTGTCCGAATAATGTCCGCAAATGATGGCGGTTCGATCTTCGTATTTTCTTCGCGTGTAAGGGAGTAAGGGATGGATGTAATAATGGCAAGGGAAAGGGATCTAAAAGGATGATTTAGGGATGAGGCTAAAAGAAGGGAAATGGATAAGAAGAAAAAAGCAAGTGAATAAAAAGTCTTTTCAGGTTTTCATTTTTCTCGCAAGACCGAAGAGCATCCATGTCTACCTTTATTTATGTATGTGACACGTTCATCTTCTTAACAGATATTTCCTCTCTCTCTCTCTCTCTCTCTCTCTCTCTCTCTCTCTCTCTCTCTCTCTCTCTCTCTCTCTCTCTCTCTCTCTTCTCTCTCTCTCTCTCTCTTCCTCTTCTCTCTCTCTCTCTCTCTTCTCTCCTCTCTCTCTCTCTCTCTCTCTTCTCTCTCTCTCTCTCTCCTCTCTCTCTCTCTCCTCTCTCTCTCTCTCTCTCTCCTCTCTCTCTCTCTCTCTTCAGGTCAACACATTCCCATCTATTGCCATTTACGACCTAATGAGCGAGGACAGAAAGGAGGGGAGAGAGAAAAAGAAAAAAGAGAAAGAGAGAGAAAAATACTCACATCTTAATTTCATTTTCAAGGTTTCAAATACGTAAAACACACACATACATCTACATACACACGCACACAGTTTTTTTTTTTGTGCTCGAAATATAACAAGAGGAAAGGTGTTATTTTTATTACACGTAATAGCTGTCTTGTTTGTTTGTTTGTTTGTTTGTTCTTCTTCTTTTTCTTTTTTCTTTTTTTCTTTTTTTACCTCATTTATTATCCTTTTCTTTTTATCTATTTTTTCTCTTCTTTTTTGCATTAATTCTTATTCTTTTCTTTTTATTTCATTTTTTCTTTTCTTTTTTATCTATCCGCGTAACTAATGCCAAATATCAGTTCTCTTCTCTCTCTCTCTTGTCTCTCTCTCTGTCTCTCTCTCTCTCTCTCTCTCTCTCTCTCTCTCTCTCTCTCTCTCTCTCTCTCTTCTCTCTCTCTCTCTCTCTCTCTCTTCTTCTTCTCTTCTTCTTCTTCTTCTTCTTCTTCTTCTCTTCTTCTTCTTCTTCTTTTAGCAAAGGGACGGACGGGTACATACAACCCAGATACCGTTGAGAAATATGAATAGATAAATGCATGTGCGTACGTGTCCGTATGTGCGTACGTGTCTGTATGTGCGTATGTGCAACCTGTACACATGCGAGTGTGTACTGCGAGCACAAACGTATCTATGCATATGCAACCCTTTTGAAAACGCGCATTGTTTACACTCAACATTTATCCGAAACTTCTGAAGTGTAATTCCTACGTTGTCCTTTTATATTCAAATTTCGAAGCGGCCGCGAGACAGTGAGTCGAATGAATCACTTTTTGTTATTCGGACTTTTTCTCTCTTTTTTCTTTTTTTGTTATTCCATTCTATCAAATTCCATCGATGCTAGAATTTTTTAACTTTCTAGGGGGAGTGATGTTGTTATCGGTGGTGGTTGGGTGGTGTTTGTTGTTGTTGTTTGTTGTTGTTGTTGTTTGCTGTTTGTTTTTGCAGTTGTTTTTTGTGTATTTTTGTTGTTGTTGTTTTTTTGTTGGTTGTTGCTTTGCTGTCGCGTGTTGTGTTGCTATTGAGTTACTGTTGTTCTTGTTCTTGTTATTTTGTTGTCGTTGCTTACTGATATTGTTGCTTTGTTCTTGTTCTTGTTATTTTGTTCCTATTGTTGCTGTTGTTCTATGTTATTTTGATTCTTGTTCTTGTTGTTGTTGTTGTTGCTGTTTTGTTGTTCTTGCTCTTGTTATTTTGCTGTATGCTGTTTTTGTTGTTGTTTGTGTTGTTGTTAGTGGTTGTCGTTCTCCATTGCTGTTGTTATTTTTTG
>NW_020871046.1:0-37500 GCF_003789085.1 Penaeus vannamei
GTTTATTTTTTTCTTTATTTTTTTCCTCTGTAAAGGGTTTTTGTGGTATTTTTTGTTCTGTGGTTTCCCTTCTATGATTTTTGAATTACTATTATATGAGGGGAGAGAGAGAAGAGAGAGAGAGAGAGAGAGAGGAGAGGAGAGAGAGAGAGAGAGAGACAGACAAGACAGACAGACAGACAGACCAGACAGACAGACAGACAAGACAGACAGACAAAGACAACAAACAGACAGACAGACAGACAGACAGACAGAGAAAGAGAAAGAGAGAGAGAGAGAAGAGAGAGAGAGAGAAGAGAGAGAGAGAAGAGAGAGAGAGAGAGAGAGAGAGGAGAGAGATAAAAGAGAAAGAAACAAACAAACAGACAAACAGAGTATTCCACATGTCACAGTACCACGCTAAGATGAAAGAAGGGGATTAAAAAAAAAAAAAAAAAAAAAAAAAAAATACCTTTGTAGATATATAATTTTGGTAAAATTCTCAGATATAATGATATTTCGCTCTGGAATTTCCTTTTTGAACCTCATTCTGTGTCTGAATTATTGGAAATGTCTGAATACCTGGTTCATGTTTTTTTTTTTTTATTATCATATTATTATTATTAATTCTGAAAAAAAAAAGGAATGAGGGAGTGATAGATAGAAAGAAAAATATGTTGATAGAAATAAAAGAGAGACGAATGAATTAAATGGAAAAAAAGACGAAAGAAAAATAAAACGCTAAAGAAATGAGAAAAATAAAGAAAGGTAAAAAAAGCAAGAGAAAAAAGGAAAAAAAAAAAAAAAAAAAAAAAAAAAAAAAAAACTATTTTCTCCTCATCTTCCTCGAGTCAAATCACTTAATTTCACTTCACAATTACACTGTCGGAATTTCTTTTCCATTTCTTTGCTTTTAACTGATTTATCTCTTCGAATAACTTTGTGTTGTTGCTTTATCTTTTTGTAGTCTGCAGAAAGAGAGAGAGAGAGAGAGAGAGAGAGAGAGAGAGAGAGAGAGAGAGAGAGAGAGAGAGAGAGAGAGAGAGAGAGAGAGGAGAGAGAGAGAGAGAGAGAGAGAGAGAGAGAGAGAGAGCAGAGAGTGGGAGGGAAAGGAAGAGAGAGAGAGAGAGAGAGAGAGAGAGAGAGAGATAGAGAAAGACAGACAGACAGAGAGACAGAGAGAACGAGAACGAGAGGACAAGAAAGACACAAAGAGCAGCAGACAGAACAAAATATAACCAAGCAAAAAAAAAAAAAAAAAAAAAAAAAAAAAAAAAGCAGACACCAACTGCAAGCACAAACATACCAGCGCGTCTGCACCTTCTGTTACGTCACACAAGCAGAGTTAATGGCATGCGTTGCTTGCTGATGAGAGTCACAGATGCGGGACGGAGCTGTTCTTGTCAGCGCTGATGCACTCCGAAATGCTGTTTGGTGGTCTCCTCTCTGTCTCTTTTCTTTCTCTCTTTCTGTCTTTCTTTCTCTCTCTCTCTCTCATCTCTCTCTCTTCTTTTCTTCTCTCTCTGACTCTCTTCTCTTCTCTATTCTTCTCTCTCTCTCTCTCTCTCTCTGTCTCTCTCTCTCTCTCTCTCTCTGTCTCTCTCCTCTCTCTCTTCTTCTCTCTCCTCTCTCTCTCTCTCTCTCTCTCTCTCTCTCTCTCTCTCTCTCTCTCTCTCTCTCTCTTCTCTGTTCTCTCTTCTCTTCTCTTTCTTATCTCTCTCTTGTTGTACTCGATCTGGTTTTTGATCTCAATTGTTCTCGCATTATCATCTTGTTCGTTTTATTGGAGTTCATTTGCATTTTTGTTCAGAGAGAGATGGAGGAGAGGGAAGGAGGGAGATGTAGAAGGGGAGAGATGGAGGGAGAGGAGAAACAGGGAGAGATAGAGGGAGAGATGGAGGGAGATGAAGAAAGGGAAGGAGTGAGGGAAAAGAGAGAGGTAGAAAGGGAGGGAGGGAGCGAGGGAGAGAGAGAGAGAGAGAGAAGAGAGAGAGAGAGAGAGAGAGAGAGAGAGAGAGAGAGAGAGAGAGAGAGAGAGAGAGGAGAGAGAGAGAGAGAGACAGAAGAAGACAGAAACAGACAGACAGACAGACAGAGAAAGACAGAGTGAGAAGATCAAACACCATCTATTCCTAAAAAAACGTCCCTCGCCTTTTGTATGCATAAAGAAAGCTCTGATCACAGTATCTAAACAAGGTCACGTGATTTAAGTGGGCGGGGACTTGATGATGTCATAGACGCGGAATTAAGCTTCGGTTGTCAGTCGTCCTCCAGCCTCTTTGGAGTGAAGACGTCGAAGATCAAAGGGAAAAAAATAGGGAAAAAACAGAACAATGAGTTAAATGTTTGAAGGTAAATAGTAAGAGTGAGAATATTTTATAGCAATGAATAAAAAGTGACTCAACATAAATATTACCCTTTTTATTTTTGAACCTTCTCCATTCGGCGCTTTAGGACATAACACATATTGTTTGGTCGCAGGAAATAATAATAATGCTTTTATTCATTCTTACACATTTACATCACACACACACACACTACATCTACATACATATATACACATACACACATACATATTCACTGCGTGTATGTGTGTGTGTGTA
This sequence comes from Penaeus vannamei, assembly GCF_003789085.1. Classification (NCBI taxonomy): domain Eukaryota; kingdom Metazoa; phylum Arthropoda; class Malacostraca; order Decapoda; family Penaeidae; genus Penaeus; species Penaeus vannamei. Next base: position 2,583 of record NW_020871046.1, read on the forward strand.
CAACATGTATGTGTGTGTGAGCGGTGCGCGTGTTGTGTTGTGTGAGCGTGCTACCACAGCAATCGACTCATCAGCTGACATTCGACTCCCGTCAGCTGCGACGTCACAGCAGCCGATGACGTCAGCCTATTCCTTTTTTATCCTCCGTCGCTAAATATGGAAAGGAAAGGAATTAGAAAACCGTTGGAACTAATCTGGGTATCGATTTTTACCCGATTTTGTGGGCTTGGAGGCTGTTGTATTTTTTTTTTTTTAGCGAGTGTATTTCTAGCTCGTGGGGGGGGGGGGGGGGGCTGGACCTTTACGATTAATTTATTGTATAGTTTTATTAGCTGCGAATACGTACCTCGTTTAACATGTAGCACACTACGTGCGTACTACACACTCCTCACACGTGAGAAGTAGAATCTTGGTATCACTTACAGTTCAATACACTTAAACAATACACACACTCAAACAAACAGACCCTCAAACACTAACACATGCCACACTTCACAACACGCAACTAACACACCACAAACACACGCACACACACATCTCAAAAACACACGACAGTTAGTCGATCTTGCTATTTGTCTTGATGATTGCCTTTGTATTTCTTGATATTAAGATGGACTTGTTCTATACTGTGTTTTAGGTGATAGTGATTATGAGCGAATCAGAGTCGTGATAGACTGCGAAGTCATGTCCTGTCGTCGATTATCTTAACTATTGCTGGCTTTCTAATCTTCGTTTACGCTAAGTTTAGTATGTGTAATTTGACACATCAGAATGATAGCGTGAGCTTGTCTGTATGGGATTGATGATGGGGAGATACACTCAATACACAAGACACACATAAGACAACACACACTCAACCACGGCACAACATATATCTATATCCATCTTAAGGTTGGGATACTATCTGTGATGTTGTGCATTTACCACACTCAAACAACACCACAACACTCAAAACAGACACAGCAACATACACACTCACCAAACACGACACACAACGTCAAACAACACACACTCAAAACACACAGACACCCACATACAGACCACACACTCCAAACACTCCAAACACACACTACCACAAAATATTGATCTTAATAACGCTAGTTCACACACCTCAAGAACACACAGGATATTGAGTTACACAAGCACACCCTCAAACACATACTTTGTTACGTATAGAGATTTTATTTATCTAACTCATGATACTACACGCCAAACACACTCAAACACGGCACCACACACAGGCACTCAAATCACACACGACACACTTCCATCCACCCATGCTGTCGTGTCTATTTGAACACTCAACACACACTCAAACACCAACAAGGGTGATTCATTCCATACAACAAACAAACACACTTACACACTCAACACACACACACACAACACTCAAACACCCACACACACATACACACTCCCGCTCAAACACACACACACTCAAACACACACACACACACAACAACACACAACACACACACACACACAACCACACACACATGCAATCAAACACACACCACACACCACAACACACACACGCACACACACACTCAAACACGCACACACACACACTCAAACACGCACACACACATACACACACTCAAACACACACACATACACATAAATCAGATTTTCGACTGCTAATTCCATAACATGTATTTTTAGAAGATTGTATAGTGCAGTGGACTTCGCTAAGAATCAAGAAAAAAGGAAAAAGAAAGATAAAAAGCAGAGAGGAAGAAAATACAGAGTGCAGAATAGGGACAAAAATTGGACCAATCAAAGAAGAAATGGAATTGAAAGAAACGGTAATAAAACGTGGGAGGAGAGACGGAAAGATTGGAGAAGGTTTGCTCTTTCCTTTGTTTCTCTTCGTCCATTATGCTCCTTCCCCCTTTCGCTACATCAGAGGCAATCGCTCATTCCTTCATCTCCTCCATTTCTTTATCTCTGTGTCCCTCTTCCTCTTTCTGCAACTGAGTTTAGTTCGTTATTTCCTCTGTGTGTGTCCCTTTCTTGAATTTTCTTCTCTGATTTTGTTTATTAGTCTGTCTGTCTGTCAGTCACTCTCTCTCTCTCTCTCTCTTTCTTCCTCTCATTCTCTATATTTGTTTGTCAGACAGTTTATCCGTCTGTTTCTCTCTATCTCTGTTGTTAGTCTCTCTCTCTCTCTCTCTCTCTCTCTCTCTCTCTCTCTCTCTCTCTCTCTCTCTCTCTCTCTCTCTCTCTCTCTCTCTCTCTCTCTCTCTCTCTCATTCTCTATCTCTGATGTCAGTATTTTTTTCTGTCTGTTTCTCTCTATTTCTGTAGTGTGTCTCTCTCACTCTCTTTCTCTCTATCTTATTCCCTCTTTTCCCCATTCCACTGCAAGTAACCTTCTAAATCTTCATCTCTCCTTGCTTCTCTTCTTTCACTCTCTTCTCCTTCCTTCTCAGGTTCTCTCTCTTCTTCCATTCGCCACTAGTTGCGCTTTTAGCCATCATTTTTTTTTAAGATTCACCCTCTTCCTAATCCTATTTTTCTCTCTCTCCTTCACGCCTCTCTCTCTCTTCTCCCCTCCCTCTCTGTTTTTCTTTGATTCTGTTTGTTTCTCTATTTGTGTAACTCTCTCTCTCTCTTTCTTGCATTCTCTCTCTCTCTCTCTCTCTCTCTCTCTCTCTCTCTCTTCTCTCTCTCTCTCTCTCTCTCTCTCTTCTCTCCTCTCTCTCTCTCTCTCTCTGTCGGTCGGTCTTTCTGGCTCTGTTTCTGTCTGTTGTTTGTCTATCTGTCTATCTCTGTGTGTGTCTCTTTATTTAAACAAATCTAGGAGTAAACAAACACATTTGAGATCTATGTCGACATTATCTATAGAAAAGTAAAAAGGCACAATGATGTAATAAAACAAGGCTCTTTGATGTAAAACCACCGGTTCTTGATACTATTTTACTATTGTTTAAACATATAAGGATCAACCAATAAAGATCATATTAAAAAAAATCACAAAATCCAAACTTTGCTGCCAGAGTACAACTTAGCAATGTTTATAAGTAAAACCACATTATTCCAACTTGGTAATGTTTTTAAGTAAAACCACATTATTCCAACTTGGCAATGTTTATAAGTATAACCACATTATTCCAACTTGGCAATGTTTATAAGTATAACCACATTATTCCAACTTGGCAATGTTTATAAGTAAACCACCCAACTGGCAATGTTTATAAGTATATTCCATACATAGATAAACTAAAATGGTTAAATATCCAGTACAAATGTAAAGAAAATACTTACATACTCAGTCATAAGGTTATTAAAGGTAATTATCCAAAATGGCTCTTAATATTCCCAACAGGTGTCCAAACAAGACAGGTAGAGTCTCGAACAAAAGTCATGTCCTGTATTGAAGCTTCGAATCTGTCTCACTCTCAACGAAAACTTTGGCATCGAGTTAATAATGTTCGAAGCAGAATTCGAAACATGTTTGACACGAGTTTCGACTCTGACTGAACCTTTTCGACACGAGTNTTTTTTTTATGTGGATTTTTTGGGGTGTGTACTGTCTGTTTTTTTTTTTTTTTTTGTCTGCTATTGTTTGTGCGCGGTTTGGTAGTAATGGTTTTCGTTTTGTTGGCTGTGGGTTTTGTTTTTTTGCGGGGTGGGGGGAAGTGGAGGGGAGAGGTTGATATGAATGTTCTGTAATGCTTTGATGCTTTTCTCTCGTCTCTCGTGGCCCTCTCTCTCTCTCTCTCTCTCATCTCTCTCCCTCTCTCTCTCTCTCTCTCCTCTCGTCTCTCTTCCTCTCTCTCTTCTCTCTCTTCAGTGTATATATTCATATAATATATTATATATATATATATATATATTATTATTACTATATATATTATATATATATATATCTGTGTGTGTGTGTGTGTGTGTGTGTGAGTGTGTGTGTGTGTGTGTTGTGTGTGTGTGGTGTGTGTGTGTGTGTGTGCGTGTGTGTATTGTGTGTGTTGTGGGAGCGGGTTGTGGTATATGTATTTAAATATTGTATGTTGATAATCTAAAACTTTCGGCACTTATTTCTTCAAGAGAGAATCAGCATAAAAAGGAAACTGCTCCACGACCCGGCAGCCTTTCTCCCTACCAATATATTTTCCGGCATTGTTGTCCCCCCCTGAATCGAACCCTCCCCCCCTCCCCCCTCTACCTCCCCCCTTCCCTCCTCTCCTCCCTCCTCCCTCCTCCCCCTCCCTCCTCCCTCCTCCCTCCTCCTCCGTTCCTCCCTCCTCCCTCCCCCTTCCCCCTCCCATTTCTCGGAACGGCGTGTCCTAATGGCGACCCAAGTTGGGGCTTTCGTTCGAAAATATCGGTGGCGTGCTCCGTGCGCCGGGGCCTTTCCAGGGCATCGTTTTTGAGTTCGGTCTTTCCCTTCTCTTTAACTTTTTCTCCTTCTTTCTTTCTTTTCTCTCCTCTCTCATCTCTCTCTCCTCGTCTCTCGTCCCTCTCCTCTCTCTCTCTCTCCTTTCTTTTCTTTCTTTTTCTTTCTTTCTGTCTTTCTATTCTGTATTTCTGTCTGTCTTTCTTTCTTTTCTGTGTCTGTGTGCTGTCTGTCTCCCTGTCTCTGTCTCTGTCTGTCTGTCTCTGTCTCTGTCTCTGTCTGTCTGTAACTGTCCTCTGTCTGTCTCTGTCTGTCTCTGCTCTGTCTCTCTCGTCTCTCCCCATCTCTCCTCCTCTCCCTCAGTTCTCTCTCTCCTCTCCTCATCTCTCTCTCTCTCTCTCCTCTCCTCTCTGCCTCTCTCGTCTCTCTCTCTCTCTCTATTCTATCTCTCCCCTCCTCTCCCTCCTCCTCTCCTCTTCTCTCCCCTACTCCCTCTCTCTCTCCCTCCCTCTCCCTCGTTCATTCTCTCTCTCTCCTCCGCTCTCTCATTCTATCTATCCTATCTAGTCTATGTATGTATGAAAGTTCGTGTTTTTGGGCGTGAAAGTAAATGATGTGATGCCGTGCGTGACAACAAAGAACGGGATCTTTCTACTCATGATTATGGTGTCACTCGTGATAAGTCCCTGTGTCATATGCATTCATTGTCGTGGTCCGTAGGTGTCCGTTATCGGTAATTTTTTTTTATTAAAGTGTTTCTTTTTTGTTTGGTGTTTTGTTTTTGTTTCTTTATGTATTTTTTATTATTTTTTTCTATTAGGTTGTTTTTCTTTTCTATATTCATTTTTTTTGCAATTGTTTGTCTGAATTCTTTTCTTACAGTTCTGGTCATCCTTTTCGCTTGTGCTTGCTTTTTAGATTTGTTTCTTTGTCTTCTCTTTTCTCAACTCCTGTTTCTATCTCTTCCTCTTCCTCGCTCCTCCTCCTGCCTTTCCTCCTCTTCCTCCTCCTCCTCCTCCTCCTCCTGTTCCTCTCCTCCTCTTTCTGTCTCCTTCTCCTCCTCTCACTCCTCCTCCTCCTCTTTTTCTCCCCCATTCTCCTTACTTCCTCCTCTCTTGTTTTTCTTCCTCCCCCTCCTCTATTGTTCTCCTTCCTCTTCCTCCTCCCCCCTCCCCTCCTCCTCTTCTCTCCTTCTTCTCTCTCTCCTCCTCCTCCTCCTCTTGTTCAGCCTTCCTCCTCCCTTCTTCTTCTTCTTCTTCTTCTCTTCTTCCTTCTTCTTATCTCTTCTCTTCTTCTTCTTCTTCTCTTCTTCTTCTCTTCTTCTCCTTCTCTCCTCCTCCTCCTCCTCCTCCTCCTCCTCCTCCTCCTCGAGTCCATCCAGGTAGGCCTGTGGCAGACACTGTGGGGCCGACCGAGATGAACATGAAGGAGAGGGGGCAGGGGGGGGGGGTAATGGAGAGGGAGGGCGTTAGGGCCGTAAATTCGTGTGAGGGGTTAAGCGCTCCCACCCCCCCTCACCCGCCCCCCTCTCCTCGCCGCCCCCCATCCCCCGGGCACCATTCTGCTCCTGAGCGTGACATAGAGGTAGCCAAAGTGGGCCAGCGGGTACACATGTTTTAGTAATGGAGGAGGGGAGGAAAAGGGAAGGGGAGGAAGGGAGAAGGGAGAATGAGGGAATAGGGGGGGAAAGAAGGGAAGGGAAGGAAGGAAAGAAAAGGGGGGAAGCGTGAATATGCGGTAAAGGACGAGGGGATAGCGGTGTAAGGGGAAAGGGAGAATAAAAGAATGTGGAGGGAAATTGGGGGCGAAAGAGAGGAGGAGGATAGGGAGAGAGAGAGAAAGAGAGAAAGGAGAAAAGGAATGCGGTAGGAAGACCAAAGGGGGGAATAGAGGAGAGAGAAAAGGGGAAAAAGGAGGGAGAAGGAGGGGAAGGGAAGGGAGGGAGGGCCAGGGAGGGACTATTGATCCCTCTGTATATACTTTTATTACGGGTAAGGATGTTAGCGCCGGTTAGGGGTTTTCTCCTGATATTTGTGTCTGTCGGAAAGGCGTTGCGGGGGGGGGGGGGTGTCTGGATCAGTTTCTCTCGTTGGGTTTTTGTGTCTGTGTCTGGATCAGTTGCGTTTGTCTGGTCGTTGTGTGGTCGTTTTGTCTCTTTGACGGTGTGCGTGCATGGCGTGCATGATCGTAATGCATATCTGGCTTTATCCTCTTCCTTTCTTCTTTCTTCCCTTCCATTCCTTACCTTCTCTTCTCTTCCTTTCCTTCCCTTCCTTCCTTTCCTTTCCTTTCTTCCTTCCTTTCCTTTCCTTTCCCTTTCCCTTCCTTCCCTTCCTTCCTTTCCCTTCCATTCCCTTCCCTTCCCTTCCCTTCCCTTCCCTTCCCTTCCCTTCCCTTCCTTCCCTTCCCTTCCTTCCCCTCTTCCTTCCTCCCCTCCCTCCTTTCCTCCCTCCCTCCCTCCCTCCCTCCCCTTCTCCCTCTCTTCCTTGTAGCCTTTCTCCTTCCTCCCTCCCTATCTTACCCCCTCCCTCTCACCCCGAATGATGATGGTGACGATGGTGGCTGGAATGAGGGTGGTGGTGGTGATGGTGGTGATGGTGGTGATGTGATGGCGTTGTTAGGAATAGGTGTATGATGGTGACGGCGGTGGGCGGTGATGAATATGATGGTGGTGATAGGAGGGTAGTTATTATGGTGGTGATGTGGTGGTGATGATGAGGAGGAGGTATGGTGGTAGGAATGCACATGGTGGTGGTGATGATGATGATGGTGATTACGACTTTATAAAGAAAGCTGATGGTGATGGGAATGATGACGGTGATGATGATGGTGGATATGAATATGATGATAGCTAATAAATATGATTATGATGAATATGATGGAGATAATAATGATAAATATGATGAGGATAGTGATTGCCACGATGATATTGTATTATTGATGATCTCATTGCATGAAGCAGACTATTGTTGCTGATAATCATCGTGCGTGTATATGTATGTATGTATTCATGTATGTATGTATGTATGTATTCATGTATGTATGTATGTATGTATTCATGTATGTATGTATGTATGGTATCGTATTATGTATGTATGTAATGTGTATGTATGTATGTATGTATGTATGTATGTATGTATGTATGTAATTATGTTATGTAAATGTATGTTATGTCATGTATGTATCATGTACATGTATGTATTCATGTATGTATGTATGTGTATGTATTCATGTATGTATGTATGTAATTCATGTATGTAATGTATGTATGTATGCATGTATGTATGTATGTATGTATGTATGTATGTATGTATTCATGTATGTATGTATGTATTCATGTATGTATGCATGTATGTATTCATGTATGTATGTATGTATGGTATGTCATGTAATGTATGTTGTATGTATGTATGTATGTATGTATGTATGTATTCATGTATGTATGTATGTATTCATGTATGTATGTATGTATGTATGTATGTATGTATGTATTGTATTTCAATGTATGTATGTATTCATGTATGTATGTATGTATGTATGTATGTATGTATGTGTGTCGTCGCGTGTGCGTTAAGCCGCCGTGTGCGTGCAACGGTGCAATTGCAGAGGCGTTGAATGACAGGCGGAAAGATGAATGGGACGGATTATGTGGGTTTTGTTTTTATTATCGTCCGTCTGTTTCTTTTTTTTCTTGTCACAGTTTTTTCTTTTTTTTTTTTTTTTTTATTTCGTTTTTTTCTTTTTTTCTCTCCGGATTTTGTTTTTATTATCGTCCGTCTGTTTCTTTTTTTTTCTTGTCACACTTTTCTCTTCTTTTTTTTTTCGTGGTTTTTCTTCTCCGGATTTTGTTTTTATTATCGTTCGTATGTTTCTTTTTTTCTTGTCACACTTTTAATCTTTGTTATTTTTTATTTCTTTTTTTTCTTTTTTTTTCTTTCCGGATTTTGTTTTTATTATCGTTCGTCTGTTTCTCTTTGTTCTTTTGATTTCGTTCTTTTTTTTCTTTTCTATTTCATCGGTGTTTCCTTTTTCTGTTGTATTTTTTAGATGATTTGTTTGAGGTATTTTGTTCTTCTTTGCATTTCGTTTTTGTTCTTTTGTTTGTTGTTGTTTTGTTCCCCTGTGAGAAGATAAAGGCGAAGAAAAAAAGAAAGAAAGTGGAGAGGAAAGGTAGAAAAGAAAAGAGACAAAATAAGTAAACAAGGAAAATCAGAACATGAGAAAAAGAAAGCCGAAGAGGAGGAGGAGGAGAAGGATGGATGATGATGATGATAATAATAATAGTAATAATAATAATATAATAATATAATAATAATAATAATAATAATATAATAATAATAATAATAATAATAATAAATAATAATGATAATAATAATGATAATGATAATGATAATAATAATAATAATAATAATAATAATAATAATAATAATAATAATAATAATAATAATAAATAATAATAATAATAATAATAATAAATAATAATAATAATAATAATAATAATAAATAATAATAATAATAATAAAAATAAATAATATATGATAATAATAGACAGTAGGTTTACAACTTCAAGCTTTTGTCCGACAGGTTTCTGCCTCCGTCGGTTGCATGGCCATTGCAGTGCCAAAGTACCGTTGTTAAGGATGCAATAATTCACGCCTCTCTCGTCTTCATCTTCCCCGCCTTCCTCGTGGCTTTTTCTTTGTCTTTGATTTATTGTGCTTTTTTTTAGTTCTCCGCCCAAACCTTGTTTTCTTCAATATTTTCTGTTTTTTTATTTTTTATGTTTCTCGCTTTCTTCCTCTCTCTCTCTCGCTTTGTTCCTCTCTCTCTCTCTCGCTTTGTTTCTCTCTCTCTCTCTTTCTTTCTTTCTTTTTCTTACTCTCTCTCTCTCTTCTCTCTCTCTCTCTCTCTCTCTCTCTCTCTCTCTCTCTCTCTCTCTCTCTCTCTCTCTCTCTCTCTCTCTCTCTCTCTCTCTCTCTCTCTTCTCTCCTCTCTTTCTCTCTCTTTCCTCTCTCTTTCTCTCTCTTTCTCTCTCTTCTCTCTTCTCTCTCTCTCTTCTCTCTCTCTCTCTCTCTCTCTCTCTCTCTCTCTCTCTCTCTCTCTCTCTCTCTCTCTCTTCCTCTCCTCCTCTCTTCTTCTCTCTCTCTCTCTCTCTCTCTCTCTCTCTCTCTCTCTCTCTCTCTCTCTCTCTCTCTCTCTCTCTCTCTCTCTCTCCTCTCTCTCTCTCCTCTCTCTCTCTCTCTCTCTCTCTCTCTCTCTCTCTCTCTCTCTCTCTCTCTCTCTCTCTCTTCTCTTCTCTCTCCCTCTAACCTCTCTCTCTCTCTCTCTCTCTCTCTCTCTCTCTCTCTCTCTCTCTCTCTCGTCTCTCTCTCCCTCTTCCCTTTTCCCTCCTCTCTCTCTCTCTCTCTCTCTCTCTCTTCTCTCTCTCTCTCCTCTCTCTTCTCTCTTCTTCATCTCTCTCATTCTCTTCTCATTCTATTCTCTCACTCTTTCTTTCTATTTTTTTTCCTCATTTTTATGGTCATTCTTTATTTTCGTCTCCTTCCCCGTCCGTCCTTCCCTTGCAACACGCACGACCTTGTTACGGGCCCGCCATCGATCCACATGCAACGGCGAGGGGGGGTGGGGGAGGAGGGGGTGGGGTGCTTGCATTGCATTCCGACAGACGGATCGCCCATCCCCCCCCCGTCCCATCCCCATCCCCTTCATCAGCTGACCCGTTCCTGCACACGTCGGGGGGTTGCTTGCGTGCTTTGCGTGACTGCGACTTGTCTCTTGGGATGGGGTTTGGGGGGGGGGGCAAGGGGGGGGGAGGGGGGAGGGTTTAGGGGTGGGGGGAGGGCTTAGGGGTGGAGGGAGGGATGGGGAAGGTGAGGTTGGAGGGAAAGACAGAGGGGAGGGAAGGATAAGGGAAGGTGGGAGGAGGGAGGAGGAAGGAGAGAGGGAGGGGAGGAAAGGGAAGGAGGGAGGAGGAGGAGGAAGGAGAGAGGGGAGGGGAAGGAAAGGGAAGGAGGGAGGAGGGAAGGAGAGAGGGAGGGAGGGGAAAGGGGAGGGAAGGAGGAAGGGGGAGGGAGTGAATGGACGGACGGGGAGTGGACGGGTCTAAAGGGATTAATGCAGGGGGTTTAGAAAGGGTTGGGGAGGGAGGGAGGATGGATGTAGATGGAGGAGGGTGCATGCAGTAAAGAAGAAAGGAAGAAAAGGGAGGAGAATAGTTGAGGGAAATGGAATGGAAAGATCGAAAGGAATTAGGGAATGAAGAAGGGAGAGAGAAGGAAGGAAGGAGGGAAGGAGGGAAAAGGAAAGGAGGGAGGGAAAGGGGCGGTTGAGAACAGATTATGATGGATAACGGGAAGAAGGGAGGGAAGGGAGAGAGAGAAAAGAACAGGGTGGTGGTGGTGGTGGAGGTGGTGAGTGGAAGTGGAGAGGTGAAGTGGTGGAGGGGAAGTGGTGGAGGTGGTGAGTGGTGGTGGGGGTGGAGGTGGAGTGGGAGTTGTGAGTGGAAGGTGGAGGAGAGTGGAGGTGGAGTGGAGGAGGAGGAGATGATGAGCTAAGTGGTGCTGGCGATAACGCTGATGCTGAGGGATTGATAAGCCCCTCCGCGGTTGGTCAGTGCGAGGCAAGAGGCTACACCGCGACACACGTCTGGCGTCAGTTTATCCACTTTTATTTATTTGATTATTTATCTATATATTTATTTATTTATTTATTTATTTATTTGTTTATTTATCATCACTTCAACACCTCGTGTCTTGACCCTTTCCCTTTCCCTCCCGTTTTGACGCGATTCTCGGTCGTGTCCCGCCATAGTGCGCCATCCTCGGTAGCGATTTATGAATGCATTAATAGACCCGGGACGAATCCGTGACCGGCGAACGAGCGAGCGAGCGAGCGAGTGAGTCCTGGTCATGGAGCAGGTACGGCGATGACGTAATGGATGACGTCAGCATCGCGGAATGCCTTCGAGTGGCGCGGAAGAGTTGCCACGTCGGCTGTATTTCCGTGTTATTTTTGTGCCGTTTGGGTGCCAAGATTTTCTTTTTTTCTTGAATGTTTTTTATTTTTATTTGTGTGTGTCTAATAGTATGGTGGATCTTATAGATTCCTTTTCCTTTTTTATTGCTTTTTAATCCCCCTTCCCCACCACCGTTTGTAGGGCTGCGACATTTTGACAAGGGGCAAGAAAAGTGGCAACCTCCCCCCAAAAAGGAGTCGGGCGTTGCCATGGTAACCGATATCCTTTTGAATGGAGCTCGTGAAATGTCCTTCGTGGCGGCTTCAGGTAGACTAGTGGAAACGGGGCGGAAGGTTTTATTATTTTTTTTAATGGATTTGAAAATGGAAAACGAAAAAATTTTGAAGTGTGTAGAGGTAGGGATGAAAGAAGAGGAAATGGAGGGTGGGGGTGGGGGGAGGGAGTGACACGGATGGGTAAGGAAGGAGGAAATCGGAGGAAGGAGTTCGTTTTCTGGTTGAGGGGTTGGAGTGGGAGGGGAGGAAGGAAGGGAGGGAGGGAGAGGGAGAGAGACAGGGAGGGTGGGACGGAGGGAGAGAGAGATAGGGAGACAGTGAGGGAGGGAGAGACATGGAGACAGGGAGTGAGGGAAACAAAGACAGAGGGACAGGGAAACAGAGACAGAGAGACTGGGAAATATGCAAACGGGGAAGAGAGGGAGAGAGGGAGACAGAGACAGAGATAGAGAGAGACCAGAAGAGAAGAAGAAAAGAAAGAAAGAAAGAAAGAATCTATTCATAAACTCACTCATTCTCAATCTCAATTACTCACCCCGTCAGTTAGTCCGGGTGACAGGTAAGCAGGCATAGTTGACTGATTGGCAGGAGTAAGACCAAGAGCGAAAATTAGACGAAAAAAAAAAATAGAAATAAGACCCGTCATCGCCGGCCTGCAATCAGAAAAAAAGGGAGAAAGCGGAGAAGAAATTGCATCTACCGCGAACGAGAAAATTGAATATGAAAAATAATATTCTCAGAGTCCAACTTACACAACGAGACGCTCAGGTGCCGGAGAGGTGGGTGGGGGGAAGGTGGGGGGGGGAGGTAAGAGGGGAGGGGTGGGGAAGGGGTGGAGGGGGTAAATGAGGGAGGGAGGGAGGGAAGGGAGGGGGTAAGGGTCGCTGAAGAGGACTCGTGGTCGTGAACGACAGGGTGTTCTATTCACGACGAGTGCGAGAGGGGGAGGTAGGTAGGAAAGGAGGAGGGGGAGGAAGAGGAGGGAAAGGAGGAAAGGGGAGGGGAAGGAAGGGGAAGGGAGGGAAAGGAGGAGGGGAGGGGAGGGAAGAGGAGGGGAGGGGAAGAGAAAGGGAAGGAGGGAAAGGAGGAGGGAAAGGGGAAGGGGAGGGAAAGGAGGAGGGGAGGGAAGAAGAGGTGTTAGGAGTAGGAAAAGAGAGGGGGGAGAGAGAGGGAAAGGAGACAAGGACCGTGTTTTGTGTGGGAGATGACGGGGTTTGCGTAAATGGATTTTAAAAGGGTATAAGGAGGGGGTAAAGGAGAGTAGGAAGGGGAGGGAAATGGAGGCGGGTGAGGAGAAGAATAGGAGGTTAAATAAAGTTGAGATGAGAATAAGTGAAAGGAGGGACTGAAGGAGAGCGAAAGATAGACAGAGGCGGAGACGAGAGCAAGGAAAGGACAAGGAGACAAAGAAGTAAAAAGCGAGAGAGAGAGAGAGAGAGAGAGAGAGAGAGAGAGAGAGAGAGAGAGAGAGAGAGAGAGAGAGAGAGAGAGAGAGAGAGAGAGAGAGAGAGAGAGAGAGAGAGGAGGGGGTGCAAGAAACGAGAAGTATAAAAGCGAAAGAGAGAGGAGGGGGGGGGCTGCAAGAAACAGCGAGGAAGAATGAAAAAAGAAACGAGAAATATAAAAGCGAAAGAGAGAGTGAGAGAGGTGCAAGAAACGGTGAGAAAGTCCTTGCGCGTTTTCCCGAATCACACTGCACGTCCTGGCTTCCGACGGGCGACTTCCTCCTCCTCCTTTTCCCTCCTCCTCCCTCCTTCTCCCTCCTCCTCCTCCCTCCCTCCCTCCTCCTCCTTCCCCTCCTCCTCCTCCCTCCTCCTTCCTCCCTCCTCCTCCTCCCTCCTTCCTCCCTCCTCCTCTTCCTCCTCCTCCGCTCTTATCGCCCGCGGCTCTTGGTCCCCCCCCCCCCCCGAGTGATATGCCGTTCCTGGCCGGGCTCTTCGGATAGACCTGACAGGACGCGTCTGCAAGGGGAGGGGGTGGAGGAAGGGGAAAGGGAAAGGGGAAGGGAAAGGGGGGAAAAGGGAAAGGGGCGAGGAGGGTAGAGGAAGAGGGGAGGGGAAGGGAAGAGGGAGAGGGGGGAGAGGGCAAGAGGAGGAAGATTGGAAGGGGAAAGGGAAAGGGAAGGGGCGAGGAGGGTAGAGGGAAGAGAAGGGAAGAGGGAGATGGGAAAGGAGAGGAAGGGGAAAGGGAAAGGGCAAGAAGGTGTAGGGAAAGGGGGAAGAGGAAGGGAGGAAGGGAGGGAAAAGGGGGAAAAAGGAAGGATAGGGGAGGGAAAGGAAGAGGGATGGGCAAGGGAAAAAGAAAGGGGGGGGGAGTTGAAAGAAGGACAGAGAGAATGAAGAGGGGAAAGAAAGGGGGGAAAAGAGAAGGCAAGGAGAAGAAGAGTGGGAGGGAATAGGAGGAAGAACTGGAGGTGGAAGAAGGAAGAAGTTGTGGAAGAGGACGGATAATGGGAAAGAAGGGAATGGAGAGCACAAGAGAGAAAGAGAGAGAAAGACAGAGAGACAGACAGACAGACAGACAGACAGAGAAAGAGAAAGAGACAGAAAGGAGAAAGAGAAGAAAGAGAAAGAAGGGAGAAAGAGAGAGAGAGAAATGGGGAAAAGTCCGTAATGATTTCCTGTCTGTCTCCTCTCCTCCTCTCTCTTTCTCTCTCGCCGCTCGGCCGTGGCGAGAACGGGTTGTTGAGGCTGTTTACCTCCCTTTTTAGTGCATTATTTTCCTGCGTAAAAAATATAGATCTGAATATATCCTACTAAAGCCATTTTTTTATCCCTTTCAAGAACTGAAATAGGCGTTTAAGACGGTGGGAAATTGTTATATTTTGGGAGTCATTTTTCGAGTAATAAGATTTAAGATTTCGAAAATGGCCTAGAAGAGGGCGGTTCTTTCGTGTTTTGAGAATCGCGACCATAAATCCAGGGCCAAGTGGTGCAGGGAAGAAAAATGACATATGGTTGGCTGGCTGCGTTTGTTGCGACGGGAGAACGACAAACGGTACACCTTCTCGGGGTTCTGTTGGTGATGTTAACGGTTTGGGAGAAGTCGGGGGCGTATTCCATTGTCTTTTCGCTGTGATGGTGGTGATGTTATTATGATGCGATATGTTGCGATGTGATGTATTAGTTATGTGGTGTGTTTATGATGTGATGATGTTTGGTGTGTTTCGATGTGATATTATGTGATATGTTGCAATGTGATGATGAAGACCTAATTTTGTGATGTGTTGCGATGTGATATTATTATGTGATGATGTTATGCGATGTGATGATATGATGGTGTGACGTGTTGCTCTGTGATGTCATTATGGTGTGGTGTTTCGATGCCATACTACAGATCAGTGCTGTGTGGTCGTTGAGCGATTTGGTTTCGTATTGTCGCATTGTGTCGCTGCTGCTGCCGTCATCATTATTTTTGTCGTATTTATCGCCGATTTGATGGAGGCGAATGTACACCGCCCTCATTATCAATACCGTAATTGAGATCGGCCGACAGGTGATATTGGGGAAGAGAGAGAAGAAAAGGGAGGGAGGAGGGAGGGGATGGGGGAAGGGGGTGGTATTGTGGGCCGCGCCTTCACGTACTAGCAATGCTGGAAGAGAGAGGTGAGGGAGGAGGAGGAGGAGGAGGAGGAGGGAGTAGTAGGAGAGGAAGAAGAAGAGGAAAAAGATGAAGAGGAAGGAGGAAGAGGTTTGTTGGCTAATGAAAGAGGAAGGAGAAAGAGGAAGAAGAGGATTGGGTGTGGATGGGGTAAATTGATGAAGAAAGGAAAGAGGGGGTGGGGTGGAGGGGGGTGGGGGGAGGGCGGCCGCAGGATGTTTGCATTGTTCCGTCAGATTGGTGACTTACCTTATTTATTCCGTTTTCTCTTTGTTATTCCTTTATTTCCATTCGTTTCCTTCGTTACTGTCTTCGTTTTCACATTTCCACTACTTATTCACGCGATATGTGTGCGTTTGTTCAAGACACGTAATTTTTTGTGTGGAAACGAAGAAATGGGCTTGTTTAGGGGAACACATGCATTTTTGTTCACGAAACAGGATGTCTGTGTTTCTTTGGGAGGATGTGAAAGTCGGAGAACAAGAGAGAGCGTGTGTTTGTATGTATGGTTATGATTGTGAATGGGTGCGCGCGTGTGTGTATGTGCGTATGTACTATGGGTGCGTGTACATAAGTGCTTGCATTGTGTATCTCACTTTCATGTCAGTCTATGTAAGTAGAATAGCGGATATATATCCTGGATTTTTGTTTTTCATTATGCTTTGTTGTATTTTTTTTATAACATTAATTTGCACAAGAATTGTATTTACCTTAGCGGGATCCATGTACGCATTCATTTACACACTCCACATGCACACATGTGCACAGATATGGACATATTCACAGACATGCACACACACATCCACAGACATGCACACACATCCATATACGCACACATCCACATGCATACACATCCACATGTACACATCCACATCACACACATGCACACACATCCACATGCACACATATGCACACGTACATCAACACATGTGCATGCATGTACACACATACATCAACACATATGTGCACACATGTATATGTGTACATATGTACACACACACACACACACACACACACACACACACACACACACACACACACACACACACACACACACACACACACACACACACACATTTGCACATACACATACTCATGCACATGCACATGTGCATGCACACACACACACACACACACACACACACACACACACACACACACACACACACACACACACACACACACACACACACACACACACACACACACACACACACCACACACATACACACACACACACACACACACACACACACACACACACACACACACACACACACACACACACACACACACACACACACACACACACACACACACACACACACACACACACACACACACACACACACACACACACACACACACACACACACACACACACACACACACACAACACACACACACACACACACACACACACACACACACACACACACACACACACACACACACCACACACACACACACACACACACACACACACACACACAACACACACACACACACACACACACACACACACACACACACACACACACACACACACACACAAACACACACACACACACACACACACACACACACACACACACACACACACACACACACACACACACACACACACACACACACACACACACACACACACACACACACACACACACACACACACACACACACACACACACACACACACACACACACACACACACACACACACACACACACACACACACACACACACACACACACATTCTCGCTCATTCACTGGCACATTAAATTCAATTATTTTTCTTCCCCCTCTTGATCAGAAAAAAAGAAATGTATTCATTGTTTTTTCATGACATTTTTTAAAACTATATTATACTTGCATTCTTAGATAGAGTCTTTTTAACAAACAAACACTCTAACCCTGTTTTTCTCTCTGTTTCAGATCCACGTTCATAGGTAGCCCCCAGAACCATTCTACCTTCTCTCCACTTTGCGTAAGCCCTAAGTAGCACCGCCGGCCCAGCATTTCCGCGCGCCCCCCTCTCTGCAGCAAGGGCGGCCAAAAATAAATAAATAACAGAATGACCCTAGACCACTTTAACCCCGGGGGTCCCGTCATCCTCAAGTGGGACCCCAAAAACCTCGAGATTCGCACCATGTCGGTGGAGAAGACTCTCGAGCCGTTGGTCATTCAGGTGACGTCAGAGGTTGAGTTGTGGACCAAGACCCTGGATTTTGGCGAAACTGCAAGGGGAGGTGCTGATGGTTTCCAGGAAAAATGAGAAAGATGTAGAGAGAGGGAGATGTAGATGGATTTGGGAAGAGTGATGACAATGTTCATTTTTTTTTTTTTTTTTTTCTTTTTTTTTTTTTTTTTAGATCATGGACTCTGAGAACAGGAAACAAGTGTGATTTACGCATGTAATTCATTTTATTGTTTTTGAGTTTTATTTTGCAAATTAATAATAATAATAAAAAAAAAAGAATGAATTTTCAAGAATGTTCTTTAGCAACTGAAATTATCATTACATTGGCTGTTGCAAAGCAGATTTGATATTAAAGGTTTGAAACAAGTCCATCAGCATTTTTTACTGCAGTTGTGATTCAGTGATGCTCAGAACATGCAAGAAAAGTTACTATCAATAAAGATGCATTAAGACAACTTCATAAGTGGAAGTTAAGTTTAGGAAAATAATTATGAATGGTGTAAATATTATATTATGCCAAAAGAAAGTGTATGCAAAAGTAGAAATGTAAAGCATTGATTCTTGATTTTGTAATGTATGATTTTCATATTGTTTTCATAGAAAGGAAGGTCGAAAGTAAGACCAGCAAACCAATATTTTTTTTCTTTTTCCAGTGATCGTAAGAAATGCAAAATGAGCCTTTTCCAGAGATATTCCTAGAGAGAATTTTTTAGTGGTGTACGTTTTGAATTTTTTGCAGCACCACCACCATAGAAAGTGGGTGAACCTTGGCTTTTCTTGTGTAGTGGAATTAGCGCTCGATTGAAGAGAGGAAATGGCCAATCTTTCGTTTATCTATCTTTTGTTATAGTCATTTTCCAAAGAATATCTTTTTTTTTTTTTTTTTGTCTCTTTTATGAGTGTTTTGGAATTTTGAGCCAAGCTCTGGAGACACCCCCACCCACCCCTCTGGGAAGAAGCTGGTTGCGTTGATTTTGGAACAGAAAAAGGAGGGAGCCGGAAAGAGAGGGAGAAAGAAAAAGAAATAACAATAACCCCTAAGAAGAAGAGGACTTGAGCCAAGAGATTTGGAAGACGTCGCCTCTCCCCCCTAACCCTTTTGCCACCCCTCCCCCCCAGATCCAAAATGTTTTTCACAAGGAGGCGATTCTCTCTTTCTCCGTGCTGTAATGGTACTTGTGCACTGTGTGGCTCTTGTGTACGATGGTCAACTTGGATTTGTTTTGATATATAAAGAATACATATATATATATATATATTCGTACCCCCCCTTCTCCCGTGCCCCATCAGTCCTCCTCCATATATATACCCTCCACTGTTTTCTCCCCCCTAGACCCCCTCTCCCACTCAATGCCAAGACTTACAGATCTGACAGGAGATTCCGACACCATTGCTGTTGGCCGTGCACTTCTTGTAACTCCCCCTTCCCCCCACGCCCACCCCCGTTGTGCCGTTAACTGGAAGGCCGTGTTTGGAAATAAATCAAACCCCCTCACTACCCCCTCACCTCTGGTCTCTCTCTTTTTGTTTTTCTTTTTTTGTGATTGCTGTTTCATCACTTAAACCGTTTTATAGATTATGATGACAGTTTACCTTTTGAAGGATGATTTGCATATGAAGAAGATCTCTGCATTTATTGTTATTATTATTATTATTATTTTTTTTTTTATTCATTCTCTATTCTCTCTCCTTCATAGTGTTTCAGTGTGTAAGTGAATGCATAAGCTTCTGAGTGAGTGTTGAGACTAGGTGACTTATTGAGAGTGAGTTAAGGACTGAGAGTGAGAGGGGTGAGTGGATGGAGTGAGTGAGTGAGATTCCATTACTGAGTGCGAGTGCATGTGTGCCTGAGAGTGAGAGAGAGAGGGGTGGGTGAAGTGAATGAGTGAATGAATTGTGAGAGTGAGTGGGAGTGAGTGCGTGCGTGAGTGAGTGAGTGAGTGAGTGAGTGGGGGTGAGTGAGTGCGTGCGTGCGGGTGAGTGAGTTAGTGAGTGAGTGGGGGTAGGTGAGTGAGTGAGTTGGTGAGTGGGAATGAGTTAGTGAGTGGGAGTGAGAAGTGAGTGGGAGTGAGGAGTGAATAGGAGTGAGTGAGTAAGTGAGTGGGAGTGAGTGAGTGAATGATGGGTGGGTGGGTGGGTGAGTGACTGAATGACTCACTGACTGACTGAGCGAGTGTGCTAGTAAGAGAGAGAGAGTAAAAGTAAAAGAGAGGAAAATAGATGTGTGGTCATGACAATGCTTTGCATATATTTTTTTATAACTACTCTTTGCCCATTCTCCATCACAATTATATAAAAACCATTGAATTTACACTTACTAATCATTGAGAATGCATACTTGTTGCTCAGTCACTTTTCTTGCAATTGCATGCCTCTTGACTAAAGTAAAATATATATATTTTTCAATGTGTACTTCATAAACTGGTCCTGACCGGATGAATTACTTTTATATGTGGATTTCTACAGAAGTCCAAGTATTGGTAAGACTGCAAATCATTTGGCAGTGTTTGTATGGTACATTGCTTTTTCTAAAGTATTAGTTTGATTTGTTCAATTTTATGTTTGTTTGTTTATTATTTATAGAATTGGCTGAAGTTATTCATGAGTCAGTAAGTCATGAATACTTTTATTTTTATTATTTTTTTATGCGTGTAGTGTTTACATGTGTATGTATATATTTTTTTTCTCCAGTAAGTCTGGCTGTTTAAACTACCCCAGTTCTTTGAGCATCACGAGAGCCTAATCCAGGGCCCTGTCTGTCATGTCCTGTTGTTTTAATACCTTTATTTTTTTTCTTTCCCCTCCCTTTTCTTAGGTTTGATGTGCATGTAGTGTTGAGTAAAGCCAGGAGTGCATGGTAAAAAGTTTTTCTTTGTCGTTGGACTTAGTGCATGAACCCTCTAGTGAGCGATGAAGCCCTCTGTCTAAGCGGGACAGCTTAGTTTGAAATTTGAGAAAGAGAAAAATCAAAGAGAGGAAGTAAGGATTACAGAGAGAAAGAGATAAAAAATAAAAAGTAAACAAATAAAAAAGTAAAAAGAACTCTGAAAGACTTTGCACAAATACAGATACACACAGTGTTTACAGCATCACGAGTCACTTGTGCGGACGAGGTGTCTCGATGCTTAAACGGCGTGCAGGATAAGGGAATTCACTAAAAAGCCTAAGGAATCCCCACCAGAGCAAGATCAGTACTTCGGCACCATGCCCGAGCAAAACTACCCCAGCATGCCACCGGGCACCGATAACGGCAGTGGCCTGGTGCTTCGATGGGACATTAAGAACCTTGAGATCAAGACCCGGTCAGTCGAAAAGACCCTAGAGCCCCTAGTCATACAGGTAATGAGTTTTACAGCTTGGGGGGGATTCACCACCACTACAGTGTGTTGTGTTGTGCTGAGTCTGTGGGGTTTCTCTCCATCCCTGTATATTATCTCAAGGGATGGCTTTTTCTCTCTCTGCGGTGGCTAACTTGTTCTTCCCTGCCGGTGGGTGTGCTTTGGAGAACCCTGTGTTTGATTTTTTTTTTTTTTTTTTTTTTTTTTTTTAATCTTTTATCTTGCCGTTAAATGTATAAAGTTGTATTGCAAAATTTTTCATGTTTACTTTTGTTGAATATAGTGTTGACACAAATCATGTAATTGTTGTTCTTGTCAATGAGGTATGATTTTGAGATAATCATTGGATTGTAGGAATATTTTAAAGTCTATTAATGTTCATCTCATTAATATAGATAGCTGGTTCTTGTTTGTATTTGTCTGATACATGTTTAGAAAGATATATGTATAGACTCAACTAAAAGGATTATATACAAAAATTACTTTGTACTTTATTGAAAACGACCACACCTTTGATTATATAGTGCTTTATTATTGTTTTACTACAGGTAATCAAATCAGTCTATATTATGTAAAAAAAAAGTAATAGCTAGTTTATGAATAAAAGAAAAGCAATGTCTTTTAAGTGGATAGGAGAGAAATGGGCTTTTGAAGGTAGTACTAGAGTGGAAATATGATACGTTTTTTTTTGTTCTTTTGATTTTTTTTTTTTTTATATATACGAGTTTTGGTTTGATTATAATATGCTTACTGTACAACTGTAGTTGGTTTGTAGTAAGTACATATGTAGATTGTTTTTCTTTGTTTTTGTATGTCCTTTTGCTTTCTTTAAAGATTAAATTTTTATTCTTTGGTTTTCTCCAGCATATTGTGATATTGTCAGTTTTTGAAAGTTTATTTTACACCTTGACCTACAGTTGAATAATAATTTTGTTGCAAATCTGTATTTCCTCCAGTTGAAGTTTCCAGTTCTTCTTTTCAGTTTCTTGTTTTTATGATTTATTATTTACCCTCAACTATAGCTTTGAACCTAGCCATTGATTTTGCCCCTCGACCTTAACCCCACTCCAAAACTCCACTTATCACACCAAAGCTAACTTCACTCTGTCACTCACGCATACCTGTCCGTCCGTACCATTAGGTCACGACCCTTGTCAACACCAAAGGCCCCTCCAAGAAGAAGAAAGGGCGGAGCAAGCGTGCCCACGTGCTGGTTGCGGCAGTGGAGGCAGCCACGCGAAACTTCATTGAGCGTGGGGAAGAGATCGCCTATGAGAACCCTGACATCAAGGGCGAGATGCTGGGCGCTGTCGAGGAGGTTCGCAAGACAGGTAGGCGTTGAAGGTGCAGGCTGCATGGTGCGAGCATGGCCCAGGTCTCCAGGCCTTTGTGGGCAGTTCTCTAGTGTTTGTTATTTGTTATTTGTGTTTTTTCTCATGTATGCTGTTGGTTTGTTCTTGTGATAATTTTTTTTTATTATATAGTCTTGTTTATTTATCTATTGATTGATTTGTTTGTTGAAGTTCTTTTTATGAGTATGTTTTGGTTTATTATTATTATTATTGTTGTTATTTTCATGATTTTGTCATAAGTTAAGATTATTTTTTAGCCATTAGTGTTTTCCTTCAACTTTCAACTCATTCTTTTGCATTAACATTTGACTTAAACGTGTTGTTTTCATTCTTTTGCTCTTGTAGTCCAATAATAGAAGACATTTGAACTGCCCTTAAAATCCAAATTTTGACTATTTGTTCTCTTGAAACATGATATAAAGACCATTGTGTTTTAGTGGGAATGAATACTCTGATAATGTATCCATATAAAAGACCTTTCATTTAGTGCTTTGTGTATAGAGAAAGTGTGTTAATTAAAAAGACATCCAGACTTGTTTTTTGACACCTTGTCCTGGGGTTTAATTGGTTTTAGGTTTATGTAAGTGCAGGATCTCTTAAATTGGTAGAGGACCCAGTGTAATTTTGGTATTTTCCTTTCTTTTTTCTGTGTTAGTTGATCATCACATTTACTGCAAATACAGTGGGATATTGATAATGGCTTCATTAAAATATTAATTCCTTTCTGGTTCATCTTTCCCGTGTATGTAAGATTGTTTATAGATTCAGAATACAGTAGTTTGTTTATTTTAAAATTTGAGTGGTAATCCAAGTGTTTTATAAATAAGACTGAAAAGCACATTGCATTTTGTAGTTTTTATGTTTTTGTGTGCATAATCTATGCATGTGATTTTATTAAGTGGCCTCATTTGACATGGTTTTTAGTATAGCATAATTAGACAACATTACGACCAGGGCATCTAAAGTTCTTGAATTAAGAATGACTTTTTGGCCTTACTCCCTGCCTGCCCAAGGAGATACCATGTCGCGAGCTGCCCGGGAGTTTGCCGAAGACCCTTGTAGCAGTGTGAAGCGTGGCAACATGGTGCGGGCTGCTAGGAACCTCCTCTCGGCTGTCACACGCTTGCTCATCTTGGCTGATATGGTGGATGTCCACCGGCTCCTCAAGAGTTTACAAGTGGTGAGTTTTGTGAAATAGGTGTTGGGTTTGGTTTTTCATGTTCAGAAAATATTGAAGATTTTGAATAGGGTCTTTCTTGTGTCTTTATAAATGATTGTGTATGCATTTGCTTGGAAGTGAACAACATACAACACACATATTATAGTATACTATAGAAGAAAACTATAGAAGACTACATGCGGTGTCCCCCAAGCCATGTGTAGTCTTCTATAGTATACTATATCCGATATAGTATACTATACATATACTCACACACACATACAAACAAACACAACTCATACACACATACTTGAACATGCGCACACACATACACACACACACATATACCCACACACACACACAAATTGCCAATTATTCATCCATCATTTCCACTCTCCTTCTTAGGTGGAAGACGACTTAGAGAAGGTCAAAAATGCCTCCAGTCAATCAGAGCTGCTCGACAACTTCCGTCTGTTTGGCAAGAACACAAGCGACCTCATCAACCAGGCAGCAAAGCGGCAAAATGAGCTGAAGGACCCAAGGCTCCGTGACGACCTTGCCTCAGCACGTGCGGTGCTCAAGAAGAACTCCATGATGCTCCTAACAGCCTCTAAGGTAGGTGTTGGTGGAGGGGCTTTGTCAGCTGTATTGAGGAACATAGGAAAAATAGCTGTCACCTCGTCATTCACTGTGATTGATGGTTTTGGTCTGTAACATTAGATGCCAGTCAGTGATTAAAGCTTGCATACTTTTTCTGATGTTTGTTGATACAGCTGTTGGTACTTGTCACATGATATATTCCCTAAAAGATTCGCTTAATCTTAAATCTCTTTTTGTGATTGTGCTGTGACTTGGTTGTTAGAATTATTGAATTTTAAGGGTTTCATTGTACAGTAGAGCCTGCCAGAATGAAATCTGATAAATATATAAAAGATTTGAGCTGAATTTTCAAAATTTTAAATGTCCATACATGTTGGTCATGTTTCAGCTCATATGTATATTCAGAGATAGGTTTTGTATAAACACTTTATGTTTATGCTCTTTTCCTATAGCGTTTTCCCCTGTATTCATCCTGCTGCAATATGCCTTTTGTATCATAACTTTTCTTGTACATAGTGTGGCTCAACTGTATTCTGAACTCAGGCTGTGGGTACCTCTGTGATCTTAGCCATTAGTTATATCACATGCTTCTGGCTGATGTTTTCTGAGCTGGCAGTCACACTGCTTTGAAGTTGAGAAGTATGGCTTTGTGCAGATTATGATTGCATTCTTCATTTTGCTGGCCAAAAAAGCTACAGTGAGAATAGATGGCAGATTAGTATATATATTTTTTTTACTTCATAGAATATATTTTACATTTTTTGTTTTTTGTTTGAATGTGATTTTGCTCCAAATCAGGTAAGAGTTAGCCAAGGCTAAGAGATGTTAAGCCAGTAGTATACAATATTGTACTCTGCAGGGAGCTATAAAATGGCCTAGCTGTTATCTTGAAATTGGCACTGAATCTTGTTGCTTGTACAAATTCCTTATTGTCTCTGCATAGCAATGAAACTGCAACTCATATTAAAAGTAAAAATAAATGAAAAAAATTATCTAAAATATATTAACAATTAGCAGCATAGCAGGTACACTGGCTTTGCACACAAGTTTAGGTGAGGGAAAAAAAAAAGCCAAGCAAACAAACCTACTTTTAAGCCCACTCCAAGTCTTACGGCACACTCCAACCCCCCCAATCAACCTCACAGGCGTATGTGCGGCACCCAGAACTGGCAGCAGCGAAGGCCAACCGTGACTTTGTGTTCAAGCAAGTGTGCGAGGCAGTGAACACCATCAGTGACGTAGCCCAGGGTAAGGCCACGGGGGCGGGCCAAATGCCCTACGAAGGCCCGGGAGAGCTGGCTTCGGCCCTTGATGACTTTGATGTGAGTATCGCAGGAGTTCCTGGTGGACATTGGATCATTGCACTTTATTTTTCGTTTATTTGCATGGAGAATATATATATACATCTTTTTTTTTTTCATTGATATTAATATGTTGATATTAATATGTTGTTGATGATATATTGTGATTAAACATTTTAGAGCATTGCTGATAAGTGATATATGATAAGATGGTAAAAAAATAAAATTGCTACTATCTTTACTCATATCTCTTAGTATGTGAGAATGATAGTGAGTGTGTGAGTGAGTGTGTGAGTGAGTGAGTGTGTGAAGTGAGTGTGTGAGTGTGTGAGTGTGTGAGTGAGTGTGAGTGATGTGAGTGAGTGAGTGAGTGAGTGAGTGAGTGGTGAGTGAGTGAGTGTGAGTGAGTGAGTGAGTGAGTGAGTGAGTGAGTGAGTGAGTGAGTGAGTGAGTGTGTGTGTGTGTGTGTGTGTGTGTGTGTGTGTGTGTGTGTGTGTGTGTGTGTGTGTGTGTGTGTGTGTGTGTGTGTGTGTGTGTGTGTGTGTGTGTGTGTGTGTGTGTGTGTGTGTGTGTGTGTGTGTGTGTGCGTGTGTGTGTGTGCGTGGCTGTGGTGATGTATGTGTCTCTAAATGTCCATATCTGGGTATATTTGTTTTGAATATTGACTTTCTTTGTGGTTCAGTTCAGACTAGTATTCATTTATTAAGTGTAAGTGTTTCCTTATTTCTCACTTTCACTATGAGGCAAAGAGGACTTTGTGTTCTATTAACTCAACCTATCAGTAACAAGTACTATTCTAGAATTATGTGATGCCCTTGTATTGCAATGTTGTCAAAAGGGAAATTGAATTATGGACATCTAGATAAGCAGATTGATAGAAATGCATTAACATAGTTTAACCCAGTGCTGACGGGTAAATATGTCTGGCAAGTGGACGTAAGAACAGGATTCTTGGCGCCATCGGCAATTTCCCCTGTTTGCGCCCGGCTCAATCGGTAGTTTGCGAGCAGCATTTGGCACCTCAAAGCTTTTATTTTGCTATTTTTTATAAAGATATTATAATTTTGAAGGTTTACCTTCATTATAGGTGCCATTTCCTAAAATCTTTACCATATAAATGAAGCCGCTACTATCAGAGAAAAACAAACTCCGTCTGACAAGCCATAGGCGTGGGAATGGGCATGATACGATGCCATCCGTTTTTCGATCCACAACAGCCATAGCATGCGCGTACATGCCACCTGTTGGCTACACGTTAAGTAAACATTAACATGATTTGGCTCTTACTCTCCAATTTCTCAAGAAATGTTGATTTGTAAGCCAGTGATATACAATACAGAGTCGTATTTATGAATCTCTTTTTGGACTAGTTTATGCTTCGAGTGCTTGTATACATGGATTGTCTACCAAGGTATCTTGTTATTGTTTTTTTTTAATTTTTATACTGGGATGGCTTTCACAGGGACTAAGTCACCAAGGGTCCTATTACTAATCCTAACTGACCTTACCTATGTAAACTATTCCTTGATTTTTTTGTGAAAAATATTTTAATCATTATTGATCTAATTATTGTGGCTAACATTATCATGTTAGTAATGATATTACCAACGATAATGTAAAAGTTTAGATTAACAGTAATAGAAAAAAAAATATATATTGAGGAATGGGATAAATAGCTTATGTCAGGTAAGCCTAATGATTGACTCCATGGGTGTGGAGCCATCTATTTGTTCCAAAAAGTTGTGTTGGCTAATGCATTTTAGAGTCATGTACTCTACTTCATTTTCCATATAACAGATCATCAACACAGGAATAGGTCCTTACCCTGACATGCCAATATATAGATCTTTTCCTGCTGCTGGGGAATACCATTTAATTTTGGGTGCCTTGACCCCATTTTCTGTCTTGTCCCATTCTAACAGATCCTCTCCCCCTCATCCTCTAACAGGAACGCATCAACATGGACCCACTGACCTACAACGAAGTGCGAACCCGTCCTTCCCTCGAGGAGCGTTTAGAGTCCATCATCAGTGGGGCAGCGCTCATGGCAGACTCATTCTGCACAAGGGACGACAGGAGGCTCAAGATTGTCGAGGAATGCAACGCTGTGAGACAGGCTCTGCAGGACCTTCTGACAGAATATATGGATAATGTGAGTATAGGGATGCACTGGTGATTTCAAGATATTTTATGTCTCCCACCCTAGGTGTTGGTAAGTTATCTGCTGTTTAATGGCTCCCACGGCATTGTCTTTGGATTCTGAGAATGCATTACCTTCTGCTTTTTAATCTCTCACTGTTAATTGACTTTTGTTGTAGTTCTGGTATGGTTAGTTTTTCTTCTGAGCATTTTAGATATCTTGCAATTGTGATAAGATATGAGATAGGGATTTTTGCCTTTTTGGTGTTTTAATGGATTGATTACTCCTTTGTGATACAGATGAAATTAATTTTTGTTTGAAATTTACTACCTTTTTGGTATAAATGTTTCAGCCATGTTCATGTATTTACAATATATGATATAACAAGAACATTTTAAAGACAAATACAAGATTTCCAAAAATATTTCCCAATCAGTATTGTATTTGGAGATCAGGTATGGGAAAACAAACACAGCCATAATAAAAAAGAAGTCAGTTCATGTGAATGTTTTTCAACTTCACATATGTATCAACTTTTTATTTACCAGAGAAATGAGTTCAGCACATTTCAGATCTTACATTATACCTCCCCTCCTTCAGATGGGACGCAAACAGCCCTCGGAAAATCTGGACAAGGCAATTGATCACATGTATCGCAAGACCAAGGACCTCAGACGTCAACTGCGTAAAGCTGTAGTTGATCACGTTTCAGATAGGTTGGTATATTTTTGGTATTTACTTTTATCCTTGCTATTTATTTTCTTTTTATTTTAATTGGTGAGTGTCAAAGTGGATAGTAGATGTGAATATCAGGTTTTATCAAGAGTTGGTCAGACTTTTTTTATATTTTTTATTTTTTTGTCATTAGAAAACTGGTGTGATGTGGATTACTTGAGATGTACTTTTTAAAGAAGTATATGAGAGTTATAGTTAGTCAATTTGTCTTTTATATTTGTATATTTTGTACCTCTGAATGTTCATGTCTGTAACTAAAAGTTAGCAGTCAGTTTGGTGTATGGTTATTTAGTGATAATTCAATTTTTATTTGATTCTCAGGTCTAATATATAATCTTTTTATTGTTTTTTTTTTTTACTTGTCCATTACAGTATATCACATAAGTTTTGTTTAACTTAGATAGCTGTGTGTACAGAGGAACTTGTCAGTTTGTGTGTCTGAATAACCTGCTTTTGAATTCCAGTTTCTTAGAGACAAATGTACCACTGCTAGTTTTAGTTGAAGCTGCAAGGAATGGCAACGAGAAAGAAGTGGAGGAGTACGCACAGGTTAGTGGATAGCAGACCTCTTGTGGGGCTGAAGACTGGAAAACGGGGATTGACGGACTAACGGACTGTTGATGAAAATGGATGAATGCAAATATATTTATCATGTCTCAGTGTTAATGCTTAAATAATGTGGATATCAGTGTACTGTATTAGTATATTTGTAATTTCATAAGCTTGAATTGTACTTTTCTGCATTCACCTATTTCCTTGGTGAAATTTATCTATACTATAAATTAATCTTTCATTCTCTCTTGTCTTTTAGGTCTTTACTGAACATGCAAACAAATTGGTGGAAGTTGCAAACTTGGCCTGCACCATGTCCAACAATGAGGATGGTGTGAAGATGGTGCGCTATGGTGCAGCGCAGATAGAACACCTCTGCCCTCAGGTCATCAATGCTGCGCGTATTCTGGCGGCACGGCCCAAATCCAAGGTAGGTTTCTTGTGAATATGAGGAATTTCTTCAAGAAATTGTGAAAGAAGTCATGCTCTTTGTCTGTGATATTTTTATTTACTGTTTGGTATTATCTCCTTGGTAGGTTGCTCAGGAGAACATGGATGCCTTCAAGGATGCCTGGGAGAACCAAGTGCGCATCCTTACAGAGTCTGTGGATGACATCACAACCATTGATGACTTCCTCGCTGTTTCAGGTAAGAGTCTTTTTGTGACTAGTATTACTGTGTAATACTTTTATTGGGTGGAGATGTAAGTTTTTGTTTTTTTCCCATGATTTAGTACAAATGAAGTTTTCCTGAATTGTGTCTCTGAAAGTCTGGGATTTATATATGTATATATGATAAAAAAGGAAGTATTATCATTCTTGCATAAACCTTTACAGAGAGTCACATCTTAGAGGATGTGAAGACATGCGTACGAGCCATCAACGAAGGTGATCCTGACACTCTAGACCGTATTGCTGGTGCTATTCGAGGCCGGTCTGCCCGTGTGTGCCATGTGGTTGCAGCGGAAATGGATAACTATGAGCCTTGCATGTACACTGACCGAGTTTTGGAGGCAGTGAAGGTTTTGAGAGACCAGGGTAAGTCCATAGAATAGATTGATGTTATATGAGAGGTGGTATTAAGTGTTTAAGAAATTTTCTGGGTGTTATTGTTTGTGCTTAAGTTTCTTCTACAAAAAAAGGTTGTTTTATATTTATAAAGTCTTTTGCTTATTCATCATCATTGTTTTCCGTCTTATGCCACTGGAGAAAGATACAAGATTGGCAAATTCTATTGCAAAAAAATAAGAAATGTATTTTATAAATTGAATATCATTCTTATAAGTTCTACTTATTTCCTTAACCCAGTGGCAGCAAGAAAAAAGGAAAGGCTAAGTGGGCCATAATGCATATTGTTTTCCCATTTGTGCCTATCTCGTTAGGCTTTCAACCACCACTTTTATCACATAATTGTCCTTAGCTGGTATTTATTAGCAAAAGTTAAAAAAGGCTTTTTGGTACCTGTAGCTGATTATGTTACCAGAAAAATGATACTGCCACTTTTAAAAAAAAGACAAGCGGATGGCAAGGGCTATGTCATTACTCTGTCCAGTTCTGTCATGACGTGATAAGATACCATCTGTGATCAATGGGTTTAATATCTTAATTCTCATTATTCATTTGTTTATTCTGATTGCCTTCTTTTTTTGGCACTTAGAATATGACCTCTGACCTTACAAATCGTATGTTTCAGTGCTGCCAAACTTTGCCCAGAGAGTGGACGTGGCAGTTGAAGTCCTAAGCAGCACACCAGGCAAAGAGGTGGATGAGAATGAGTTCATTGATGCCTCGCACTTGGTGTACGACGGTGTGCGAGAGATCCGCATGGCTGTGCTGATGAATAAGGCAGATGACGAGTTAGATCCGGATGATGTGCTGATGGATGAGTACCATACTTTGGAGATCAGGAGCAAGTGTGAGTATTATGTTTTTTAATTAGAGGTGGTGTTGTGCATCTATGTTTTTTTTATATATTACTGTTGCAATTATTGGTTTTATTGAGAATTAGCATAGTGTTCAGACATTTTATTTGTAATATGTCTAGTTGATATATTTTGGTAATATATCTATATTACTATGTTTATGAAACTTTATAAACTACAGAAAATTATTATGGAGCTTTACACCTACATCGAATCAGTTCTGTAATTCAGTCGGCTTCACCTCTTCAAAAAAAAAAAAAAAAAAAAAAATATTATATTGGTAGTATAAAGAACTTTTCAGTTCTGATGCAGTTTTATTGCTAAGTTTGTTTAGTCAGTTAATTAAATTCTATATGGTCTCAATCCAATCTAGCGAGTGCACACACTGTGGACACAACCATCGATGAGTACCCAGGTGTAAGTGGCATCACGACAGCCAGAGACGCCATGAGGAACCTTAGTGAGGAGGACAAGGACAAGATTGCCCAACAGGTGGAGAACTTCAGGTTGGAGAAGGTCAAGTTCGACCAGGAGGTAGCCAAGTGGGACGACACAGGCAACGACATCATTGTCCTGGCCAAGCACATGTGCATGATTATGATGGAGATGACAGATTTTACCAGGTAGGTTTGAGGAAAGGGAGTTTTGGATGAGATATGATTGATTGTCATTGTGTTCTGAGGCAGTACTGGTTATTAGAGGACTTTAAAATTCTCCTCCCTCCTGTTGTATTATTATTTATTTGAATAAGTGGTTGATTTACACAGTATATGAGATGCACTTTGTATATTGTTGGGAGGGACTTAGATTATATATATCTATATCTATCTATCTATCTATCTGTCTATATCTAATATATATAATAGGTAGATAGATATATATATAGATAGATCAGTAGATATATATATATATATATATATATATTTTTTTTTATATTATATATTTATTATTTATATTTTTTTTTTTTTTTTTTTTTTTTTTATTTTTATTTTACTTTTTACTTTTTACTTTTACTTTTCATAAATAAAGGGCTGGTATCAATATCCAAACTTTCTTTATAATATATAATTTTATGCAAATAAATTCTCTGTTTTTGCACCACACAGGGGTCGAGGGCCACTCAAGACCACCATGGATGTGATCAATGCTGCGAAGAAGATTTCAGAGGCAGGCACAAAGTTGGACAAGCTCTCCCGGCAAATTGCCGACCAGTGCCCCGAGTCGCGCACCAAGGATGACATGTTGGCATACCTTGACCGTATTGCCCTTTACTGTCACCAGCTCAATATCACCTCTAAGGTCAAGGCTGATGTGCAGAACATCTCCGGAGAGCTGATTGTGTCTGGGGTACGTATAAAATGAGAAGAGTGAGCAATGAGGGTATGAATGGGTATTAAATAATGGACATTGAAGTGATCATTAACCCCAAGTGGCCGGGCATGGCATGTACGTACATGTCATTGCCCATTGTATGTGTTGAAGTTAGTAATTGTTTTTACATATAGATGGCTCTACAAGTACTGTCACCAATGTGCGAACTACCTGTCTAACCTGTTTATCCCTTTCCTTGATTTTTTATAATATTTTCTAATTTTAATATTGCTGTTAGTAATGTCAGTAACAATATAGTAATTATAATGTTTATAACAAACATAACAAAGTCAATATTGATAGCAATAGTAAAAAAAAGCTTTTTTCCCGCTTTTTCAAGGAGAAGAGAGGTCACAAGATCTAATTGACTCCTTTGTGGCTAAGCATTGGCAGAGCCATCTATGTGTAGAAACATTTAACCAAGTATTGCCAAAGGGAACACACTATTTTTCCGTCGTCATTGTGTTAACCCACTCACGCCGGGTACAATTTGTAGCCAAAATAAAAAAAATTCCGGGCGGCTACAAAATCAGGGGGCGGAGCTTCCCCTGAGTCTGTCCGCCCGCCGGCCACACGCCGCTGCTGCGTCGGAGCACAGCCCCGATACAGCGTCACACTGGCGGGACGCCCGGCAATGTTTATTTTTTCGGGTGTCTCATTTACGTGACCACACCTGGCACGATTGGGTTAAAATGTATAGTAAAAAGTGGAGAAGTTGAAATAGTGAACTGATCAGATATTATTCAATCAAATTTATATATAAGAAGTAGATATGGAATAAAGATATGATATTACATTAAAGAAGCAGTTTACTTCTTCATTGTATTTCTTTGGGAGCACACTGAGTTTGTAGATAATGAGTTTGTTTGTGATGTGAATGTATTGATTTTGCTTTATTTTGGATATGAACGTCTTTTTAATCTCGTGTCTCTTACTGTGGAGTTCCTTGCAGCATGGAGGATAGGAATCAAGATTAAGTTTTACCTTTAAGAGTTAGGAGTCACTGGTACAAGGGTTACATTCTTCCAAGTAAAACATCTTCAAGTCTTGTTAGGATAGGAAAGTTAGGAAGAGCATCCACTTGGAAAAGCAGTTTCTGTTTGGCAAATTCAAAGTCCTTTTAAAGAAGGCACCATCGCAGTCCTTGCCAGCAATGGAGTTCACAGTACAAAACTGATCATTCTATTTAGACCATGATTTATCTCGTTAAATCTAATATTGGGAATGTTTCTTGTTTTTCCATAGAATATGTTTTAAGCATTTCATGTGTTTTAAGTCTCTTTTACTTCCTCCTGCAGCTGGACTCAGCCACCTCCCTCATCCAAGCAGCGAAGAACCTCATGAATGCCGTGGTCCTTACTGTCAAATGCTCCTATGTGGCCTCCACCAAATACCCACGTCAGGGAACCATCGCAGTAAGTATCGGTTTGGCCTTTAAAATGATACATTCTCCCCCACATTACTATTTTATTTTTGTTTTAATTTTAGGGGACTTTGTGTGTATTTTTTATATACATTTTTATTATTCACCTATCGATTTGAATATTTACCTTCACAAAGAGAAATTTTAAAAAGAAGAAAAAAAGGAACCATTCCTAATGGGAGAGAAAGAAAAGACAAAAAAGAAAAATAGTTACATAACATATGAACTTTCCTTGACAGCCTACCCACCCTGTGAGTATAAAATATGTCTGTATTCCTTATCTCAGATTTTTTCGTTTTTTTTCATTTGATATTCAGTTTTGTTTTTTGGTAATGGATGGAAGCATCAACACAACCAAAGTAAAAAGTGTTGTGATTTGACTTAGACACTTTGGCTTGGTGGGTCCCTAATTTTGAATGTTTTTGTTTATTTATTTGTTTTTGATTTGTCAACATCCAAAGCTTAAGAGATATATTATTATTTAATTGGAGTGGCTGCAGCTACCATTGCTATGACAGTTAGAGAAGTTATTATTATTAGTGATAGTATTATTATGATTTTTATTTTATTGATAGTGTTACTGAGAATTAGTTTTGCAAGTCTGTGGCTGGTTGTGCAAAATGGGCCAGAAAAGAATGAATAGAAGCAAGGAAAACTAGCATTTAGGATCAGTGTTTGAAACCTTTGTTATAATCACTAACTAATTATCATATAAGTTATCATGGGTTCTTGTGGCAGATAGGTTGACGAAAATTAAATTGTGATATTTTACAAGTCTGTTTCTTTGTGTTTGCATTACATTGATTGAGATATATCAAATTAGACCAATTTAGCAAGATGCAGCAACCCTATCTTTGATTGGCACGTCTTCACAAAACTGTAAAATCTCTTAATGCACCCAAGATTTATTTCAGGAGACAAATGAGAAAAAAAAAAATTGTATATATAGATTTCTTTACAGAAAGATTGGTAAATGATATTTAGAAAAGTTATGCTCTTTGAGCTAGAGATTTAAAGGGGTCTTTATTTTTTATATTGTGTTGCATTGTCTATGTGAAATGAATGGAAGGTTTGATAACACTGTAAGAAAAGTTTAAATTTCAGGTTTAACAGTCATTTCTGATTTGGTTGTTTATTTTTTATTTTTTTTTTCAAAAATTATTATTGTTTATGTAGAGAAAAGGTGCCTAAAGAAATTTTACTTGGTTTTGATTTTTTTTTTTTTTTTTTTTTTTTGGTTTGTTCTCTCATTCTAAAACTTTTAAGACAAAAACAAAGTAAGTGAATGGACAATATTGAATTAAAATTTGAACAGATAAATCTGAACAACAACAAAACAACAGCAACAACAACAAACAGCAACAACAGCAATTTTCTCTTGTGTTGTGTCACGCCCAGATTGGCCCCTATAACGTAATGACGTGGTAACGCACTAATCTGTTTTGCTGCTGCAGTAGCATTTAGGAGCCGATGCCTCATGATGTTGGGTAATTAGTTGGTGCGGATTTTGCTCTATTCTCTTTGTGCTGTTCTTTCCTTTGTGTTGGATGATGGATGTTGTAGGTAGAGAGAATTCCTTTTATATTATAATTGTTTTTAAAAAAAATTCTCGATCCAAAGTCCTCACAAGAACTCCCC